>VXBW01008256.1:2738355-3055882 GCA_013400375.1 Thinocorus orbignyianus | reverse complement strand
TTTTTTTTTTTTTTTATCCTGCTAAGAAACCTGTGTTCAGACAGCTCCTTAAGCTCAGACACATTCTTCTACGTAAGTGATCATTCTACGCACCCCACTATGTCCTCAGCTGTTTGCCACAAGTCTATTAACAGGAGTTGCTATTCTTTGAGTTCTGCCTACTTAACTGCTTGTCTGAATGCTCCCTTACCTGCTAGCTTGGACTAAAAACCTTTCCCATGGCAGGATCTTGACCATCTTCCTCATTTTACAAAATATTAGAGAGCAATTAAATGGCCAGCTAAACTGTCAAAAGTGAATGGGAAGCCCCCTCTTTCACAGGAGAGGGACAGAAACGAGCTACCAGAGCGGGGTTTCAGACACCACCCTCTTCCCCCACATCACCTGCAGCTGGAACATTTCATCATACTGTGCACTAAGGACTGATGCAAAGGCAGACACTGGTAGGTTTACCCTCAGAATTTTAAAATCTTACAAACCCTAGTTCTCTGCAACAACACAGATCCAAAGGTCCAAACCAATGTGAAGAACACATCCCTTCCTTCTAAACACACTATTGTGGGAAGGCAGAATCTAGGCTCTCCCATCACTGTACAACAATGTATATTATAGCAAGGAAGCACACTAAAACTGTTGTATCATCATTCCAGGGACTCAATTACTCAGTCCTGTTGTATATTCACACTGAAGAAGGCCTTAGTAAATGAAAAATCTTACTCAGTTTCAAAAGAGGGGCAAGTTACTTAACAGGAGAAAGCAGAGACCCATATTCACCACAGCAGCATCACCAAAGAAAAACTTTTGTGGGGGATCTTGCAATATCAGGACTCATGGACTGGGGTAATGCAATAGGTTCCAGTGGAAATCAGTAAGCAGATGTGGAAGCTACCTACTTACCATTGAACATGCTGTTGGCAATAGCACCACACGGAGCCATGGGTGTCCCATTTCGGTAGGTGGTGAAGGGTGCGCAGTAGCTGTTCTTAATCTGCATTCAAGGTCACAGAACAATCAGGTACAGAACATGGGGGGTTTGGTTTGGTTTGGTGGTGTTAAATGTTCTCCTCCCGTTCCTTCCTCTGAAAAGCCACTGAATAATTAAGTCTCCAGTACCTTCTGGTCAAATTGGAGATATATCTAATGTGGGGGAGTGAGCGCTCTATGGAAAAACACTGAGTAAACACCTTGAATTAATGTCAAAGCCTACTGAAGAAAAACCTGTTTACAGCTTTCATGAAAGTTATCTTGATCTCCTGCCCTATGGTTTTTTCCATCAAAATGACAAACAAATCTTTGAAAACTACATAGCGCTGATTGTCTAGAGGGTCTTCTTTTGGTTTAGGGCTTCAGCAGACAAGTCCCGCCCAATCCTGCCTTGCCAGCTGTGGAGATAATCCCTTCAGCACATTCCGTATCACAGTAAGTAAATTTAAGGTCTTCACCAAATTCTGCTGTGGACTTGCAAAATCTAGACTAAAAAAACTCACTTGGGGATCTCCCACTGTAACATAGCTACAATTTAAAATGTTTCTGTGAAACCTTGGTTTACCTTAAAACACCTTATTTTCCCTTTTTAATTTTGACCTGGACTGCTTCACTGGTGGAGAGCAGCAGATGCAGTCAGCCATATTACTGCAGTTCTGTGTGGGGAAGTCTTGAAGGATGAAGACATAGCATGAAAAACAAAGGCCCATCTGAAGTTTACCACATTTCTTCTATCCCAGTTCATGAGAAGCCATAAATCTTCAGATTTAAACATAGAATCGTTTTCAAATAACTCTAAAAAGCTCTGTATCTGATTGGCACAAAAGCCAAAAGCGGTTGCACCTGGATGCAAATAAACACACTGTCTGGACACCTGGAGAAGCAGATGTATGGGGAACATGTCTTGAGAGTCACAAGAAGCATTTTATAAAAACAACATGCTATTACAACACAATTACCATATGTACAGAGAGGATAGTGTGTGGCATGTGTGTATATTAAGAAATGCTACTTTCAAGAGAAAGAAAACATGTTTTAGATTTGTAAGTAATAAAACCGAGCACAACGACTGCATTCTCCAATTTCCTTACACAGGTGATGTTGTATAGCCTCCTCTTTAGACCTCTAAGCTGCACACTTCAGAGTGCTACATGATCACCGATTTCACCATGAACCTTTTCCTGCTCCTTGCCTGCTTCCAAAACCAGATGGCAAAATGAAAGACTTAAAATAACTTAATTCCCTAACCCTATAATAAACACACCGCTTAAAACATTTTTGGCTAAGATGACTTAAAACACTAGAAGAAAAACCTTTCTGTAAATTTACTTGAAAAAGAGAATGTATTTTTAATCAGCATCCCTACAAGGTGCAAGTTAGAGAACTGCAACACCAGATTGATACCTTTTATTGATCCCCTCAATCTTCCTCTCTTATTAATTTATTAGACATAACGATCCTAACAATCATAAAAGCAGAGACCAAACACTGAAAATATGTACCTTCTTATTATTCCTTAGGGCCATCTTAGCACACTTAACAGTTATGCCTAGTTAGGTCTCCATATGGTGAAAAATGCACCTGATGGAAATACCGATGATCTTGTAATATAAAGAAGAAAACTTACATTAACATTTCGACCCAGCAATTGTGCATCACTTCTAGATATCACATACCGACGGTGGTTTTGATAGAAGTTATGCAGACCATAGTACATAAAAACATCATCCTAGAATTCAAGGATAAATCCGTTCAGTAAGATGAGTTCATGCAGACAAAGAGAAATCCTATTACTTGCTAAAAAAGAGAGGGGAAGAAAGTATTCAATTCATATTTAAGCGTAACTACAATCTGGGTCCATACTTAAGTATCGGTAACTACACTCTCAATTAATATTTAACTGTTGGTACCTACACTCTAAGCAATTACTTCAGTGGACACTGGTTAGAATCTAGCCTTTACCCTAACTGAATTTTTTAGTGTTTTGGCACAACATGAAACATACCTCAACTCGCCAAATGAAACCTAAAATAAAAATGCCTGATTATTATTTTACTCTGGACGGCATGAACCTGCAATGACTGTGAATAATTTTGTGGAGACAAGACACTAATTTTCCATAAAAGAATGTGCACAAAAGGCTTCAAAAAGTAACCATTAACTCTTTATTCCCTCAGATTTTCTGAAAAATAAGGCTGCTTCTCATCAATTATTTGAATGCTTTGGAAAGTTTAGTCCTGTAATTAAAAGGAGAATGCTAAGCAGACAAATACAAGCAAAAAAGAGGATAATTAAACTGCAAAAAAAATTATTCAGTTGGGTAAACTTCTCATCACAAACATCACCGTAATCTGAAGAATTACAGAGTATTTTAACAGCTTCTTCAATACTGAATAACCCTAAAATGACTTTATAATTTAAATTGCACTGTAATTTTAAGAGACCATTTATGCAGTACTAAGCATAAGACCTCTTTGGCAGAACATGAAGCATTTTAACAGTCTCAGCAACATGACCCAGTAGTTTAGGACAGGAAATGAAGGATACTTTTCCCAAATGAAACTGTAGAATGACATTGCTAGACTTGAATTATTTCAAGGACCTTGGAGATGAACAGCGTAACCCTTGTAAAAAAGACTACAGGGCTTTAGTTATGACAAGTGGGCAGACCTTCGTATTTCCTTCTCGTTTGAGAGCTCAGCAGCCCAGTAACAACTAAGCCCAGGGCGAGGGCAAGGGTTTGCTACTGACTCAGACAAGAGACAAAGGGAGAAGCCACCTCCACAATCTAACACCATTTCCCCTATCCCCATCTTCTCCTGGGATATCTCCCAGCCAAGGACACAGGTAGCCTGATCTTGATTCATGTACCAACATGAGTAGCAAAGGCAAAAGTGTAAAATTTTAAACATTTCATGAAAATGTAGTCAGGAGCTCTACAGAGCAGAATTAGTGTATTTTATCATATAGGGATATAAATAACAGGAGGTAGTAAGCAACTTGAGTTGGTTTCTCATATACACTTACCGATATATCTTCCTTTAATGTGAAATTAACAGAGCAGTGGCATTCCTTATTCCAATTAGAGGTATTTTCACGGAGTTTTGAACAATCTGAGCATTTGTCTGAATAATCAATCTGTCAGAGAACAAGCAAAGATACTGTGCTAAAGCACTAAAGCTACTGGTTTAGCTCCAGGACTTCTCAGAGCAGTTCTCTTCTAAGTGACTCAACTGCCAGAAACATATAACCCAATAGAGACAGAAAGCCAGGACTTGGCCTCAACGAACATTCACAAATTTTATCCGTAGTTTAAAGCTGGTTTAGAGCCTTCTGATGAGTGCTGCAGAACCTCCACATCTGCTCCTCAGCAAAGGAGTGCTGAGTGAAGAATAATTCTGCAGCTTGGTCTGGCTGACCAAGTAGTGCTTGACAAATCCCCACATGCATTATGGCCCACCTCTCGTGAACAGCCAGGATGTAGCGCTGAGCGTCACCTCCAACCAGGAGTCCATTAACTTCACCACAGGTCTAAACAACCTTGTCTCCAGGAGGCATTTAAACACAAGGGCTCCCTACATTTTAACACGTATATTCTAGGACCAAACACTATCAAAGGGATTAGTTTCTTTCCCTTCAAAAACCCAGGAAAAAATGACAACATTTCAGATTCTACCAGCTAGTGGCAATAATTACCACCCATATTGCAGCTATTACTACCCAGTTCTCGGATTTTATCGTTGACCAAGTACCTCTGAGGATTTTCACAGGAATCCTGGTGGCTGGACACATGTCCAAGGCATGAAGTCATTGCCATCATCTTTATCCAGAAGCCAAAATTCAAAGTCTTTTCCCACCTTCCCTTCCCAGTTTCTTCTTTGTACAATGTCTAAGAACAACGCTACCCCCAAACAAACCTGGATTTCTCTGACACTGTTTGCGGACAGTATGAGGCAGATTCCCACAGAAAGGCAGAACGCGCCTATGAGAAAGAAGCTGGAGAGCACGGACGCAATGGTGAGCTGGGGCTTCCAAGCTGGTAGCTTCTGTTGTTTGAATGCACTGTTATCTGGACATCTGGAAGGACGCGCCTCTCCTTCTTGTGGAGGAAAATTCGTCTTGTTTTTCATTTTCTTCTTGGTGAGAGGAAGCAATAATATACTTCTGCTGGAGAGTGTTTAAGCTGAAACACTGTCCTTACTGTTGGGAGACTGCATTGTTTGTTCAAACATGCTTTATGGCTCAGAATTACTTATTAACTAGATCTCTCTCTTCCTCATTTTCGACATTTGTGTCTAGATCGTGTACCAATCAAACAATTCTGTACTTTGGTCAGGGTGTCCAGTCCCTGCCTCCTGGAAAAGCCTAAATATATCCTTTTTGCCTGCCCCACAGTTAAGTAGGATTTTTCGCACCTTATTCACTTGCAGGGATGCTGTCAGCTATACTGGAATTTCTGTGTAATCTCAGATGCATTATTTCTTCTCCCTTCACTTGCAGAGCTGCCCTGCTAGCAGGCATGACACACAATGAAAGGAGCTCTACTCCAATTGCACTGGATGCCACAGGGGAGGACTGCAGGTGCCGAGACATCATGGGACAGAAAACGTCGCTTTGGAAGACCAAAGCAATTTTCTTTTTTACCTACTACATTCATTGCTATTGATTCAGATTCAATTTAAAGTTGTAAAAAGGTTACCTGCTCTTTGTTACAAAAACGCAGCTAATTCTCAGAACATGTGATTTCGATCTCTGGCTTTCCAAGATGCTGATGCTGATGATTTACTCACCTCTATTCATCTTGTCCTCTGAAAAAAAATCCATCCATTCCCTACTATCCACAATGACAAAAGAATCACGCACAGCTCATCTCCTTTTAATTTAAATGGACAAACAGAAGAGTAGTTTTTGCACACTTCAACAGTTTAACCAAAATAAAGTCTCAATATACAGCTAATTTAACATGTAATAGTAAAAAACAGCATTTGGCCAGCTCCAGAACAGATAGGTGAAAAATATACCATTTTGACAAATTACTGAAATTCATGCAACATTTTCAAATACCCTTGAAGGCAAGAACTAGATTGCTGTTCTCATGAGAGAAGTAAATGTCTCCTTTGCGAAGGAAAAGGGAGATAACAGAGAATTGAATTGTACAAAGAGTTTCAAACCTGAGTTTGCTCATCTTCAAAGTCTTAAGTGACATACAATAGTAAATCTAGCAGGTGAATGCAATGTAACTGTAATTTCCTTATCACATTGATCCTGTAATAAAAACAATACTAAAATTACAAACAAAACTTCTGCTTTATTATTAAGAGAAAAGGAAACTCAAAATAAAGTTGCAATGTGCATTCTTTCTGTAACCGACAGAACTCTAGAAAGTCCAAATTCTTGATTACGTCATCTGTTAATCACTTGCCAATTGCAGACAGGTTAATAGTAAAATGCAGCTGAAAATGACTTCCTTGTTGGTAAAACCATTAAAAGAGTCCCAGCTTCAGAGTCCCCTCTCTGCAGAGCTTTATAATACTCATCTCCAGCAGGTCAATTGTTTCTTTCTTTATCTGAAGACAACAAAAATCAAAGAAAACACCAAAAGTTACTTACGATGCTTTGGCTAAACAGCATTATTTATTTACTCAGGCACCTTACTATAGGACTACAAATTAAAGAAGAGGTTCCCATACAAGGTCCTGAGCTCTAGAATGTATCCATTTCGTAAAAGAGCTAGCATTTGCTCTGCAATCTCAAAGTAAAACAATGGCTTGTGAGTCCCATCTAACGTGGCTACAGAAAAGCTGTCGTTGGTATGGAGCTGATAAAGCACGCCACACCGAGAGGTCCATCCTGGGCTTCAAAATCCCTATGGACTTTCCAGAGTATTGACCCATATCAAGTAGTCTGAGCGCAGTACTGCACCGCAACAGTCAACAGCTTTGTCTGTGTCTGAGATGCCTGAATGAGATTGAGCGTGAAGGTCAGGTCTCCACGTACTGTGTGCAAAGCACTTTGGTTTATAACACGGATATGTCTGCAGTTTATTACTTGCCTAAAGATAAAAGACAAAGGTACTTGAGAGTAAATACCGACTACATACTTCAGCAGGTACACAAGATTCTCTATCATGATCATTAGTCCAGAGTCTCCTTGCAGCTTCCTCTTCCCACTTATGAATAACTTCACTGCAAGTTTTCTCTTGGGATTATATCCTTCTGTGCCTCCACTTTGCACAGGAACAGATGATGTGAGAAAGTCTGATGAGTCTCTATGCGACGGATGTGCTATGTGGGGGTGAAAACATTTGTCTTTCTCTCACAAGTCCATTTCTTACAAATCTTTTTATTTTCAGGAAGCCTGAAACCTAAACTTTCCATATTTGCAAACTTACTCAAGGCTCAGTGTTTGTATTGTTTGGAGACAATACAATACTGTTTTTTTGTTGAAAAAACTCCATTTGAATCTTACAAGGAAGCAATTTGAGGAGTGGATTCGGCTTTCTTACCATCAACCTCTACATACAAAGCTTTAGAAGTGGGAAGCTTGTCCTTCGGTCAGATCAGGAAGTACACAATAAATTTTTAAACTTCTACGCTTTGGTATAACTTAAGCATGCCAAGACAGAGCCTGACAAACCCATTCACCCAGCTTCTGGGTTCTCTGTAAGTGTTCTTTTTATTTTCTTCTCTCCATTGTGTGGGATGAATGAAGACGGAGACACGAAAACAGCGTAAAAAAATCGAACAGCATTAACTAATGAGGTGTTGAGGTAACTGAGAGAGCAATGAATGAGGGCACTGTCCATTGTGTGGATATGACGGGATACAGGACTGTCATGTGGGAAGACTCATGTGTTTTTAGATTCATATATATATTAGAATATGCCACTGTATACATAATTCTCCACTAAATGTAAGGTGAATACAAAAGCAGCAAGTAAAAGGATATGTGCTCCCAGCTCTTCTTGCTTCCTGGTGTAATGATGATGAAATCTGGCAGGGTAGTACTTTAAATATGCAAAGAAATTATTGACAACTGAGGTTTCTAATGAAATTGGGTCAGTATGCCTTGTTCCCAGTTCTAAGGGCACAATTTTGCCTGCACATCTAAGACAGTATCAAATAAATTAGTGCATCAAACTGCCAATTCTCCAAATTATGTTTTTGGTAATATAATTCCTTTCTTCTTTGAGAAAGCTTATGACTACTCTTAGTATGTATTTGACAAATTTTAAACAAGTAGGGGAGTAAGATCCTCTGTATTAATTATTTCAAGTCTGCAAGTTGCCAAAAGATCCCTTTGGTTTCTACCTTGTTAAGATGTCTTATCTCAAAAACATTATTTGGGTATATTTTATATTATTTTAAATACATTTTTTATTTTTTACTGACATTCCTTACAAATAACTTTCAGGAATTTGCCTGCTGTCTGCAGCAGGACAAATAGCTGCAAGATGCTTTACTTACACAGCTTAAGTGGTCAAAAAACTTTCTGTATGTTGTACTACCTGAATCAAGGGCAGTTTTGAAGACTTTTCTGTAATCAAATACTGACTATTCTGTAATCATACATTTATTCCTTGTGCTGATACTATATATAAAGATGTAACATGATCTTCTTTCTCTTACTCTTTCTTACATGGTTTCAACTTGAACTAAGCTGTAACATTTTGATGTTAAGATAGCCTTAGGATTTTCCCTCGATAAAATACAGCTGGATTTACAATTTTTGGCCTGTGTTTCTAGACAGACACGCAGAAATGCTGTGATGCAACCTACAGTGAGCTGACAGGGGTAGTTTAGGCTTGCAATAGCCCAAAATCAAATATTAACAACATTATCTTCAGTCTTTTGAGGTGGATCACCTATAGTCTTCTGTATGCATATTCTGCTGACTTAAAAAAATCCATCCCACTGCAACCAGCACCTTTTGTGCTACTGTCTTGTGCTAATACGTCCATGAATTCATGTTCTGTGTTCCTTAAAAAACTTAACAAGCACCCTACAAAAAAGCCATATCTATTTACCACAAGAGGGAGCCTCCTTGCCTCAAAAAGCAAAGCGCGCTTTTGTTACTTCATTTCTGCAATGCAATTTTTGTGGGATGCTTTATCCATGATTATTAGGAACGTGTATCTTTCTGTATGTGGGACTGTAAAATACAGCACATTCAAATACAGAGTCAAAGGCAGAGAGGGATTAATGACTGATAATTTGTTTCCTTTGTGAAACAGCTTAATGTTTACACACACAATAAGTCCTTCTTCCCCAGAGATTCTGCGCATTGGCCTGCTCTAAATGTGCGAAAAAAAGGAACACTGTGCTGGAAACCGGGAGCTTTTTAACAACAACCAGTGGAGGAATTTGCCTCTTTCAGTCTCTGTTGGCTAAATACCAGGTGATGGCCCATAGCATATGGTAGACATGCCTTGTCACAGCAATAAATGTGGAAACTGGATTGTAAAATTGAAAAGAATGGGGAGTTATCTTAAAAGGAGTCTAAAATGATGGATAGCTCTGCACAGTTTACACCCTACCTCTTGCCAAAAAAGAACCCAAACCAACCAAACACCCCCTCCCCCCCCCAAATGTCTGTAGATTTACTCAAGAGAAGTTCTGCTACTCTCAGATGGAGACAAATAAATGCTTCTCCAAAGTTTTATTTAGTTTTTGAGGAAACTTTTGCAGAAAGTCATCTTACTGAGAAAACTTGTTAGGAGCAGGTAGAATAACCTTCTCGCATAAACAGGAGAAATTCACAGCACAGCCATAGAGGTCACACCTGTGACTTGCAACAAAAAAGGAAAAAAACTTGCTCTGGAGGTAATTTTGAGACCTGGTAAAGACGTACCAGTCAAATGTTGACTGCTTTGTGTTTGTAGACCACTGAAGTCAGTTATATGGAAATAAAACCTTACTGACCAAGATCTGGACAACAGAATGAAAAGTTATGAATACACAGTATATCATATATACAGGTGTGCATACAATACCTCAGGGATGTCCATCATTCTCCTTAGTTTCTGATCTCTCCAATTCCAATCCAGAATCATATATTTTGTGGAGTTCAAGCACAGGCCATCTAAAAAGACAACATAAATTTTACTACCAAGACAATATAACATGTGCTTATCAAAATGATTTTTGACTTTTACATCTTTTGCTGTCTGTTCCCAAGGAAACTAGTCTTTGAACACATAAGTACTACATTTGCTGGTTGGAAAACTAATGCAGTGACACCGCAAACTCCCTTAACCACATAATCCCATGCCTTTTCGGAAGATAAACACAAAAGCAGAACAACTACTGTTGCCAGGCTTGTCAAGAGCTAATATCCTGCCAGAAAATAATTCCTCAAGCTTCCTCTTGATGAAACTGCAGGAGTTGAATTTCCACAGCTGATGAGGAGCTGGTAAGTTACAAGGACCCTAGCCTGAAAACTCCTGTTAGTGGAAACTGACAGCGCTTAGCAATTTACAGGACTGGGTGCTATGTGAATGTGAGTCAGGTCAGTGGTGCTGCTGAAGAATTCCTTTATCCTCCAAATAAACGGTGGCGAAAGAAGAAAAGATCCTTTCTGAACTGTCCCTCCAGCTCTCCCTCTATTTTTTCCCTGATCTTCTACACAATGTCCACAATTTTTCACATCCGTTTTGACTCCTCTTCATTCTCTAGTGACCTGGCACCGCGACATCAAGGTGTAAGACAAGGACTAGACCACAGGATAAGAGGATAAACCTTACGTCCCTGCTATAAGCTGCCTTCATTTAACAAGGCAATGTGCTGATATGTTGAGCAGTAGTAATTTGATTTTGGTGGGGGGCACAGGAAGAAATGTAATTATGCTACTTTTGTACCCTCTTTTGGACAAAACGGTAGAGCCCCCATCCACAGCCAGTCCCTGACAAAGAAACCAGAGTCAGTGCTGGGAAAGAGGAATGGAAAGAATCACCATATCATCTTGTTATTTTGTTGTTTGCTTTTCTTTGTATACATAACATCTATTGAGTAAGTAAAACAACTCAAAATTTGGGAAAGGGAGATTATTTACGTAAATAATTAATTTCATTACAGGCAAATCAGAAATAAAATCAAATCAGCAGCAGATCTTTTATCCACCACTCACAGAAGTTTACCCTCAGCTCAGAGTGACATATGATACAATGACTTCTGTCATAATTTCCTCTTGATTTACTTGCAGTGTTTGGTTTCCTGGAGCTTTAAATCTTACATCATCGTTTTGCAATCACTTTCAAGTCAGCATAAATCAGTATTCCTGCCAAAAGAGGAAGTCCCCCACCTCTGCCTGCTCATTACCTGATTTTGTGTGCACACTGGTTTTGTTTTAATTGGGATCAGATCTAATTGGGATCAGTTCACAGAGCTGCCAAACAGACTCTTGGGTTAGCAAAAGAAACAGGAAGGAGGAATAAGTGGGTACTGACTGGAGGGCATGAGGGGATGGGGGGAAGTATTACTCTGCCTTTCTCCAGTAATACTGATTTATGCCAGATTAAAGTGATCATGCAATCAGCTACTAGAATCTTGACCTCATTCTGACTGACATAGTAGAAGTGAAGAAACATTATAGATCAGCACCCAAATCCACAGATTCATGTTAACCTAAGCGTTTCAAAAATAATCGAAGTCTCACTTCTCAGCAGACTAAGAGTAAAATAACTATGGAGAAAACACTCCTTGTTCTCCTACCTTGCTCCACTAGTGCTTTTACTCTCCCAGGAGTTCCAACCCCAACGTGGAACACACCTTTCTCCAACATATTCATCTGTTCTTTGATCTAATTGGAAGACAGAAAGACAAAACTACAGTAAAACCACAATTGTTTTAAAATTTCTCCTCAAAGAGCTGGAAATAAATTCAAGCTCTCACAGGATCACTTTCTAGAATACCATCAAGTAACAAATGCTATTAATCTTTCAAACTGTCAAGCTGAGATATATGGGAGGAAGTTTTAAGAAACAGAACTGCCAGCTGGATATCACACTTCTTCAGAAGTTCAGTCATTTTAAACTTTAAAAATCTGCTGTCACCGACTAATTCTGCAGGTGAGAACAGTATCCTTCCTTCAGCATTTAAACACATTCTCTGGAAATATGTGGAAAATTGACGAAGTTGAATTAGCTCTAAGCTTCAGGATGAAAACAGTGGAAAAAGGTGAAATAAAGCAAGTGACATTTGTGTGTTTGACAGTATTTATATCAAAGGCCAAATGTCTGCTCATTACCTCCAACATCCCTACAATTTGTGCTCTTCAACAGGTATGGATATTCAGTATTCAGGCATCCAACTGGCAAAATGCAAATACGGGTGCTGGTACAGTTTGCCTCTACAAGCCTATGTGTGTGAGCCTTCTATTTAAACAGGCAAAAGCCATTTCAATGAGCAACTGAAAGGAACGTGGAACATCTTTAAACATTGCACATTTATAAGCATCTACTTTCTGCACCAAAGCCACTGGAGATGGTGTTTGGCTGGATTCCTCAGATTGCAACAACAGGTTACCAAAAGAAGCTTTACCTAGAGAAAGGAACACTGTAATGACGGGCTATTGCTAAATGCTTTAAAAAGAAAATGGTGCAACACTAGTTAGTTGTTTAGTCGTTGTATCAAAATTCCCTTGCAGCTTTCTTACCTTTATGTGCTTTGCAAACAGCTTGAGAACTCTGCAGTCTCCTTTAAATGCTGTCATTGACCTGGCAATTAAAAAAATTGAAAAAGGAAACACAACCGTCAGGGCTGGGATTAAGACCACACAGGGGGAAAGCAAAACTAGCTGGCATTTCTCAGTTTGCTTGAGACACACAGTTCCCCAATGACCCCTGCTTGTGCTTTGAACACTATGTACATTCTTGTTTGCTACTTGACCAACAGCGATCAGCAACTGGACAAACACAATAGCAGATAGCAGTAGGGGGCAATAGTGTTTAGGTAGCTTTTCAGATAATATTGAAAAGTGATGGATTGTGCTTTCACAGCCTTTCACAACTTAGTTCAAAACAGACTGATCACAAACTTCTGATTAAAAAATGCCTCAGTTACTGAAATACAGGCGTGAATGAACATGTGTGTGAGTGCACAACAAACGAAAGACCTGTGTATGGAACAATCTATATTTTAAAGCATCTTCCTGCAATGTGGCTGCTGGGAAAACCTAGGCTCCCACAGTTGTTACTGCAGAGATTGCCCAAAATCCAGTTAATGAGAACTAATTTGTCTGAAAACCTGACCTGCTTTTCTGACACTCCGTTTTGGCACATCCTAACTATTCTGTGTTCTGTATTAATCAAGCATTACTTACTGAATGTCATTTAGGATAGCTTTTTCTACATGCTTTATGTAGTTCACCACAGATTATCAATTTTCTCTTGTGCAAAGCTAAAGGTTTATATACAAGCGTACATGTAAATAACCTAAGTCTCAGATGGTAATATCTGCATGCAGGTGCTAAGCACTTCTGGCACATCTGCCATATGGGTTCTTCTATCAGTGGCATGGAGTCAAACTTCCCAACTCTCCAGCTCATGCTTTACTGAGAGATAACCACAGGAAATGAGGCTCAAGGCACAAAAGACAGTCATGAAATCTGTGAGGTATACATTAATTTATCAAAGTCATTAAGACTTCTGGAATGAGAAGAGGGAGGAGAGAGAAGGAAAAAAAGAGGACAAGGAACACTGAGAATTTTCATCTCTGCACAGCAGTTTTGCCAGCCTGAGCCAGCTGAGAAGACTGACACACACCTGGAGGTGCTCAAGCCAGACACACTTGTTGGCACTTGAGGCCTTGGAACACCATGTTCTCATTGTTTTTGGTGCAAAATCATGATTTCTTGTGGTGGATCATGATGCTTTATGGGTTTACTCTGTTCCCAAATGTATGTTGCATATTTCCCCCACACTGGTTATATTTTATTTTTTTTTAAACAAAAAGTGCATTTCCATGAGACTGAAGTACTAAGTGTTACTTCAGTGTAAAACCAAACGCCACACTCCCACAGTTTAAAGAAGCAAGGGATATTGCATCAGTTTGAGTCAGTGAATTTGTTGGCGAGCAGAGGAGAGTGTCCCAGTTTTGCCTTTATGTCTGTGGTTCCAAGACAAAACCTCTGACTGCCTGCCAACCTCAACATAACATTTGCTATCGACATACTTGATGAGTTCCAAGGAACGAAGGGCAGAACTGCAGATAACCAGCATCACCACCGACTTCTTCTCCTTGTGGTTTTTACGGAGTTTTGCCCACTTAGGACAGACTGCAATGAAAAAGCCCATGTACACACACACAGAGAAAAGTACTACATGCCACAATTTTAAATTACAAGGGTATATGATGAATTGTAGCCAGCAGGAAGAACACGCATTCTGACTTCTATGAGGTCTAGAGCTCTGGCAACGTTTTTACATTTAGTCATGGCTGAGAAATTGGAAACTAAAATGCCCAAAATAAATAAAGTACAGAAATACCACATAACTGAACAAATCAGATAAGCATTACGAATCAAGAGTTTGTGAGATGACAAGCCCATTGTCTTCATTTGCCACATAAGGTAATTTGTTTCAGAGAAAACCAATTGAAAAGACACATTTATCAGATGAGAAATTCTATATAAATATATATAAGAGATTAAAAATTCTCTTGGTCCATGTCAGTGGATAGATGCAGGATTTTTACTGTAAGATAATGCACACACCTACTTACGAAGCCACAATAAATTACTGACAAATAATCCCTAACAATTAAAAGAAACTCTAAAACATTTTGATTTAAAAAAAAAAGTGATATAGTAAAAAGAGGCCAGAAAAACAAAACCTGTCATGAATAAAAGAAATAACCCTTAAAGTTATTAATATTTCATAATTAGAAGTATTTGGAGGTGCAGATAAAAACTGCGATACTATGTCATTAACAATGTTTTCGCACAGCTTTCATCTCATCCAACATTTTAACTCACTTTCTTTCAGGTACGAAGAAAAACTGTGGGTGAGATCATTGGCTGGCAAAAAGCAGGAATCTGAAAGCATAAGAGGAAAAAATACTTTTGCTGATGTATTTTTAACAGCAATAGGAGCACATATGTTTGTAGCATAACCACTAGTGATACTGATGAAATCGCAACTGTGTTAAAATCCATCATCAATAAATTATCCTTTGTGAAACAAAGATTAACGTACACCTCATGTTCAACACGCTTTATATTGGATATATAAATGAAGGTAATACCTTTAAACTCAATTGCAATTCCTTTCTTTTCTCCCATCATGAAAGTCTGAATACATGGCTGCACATACATGACCACATACTTTAAAACAAGTTTTCATATGTTTTGCCACAATCAATCAAAAATCTTAGCTAAATGCCTTACAGTCAACCTGCTCAGCTGTTCCTCCAATCTACCTACGATGGCATACATTCGTAGGTCACCCACACAAGTCATACTGTGTAAATGCAGTAACCTACCAATAACCTACCTGTCAATAAATTTGTTCCTTTTTCTGACCTTTCATATTGTGGTAATCTACTTGATTATATTGACCCTAATGGTAACAGCTGTACTGATTTTAATGCCTTCCTCTTCCCTCACCTCCCACTCAGCGCCTAGCTTTTACCTGGTCACTATGTTAACTAACAAGTGTTAAAAGCACTCTGTGGCACACACGCCATTTAACTTTAAGCTTCATAGAGAGGCAATGAAGAAAGAGAAGGTCCTTCTTTGGAAGGCCTTTCCTTTCTCCAGTGTCTACACAGAAAATCTAAGTTCTTAAAACAGCGATTGAAATTAGATGGTTTGAAAACGTCCTATCATTGTTAAGGGCCCTTTGCCTGATGGAACAATACTGCTCCTGCAGAGCATCAACAACTCTGTCTTCAAGAACCCACACACTTCCCATCATTCCGCATTAAGCACAACACCTCAGGATGCCTGCCTATGGAATGAGATGTTTGCTGGTATACGTTAACTAAATTAAGGAGGTTTGCTTACACGTGTTATTCATGGTGCGCTGTGCTAATGCTGGCAGCATCTATCCTTGACTTCCACTGGAAGAGACAGTGTGATAAACTTGGTATGTAGCTGATGACTAGCTGAAGTCCTGCCTGTGTAGCTACTTGAACATGGCCACTCTCCATCTCTGTATCTTCCATTTAACGAGCGTTGTCTTGCTAAAAACTTTTAATTTGCACTAATCCCTTTTATTAAATTCAGAGATTGGCATTTACTGGGACTTGAGCTCCAGAAGGAATGAACGCACACAACTGAAAGATCAGCAGCTGTTTTACTTTTATAATCATGCTTAAAAGGGGCACTAAATGCTTGTGGGAAAGGGCAAGGTCTGCCCTTCCATAAGCACTTCGTGGTAATAGGGGAGCTCTTCACATACACCATGGGCCTTTCCTCCCAGTGGCAAAATATCTTTGCTGTTCTGCTCTTCTGAGTACATTGCCTCATTGTTTCAGGGTGGGCAGGAAAAACGCAGAGCTCCAGACTGCAGCAAGAGGCCACGCTGACTACAAACCTGACCTTCCGCACCGTGCCAGTTCAGTTAACAAGAACACACAACTCCAAGTAGTTGCCTGTTATTTGCTCAGTGCTCTGACATGAATGACATGACAGCTGTAGAAGTTCGTAAACTCCTTGGCACTCTAAGCCTCCAACTCCCAGCACAAAAAGAAAGAAAAAACATCCCCATCCAAACCAAGAGCCAATCCATATGGAAATGGGTCACCTCACTAGCCCAGAGGACTCTTTTGATAAGAAAGATACGAAAGCAATTTATCGTTTACTAAAACCCTAAAGATCTAAAAATTAAGGCAAGCTTTTCAAAGCAATCTACATGGGACTTCTCCAGGTTTTCTTGATTTGGCAAGAAAGCTGAACTTCGCCCACAGAAATAAAGATGGGTCAGCCTAGAATGATGGATGTTAAGGGAAAACGTATTTATCTAGAGAGATAGGCCTTAACATTAAAAGAAATCAACCATGGCTGGTCTAGGAGGCTCTTATATTGGCCACAGTTCACTAGGAGATAGATCAAGGAGTATCAAAGGTTAGTTACCAGGCTGTTTGCTCTTCTAGAGCACTACCAGCACATAATGAACAGTGCCTATAAAATGACAGTGCCTCTTTATGTGCAGAGTAAGAGGCAGAAAAGTTCAGCGTTGCCTTCATCTCTAATGCAACCACCAGCTGACAGAAGCTAAACCTGCTCTGTCCTGCTTTGCCTTTTCTACCACTGGTTCCTAAACGGAGACAATATGGGAAACCAAGTGGGTCCTTGTCATGGTTAAGCCTTCACCACTTCACACTCGGACCAAAACTACCATCTCATTTCATGCCACTCCTTGAAAAAATATTGCATTCAACATCTCACAAACATATCAGTATGATGTTTTATTGTCAGCCCTCCTATGGATCAACTCAGATAATCCCAGAAACAAAATACATTTTCACTCTCTTAGTTAGCATCTTGGAAGCTATTATTAGGAATCACATAATTTCTATTAGAAAAGTGAGCTCCTGAAATTAATACCTTACAATAGAAAAACACATTTAAACAATATTTCTTTTAATTTCCGTATCTCCAAGAACCCTCACATTTATTCCTAAGAAATGTACATCTCCACTAAAACAGCAAATTAATATACATTGTAAGAAAATATTTCCATAAAAAGTACAACTCAAGACCTGTTCCCCAAATCCTCTTCCTTCTGCAGAAAAAGAACTCAATGGTAAAATGAGAAAAGAAACTTTATTTATCTATGAAATATAGGATAAGTTACCTGACAGCTTTAATTCCTCTATTTCAATCACTGAACGGTTTTCACCAAAATGTTGACTAAGCAAATTCTGTAGATCCGCAGGGACACCAGGTTTTGGAGCAGATTTTTCCAGAATATCAGAAATTTTCTTCTAAACAAAGCAAATAAAATCAGTAAGTATGGTATTTCTCTAATTTCTTCTCTTGGGATAGCTAACAACACTGTAAATAAATCTTCCTCCATAGCTTCACTGGCTTAATTACACTTTACTATGACAAGATTCCCTTTGACTTTAGCGGAAATGCAGACTTCAGACGCAAGTTCAGATCCTTTGATAAGATTGTCTGTGACCTTGAAGACAAAAAATCTTGTGCACTCACCTGAAATGCTGCTGTAACAAAAACATAACTGAAAGCTGGTTTTGTGAGTTTTGCTATTATTACACTTAAGTATCAGTTTGAAAATTCAGGGTTTTTTTCATAATTTGTTTTAATTTATTATTCTTAAAGCATAAAAACAGGAATCAAGTGGTTATATAAATCTTGGTTACATTTTGATTAAAGCAGGGTAGCTATCTATCTTTGGAAAGACGGTTAGCTATGTTCACAGAATACCATGCAAGTATGATGAAAATTATTTAAAAAGCAGAAACTGAGCAGAAAGAGTTCAGCAGCTGCTTTGTTCTTCCATAATGTATAATTTTTTAAACTACTAATTTTTAGACCCTGGACATGACTTCATAATTATTGTGTTTTACACCTTAGGCATGTCAGCAAATTACAGGTCTGAATTTTCACTGAAGTGAAAGTGTTAGTGTATTTCCCCATAATTAAATGGATCATGGGGGTGGAGTAGTCCAGGATTCCTGTTATCTGAATAATCTGCCAACATTTAAAAAACCGGCAGATTTGCAAAGATGGAGGAAGCCTGGAGAGAATAGCAAGAATGTGAAGCCCCTCTTATTCTCACTGAGAACCAATTCATTTGTGAAAGGCCAGATCAAGGTTTCTCAGCTGCACAAGCCAAACTGAGTTTGCTTTCATCAGGACGCATGGCAGCACAAGCCTAGAATTGAAAAGGAGCAGCAGAGTGTAGTCAGGACAGAGCAATATCATATGTATCTGCTTATGGCAAAGTGAGATTTCACAGAGAGACAGAGTGGGTCTGGAAACATTTTTCAGCAGCTTTGGAGAGGTGGTGGGTACCTTCAGTGCAAGTTCAGCAGGCTAAGGTCTGAGACAGCAAAGATCAATGGAAATTTTGAAAACAGTTATAGCGGGAATTTTAATGTAGGAGACAAATCTTCCATTCCTCTTTTCCTCACTCCATCATTGTACCTACTTCCACCTTCTCTTCCATTCCCCACCTCTCCATCTTTTCTTCTAGCCCAATACACTCCAAATATTCCCATAATGGCAGCATAAAGGGCAGAAGGCTGAAGAGGGAAGAGCCATATGCGGGCTGCTGAAGCCACTCCACCCCACAGCAAAGGTAAAACCAGGCAGCAGCCTCTCCTAGCTGTCTGCCACTTTGGCCACTGCCTCTTTCACCTCTGCTAAAAGCCATCTGTCTGTATGCAAGACCCCAGCTGAATCTTTGACAGTGGTGTATGTGGAGATGAAAGTGCTTATGCCTTCCTCTCTGTCTACTTTTGGCCTGGTGCAAAGCCCTCTGCAGCCACCAGAAGACTTTCCAGTGGATGTCTGGCTGTTTGGCAGGTTTTTGCAGTGCCTGAACCTGCACCATTCCTTCTCAAGTTTCACCCTCACCCCATTTGGCACTGTTGTAATTTTCTGCCATTCAACAACTGTCTTCCCAAAAAACGACCAGAGGCCATCTGCAGCACCTTTGTGTGAGGTCAACAACCAAACCTCTTCTTCTTCACGTTGACCACAAAAGCTCTTCTCCAGCTGCACAACCTGCCTCTTAAGTGGCCACATTTGGGAACCTCTGATTTAGCAGACAGCAAGCCAGAACTATTAGGCTCATTTCACTTGGTAATTCAGCTCAAGGTGCCATTCCCCAGGACCCTTACATCATTCACTAGGCCACTTGGTTCCTTCAGGAAAATTATGGTACTCTTGAGGGGAGAAGTCTGATAGTAACAAGAAATTCCGTAAGAGCAAAAGCAAGGACACCTGAGCAAACTCTCTTCCTTCAAGGAAAGCTGTGGGGATATGTTCCTCATGCAGGAAGTTTTATTATTTTTCTTCCAATTCATTCCAGATGCTTAAAAGCAAAGGGTTTTATCCCCCCCTTTTCCTTATTTTTGGAGAAAGCGCTTTGTTTGGAACCCATAGATCAACCTGATAAATATTTCCTGATGGATCTTTTGAGAGGCTGTGTGTGTCAACTTAGTGGCCTAGCTCCGCTGAAACCAAAGGTGTAACTAAGAGCCTATTGTTTGCCTGAGAATGAGGTTGTTTCGTTAAGTCTGGCTCACCAGTCCCTGTTGTGGGATGCTTTCGATCTCGTAGTAGTGGAACAAGTACAGCGGTCATTTCTGCCAGACCCGCATTTAAAGCTAAATCCCACTCTTCCCTCTTCCCATTCCCTGGATGATTAAGAGGCCTGACATAATATAAAAAGGCCACCTCTCAGCCTTATGAAGGAGCCAACTATTTACAGTCTGTCCTGAAAGAAAATTAACTTGCCTGGTGCCATATAAATTCCATCTAGACTGTAGAGTGTGTTTGTTGTTGAGGATGAAGATGGAGCACAGCCAGAGGGACAATACAGAGTATTTATTTATATACTTACGCTACGAGGAAAAGAGCGAACAAGATCAGTTCTTGGCTTAAAAGATGTAACAGCAGCTGGAGCCTGACCAAACTACTGAAATGGGGCAGATCCTGCAGCAACTGAAATTCCACCTTTCTTTGATGAGGTTACATTTTCCTGGTGTGCAACTCTTGCAAGCTGGGTGTAGACATATACAACCCTTGAGCAGAGTATAGACACAGTGCCACAGTTCAGGTTGGGAATGGGTGCAGTCAAAAAACTAGGCATTTCTGTGCTTCTCTAAAAGAGGCTGCAACATTAGGATGACATTATTTCTCATTGTCACAGGGTTGTCCCGCTTCTGAATCTTATACACCCACTCTACACAAATGCACTTCTAGGTCATTCATACCTTCTTTCTCCTCTTTGCCTTTACAGTGGTCTCTTGTTTTTCTTCAGGCTGATTTAGGAAACACTCCGTAGGCTGCAAAGCACATATTTAAAAAAAAAAATAGTAAGAAAAAAGGATTCAACATCAAATATCTGACCACCTGGGGGGAAAAATAAGTCACCAAAGGGAGGTATGAGGGGAAGAGGGGATACACAAAGTATAATGTTGGATTAGGAAAAAATCAAACAACACCAAGCTTCCCTACCTTAGAAGGAATCAAATAAAACAAAACTTTTCACAAACTTTGTATTTTTAATCTATATTACTGAGTGTTTTGTTTGTGTTTTTTTTTCCCTAAACTTTGCCAATAGTGCCCTAAAATAACTGGGTCTAAGGTGATCATCCAGATGGTAAAAGATACCACGTAACTGAGCAAGAATAATTGGAAACAATCATGGTCTGGATTTCCTTTTACATTTGTAATGCAAAATTTACAAAAATATGTTTCAAATTTGGTTCTGCCCCATTCTTGCATTGTCTTCTCGTGGCAGACAGGGTCAAATACACACCAGAAAAATACATGGTGCACTTCAGAATAATCTTCATCCAACATCTGTTGCTATTATTAACCCTCTTTTGTGCCTGAATGAGCAGGCTGAATTAGTCCATTTGTACCAGAGCCCCTGTTCACATAAATCAGGGTTAGGATTTGTCCTTAGTCACCGAAAATTGTCCAAAACCGAGGAAAAGAGGCACAGGCTTTCATTGTTTTAAGCACAGCAATTCTTTTTTCTTTTGCTTTCTTAGGGGCTTCCACTTAATGGAAACACAAATTAATCTACATAGATGGGCTTTAGAGCTTAGTAAGTGGCTTCATGAATACCAATGAGAAAATAGGCTGAGCTGCAGGAAAAAGCTCCTTGATACTAGGACGCATTTGGCTGGAAAAAAAATTGCTCCTGTGAGAAACCGAGGAGAAGTGTCATCACAAAGAGCATTAAGAGCTCAGGAACAGCAAATCCAGTGGTGGTCCCTGGGGAAAGCCTGGAAAAAAAGTATCAGCAGGAAAGGGAGCCCAGTCGAAAGCCAGGGAAGACATTCCTCTGTTCCCTTGTGAGGACACCTTCAAGACAGCCAAGAGAGCCAAAGGAAAGCTAATAGAAGTTCAGAGTACCCGAGCCTTTCTGAGCCCTCCTTGCACCACCCCCTCCCTCTTAACAGGAGGACACTTAATGAGAACTGGTACTACAGGACCCTACCCAGCACATTTGGGCCTTTCCAAGTCCACTCTCATATCCTCATCAGAAGCATTTAGTGGAGTTTAATTGCTCATATTATGCCTACATTTCCCCTTTTCTTCCCATTCCCCTGGATAATTTAGCTATAAAAAATAGGAAATCACCATGCTCAACACAAACAAATGATCTAATGTTTTCTCCTGCCTTCTGTGCCATGATGCAACCACAGCTATTGCACTTGCAGAGGCAGTAGGAATGTACAGAAGTGGCCCTGAAACTGGCTGAAGTTTGAAATTATGCTTAGTAATTACCGGGTGAAGATTTGGCTATGGACTGACTACAGCCAGCACACCACTCTAGAACTATGGCTGGAATATAACAGAGCCTGGATTGATACCCACCCACAAGAAGCTTTGACAGGGACCATATCTTGGTCCAACAACAGAGATCTATCCCCCTCATTTTCCCAGGTATAAACAGGTATTATTTTCACTAGAAATCAAGGGAAGGACTGCAAGTAGAAATTCACTTCTGCTAACAAAATTGTCTCAGGGTTAACACGAGCTTTTATTTTTGGTTTGTTTCTTTTTTAAAAATCTCTGTTCTGACCCTGATTCAAGTGCTTTTAAAATGCCACTATACATTCCTTCATTCCTGTCCATACCATTAGCATTCCCAGACACTGAGTGTGAAACAGACCTACTCTCTGCCTTCAGTTCCTGCTCTACCCTTACGCATCCCAGCTGTCCATAGATACTCAAAGACTACCTGCCATGTGTTTTAACCATGAATTCCATGTTCAACATTGTATTTTACGCAGAGGACAAGCCTTTGGATTGATTTAGTCAAGGGATATTACCAAGCAATAAAAGGGCCAGAAAGGGGAAAACCTGAACCTCTTTCCTCCAGAAGAATAGCAGGTTCCCTATGTTCAGAAGTGCCACTACTCTTTCAGCAAATTGAAAAATGCCACTCATTCATTTTGGGCCCATTGGCTCCCTTCATATACATTGTGAACTGTTCTACATAAATCTGCAAAACACTCCCAGCTTGTATCTGCATGAGAAGAGAATGAAGCCGTGCCACAGAGCTGAAAAAATTTTCTCTAAGAGAAACAAAATTTTCTCACTGATAACCCTTCATTCAGATGTTTAAAAGTATCACCAAATGCCATGGCTTCGTTTTTGAAGGCAGCACTTAACCGTTCTTTCAACAGCAAC
Source organism: Thinocorus orbignyianus (assembly GCA_013400375.1). Lineage (NCBI taxonomy): Eukaryota > Metazoa > Chordata > Aves > Ciconiiformes > Thinocoridae > Thinocorus > Thinocorus orbignyianus. The sequence continues at coordinate 3,032,554 of VXBW01008256.1, read as the reverse complement.
AGAAGTAGACAGCAGGCTTATAGTCACAGCCTTGCTTCCTCAGAGAAGCATGTTAAGACTCAAAATTATCTCCTTTGCAAAGGCATATGTATATTTAGGCATAGCATACTATTAGCCCAGTAATAATAAATCCACTTTATTCAGACACTAAAAATAATACCGTAACAAAACCAGAAACTTTATGGTGGTGAACGGCCATAAACTTACACCTCTTTGATGATCTGCAGTCTAAAATATTTAGGCATCTGATCTAGACTGAACTTCTGACCCTTATCCGCATGTCAGCTGCCTACCTATGCATGCAATAGCTCTCTGCGTGCCACCATTAAGAAAAGGTCATTTGCATGTTTTTCTTATTGAAGACACAAAGCAGACAACCTACTGGTTTTTGACATAGCTCCCCTGTGCACCGTGTTTTTACGCTATTTTTACATGGAAGTTCTTAAAATGCAGAAAACAGGAAATTTATGTGGAGACCACTGATTTATGAACTAAAATATCATAAATTCCTTGTTTATTAATCATAGGCAGAACATAAAATATTTCCTGTATTATATTTCTAACATTATTTTTTTTTCTTTATATGTTGCCAAGTTACTGGAAATTCAAATGTAGAGTGAAAACATTCTTGCGAGTGTGTGTGAAAGTTTACATTCTAGGTCAGACATATACCCTGACTTCTGGAGTTTGTGACAAAGTAAACACATCAATGTGCCATTCAGATTGGAGGCAAATTATTCATTTCATTGTAAGCCCGAGGACAGGCCGCAGACTAGAAACATAAGTATCCATAATTCTATTTGGTTGTCTCCTGACTGGCTTCAAAGTGCCAAATCCACTGTAAAATAGCTTCCAGCCTGTGAGTAAGGCAGGGATAAGCAAAATGGGTTATGTTATATGCACCAGAACAAAAAACAACTAGCTTTCTGTAAATACATCTGATTTCGCAAGTGTTTTCTTCTAAAAGACATGCAATAATACATCCATAATACTGATCTCTCATAAAGCATTGCCTCCTGGAGTTTTGGAGCTAAATATCAAATTGCCTGATTCCAAAATGCAGACTGATATTTTTTATATGACAGGAAGAGCTGTGGCAGGTGTTATGCTACAGCTGAGCAGTCCCAGTGCACCTTGGCAGGATAACCTGTGTTTGTTTTCCTCTCTAATATTCTCGTAGAAAGAGAAAAGCAACCCCTCTAAACAAACTATCATGACTTAGTTCCAAATGCTTAAGTGAAGATAATGGTGGTAAAAAGTGGCTCCATGGGCATGTACAAAGGTAATACGACTTTCTCCTGTATTGCTTGGACCTCTCTTTCCTAATCAAAACGTGGAACAAGTTCAGAGATTTAGCCTGCTTCACCTTTGGTCTCCTTGGAAAGACACCCAAAAGCATAGTAATTGCTACCGTGTTGTTTACGCCTCTCTGTTACAAAAAAAGAACATCCCTGCAAAATGGTTTTCACTTGGGCAACTGCCTAGACATCACACAGTGAATTTACTATTGACTTAGGAGTCAAAATTAATATCCATAACCTCACGGAGAGATAGCTTCCCATGTTATTTCAGCTCTTTGACAACTACTCAGTCAACTCTCCTTTAGGGTATCAGGAAGGTAGAAGAAATTTACTTTGAAACAAGAGACTTCTTCAAATTAGCTGACATCTAGATGACTCTTTTTTGCTTGAGTTGGGGTGATAATGTCTGTTAACAACAGCTGCCTTTTCCACAGCATACTCCATGTAATGCTGACAACACAGTTCCTACTGTTTTTAAATGAAGCTTTTAGTACTGCAAGGCTCTGAAAACATCACTCCATGGAGACCTACATTCTTCTTCACTTGGACATGCTCGAGTAGAGATGCTGTACAGCATTGAAACATAGCCTTCAAGACCTTGCGCGTGCAGGTAAAGGGAAAAGATGAAAGGGGGGGACACTCTGCAGCCCCATGCAGGTTCTTCTCACTACACAGTAACTTTCTATGAGACAGGCCTAGCAATCATGGAATCAGGGAATTGTCAGAGTTGGAAGGGACCTCTAGAGATCCTCCAGTCTAACTCCCCTGCTAAATTAGGATCACCTTCAGCACATTACTTAGGACTGCATCCAGGAGGGTCTTAAAGGTCTCCAGAGAAGGGGACTCCACAAGCTCCCTGGGCAGCCTGTTCCAGGGCTCTGTCACCCTCAACCTAAAGAAGTTTTTTCTCATTTTTGAATGGAACTTCCTGTGTTCAAAGCTTGTGCCCGTTGCCCCTCATCTTGTCACTGAAAAGCACTGAAAAGAATCTGGCTCCAAACTCCTTCAACCCCGCCTTTAGATATGTGTAAGCATTAACAAGGTCTCCCCTCAGCCTTCTCTTCTCCAGGCTAAAGAGTCCCAGCTCTCTCAGCTTTTCCTCATCAGGGAGATGCTCCAATCCCTTAATCATCTTTGTTGCCCTACGCTGGACTCTCTCCCTGCTTCTCTTAAACTGGGGAGCCTAGAACTGGATGCAGTGTTTAGTTGTGGTCTCACCAGTGCAGCGTAGAGGGGAATCTCAACCCAGAAATCTCTCACTCAAAATAAGAGCGAAGTTATTACTGAAATGTACTGGAATGTGATTACTTCCAAATAAGGCAAAATAATTTAATAGAACAATCTTATTACATGAACAGATCAGACAAAGAGTGAGGAAAAGTATCCCTTTACTAAACAAGAGGGGCCTATGATCCCTACACGTCATCATCTATGGTCTACACAATTGCTAAATTAACAAACCTGCTTTCTTTTCTTTGTGATGGAGGGTTTGGAAGCCAAATCTTGATGTGTTGCTGTCCTGTTATCACTTGCTTTCTCAATAGCTTCATCATCTGAAGGATCTAGTGAGAAAAAAAAAGAAGGGGTTTTGTTACTGTTTTTCAAATCCATCAAAAAATAGGGATAAAATCTTCAGCTGAAAGCTTGTCACAGTACTACAATCTCCAGAATGGCAGTTAGTACATCTGTAATAGAATTTTTTATCATTTTAGAACACTGCTATTTGCAATTTATTCTAAGAAAAGCCCTGGGCTTCCTTTCCTCTTCACAGTATTACATCTGGCAGGCAATATATTTCTCTATCTTTCTGGAATGCTACACAGTTGGTGCCAGCTGTGGCATCATAGGTAGAAATATCTAATCTTTCCAAAACCTCCCTTGAAGCCAAGCAGTGAGCAATGAAAGAAGATGTTTCTGATAAACTACATCTCAAGTTGCATGACATCTCTCTGCAGTATTTCAAAACAAGTAAAACAAAATCTTGGATCCATTGCACTGCATTCACCATATATAATTACAAACCTATCTCATTAGACCCCAAAACAAGCAATAGCACTGGTACTGAAGACTAATAGTGCTATGGTTCATAGCATCACTGTAAAAATACATCTCTCTTGTTAAGTTTCCTGACACTTCTTTCAGAATAAGTCATCTCCTCCTACTAAAAAAGCCTTGCAGATGAAGGAAGGAAAAAAAAAAAAATCAAACCAAACACAGGCAAGAATGCACACAAAACCCCTCCCAGACTCCACCTAAAAGCCCCAAATGCCTTACTGGCACCAATCATCTACAAAAGGAGAAATTGCAAGATTGCTAAATGTCCTATTGTATAACAAATAATTTACGCATTTTCTGCAAGTACATTTTAATTGTGTGTCTCTTACTTCAGCATCAATTAGGCAAAGGCGCTGTTCCCAAAGTTTAAGCAGAATGCCCACAAGACTAAAAAAGGCTCATGTTTTGAAAGAGAACTATTTAAATTAAGATGTTTCTACTCATTCTCTTCTTCATCTCTTATCTACAGTGAGATTTTTAGGGGAAAAAAATATCCACAGCAACAGTTACCTCTAATAGTACTATGTTAGTGCTCAAGATCATACAATCATAGAATTGTCTAGGTTGGAAGGGACCTTTGAGATCACCTAGTCCAACCATGTCGTATTCAAAGACAGAATTTTCTGCTGGGGACTGAATTACTTCCCTGATCCTTGCTAGAAGCATTATCAGCCATTACACTAAATAATTAGAACTGAATAATTCAGTTTCTTCATCTGGAATATTTCCGTCCAACAGGTAATAAGGTATTGTTGTAATCTCCTGTATCCTGAAGCTGTAAATTAAGAGCTTCAAGATTAAATTGTTTCTGTTGAATGAAGAGGAACAGTACAATTTCTTAAGCATCACCCCAAGTATGGATGATATAACTACATCTATACAATCATTAGCTGTGAGCAGAATAAACTGATGGCCAGAGAACACAAGAGAGAGAAAATCAACTATGGCTTGTATTTACTAACTTCATGTTGAAATAGGTGCCTATTGAAAAGATGTAAGTGAAAGGATATGTGAAAGGTATGTCAAAGAGTTTAAATGAAAGGTAAGTAAAAGGATATGAAGGGGAAAATCTTTATTCAACCACAAATGCAACATTATATATTATAGGGCAATAAGGCAGTGGCTTTGAAAATCCTAATGTGACAGAACAGATGACAAAATGGGTACATATTTATGCTTGGAAAGATACAATCTTGTAACTTCCATGCCTTTTCCCACTTTGAAAAGCTTGTGTAACAGTCAGCATCCTCAAGTTGGATTGGAATAGCTGTTAAGAGTTGAAAAACATGTGGGAAGTTGAAAACTCTCAAGTGTAGAAAGTCAGTGAATATTACAGCAGGTTGGATATTGTTTGCCATGAAATTTTAGTTCATATAGATTAGATTCTTAAGAATCTGCAAGAGCATTAGAAACTGAGCAGTAACTGAGAAGAAAATTTGTCTTGTGTCCAGTAAACTAAGAGACTCCTAAGTGAAGGATAAACATGTTAATGAATTTCATTCAGACCAAAATGAAAGAAATGGTAACACTTGTTTTGCAACTCAGTGCAGGATGAAGACATATTCTGAACTGGGAACACACTAAGAAAAGTGCCGCTTTCTAGATCTATAGCAAATACACGAATGAGTGCACCAAGTGGATGCTGCAGCTCAGCTGGCTTATTTGCTTCCTTCTCTTCACAGGCACAGCCATCAAATCAGCAGCTGAATCTGGCCACAGGAGTGCTAGATCCCATGTCACATGAGTGGCTGGTGGCAGGGGAAGAGCAGGGATCCTTCCCTAGCCTATTCTTCTCTGAAGTCACCGNGTGCTAGATCCCATGTCACATGAGAGCAGGGATCCTTCCCTGGCCTATTCTTCTCTGAAGTCACCAACAGCTTATGTCTTCTGGCCATTTTGGAATCTCAGATACGACACTTCATTAGAAGAAGCTGAAAAATCACATCACCCAGCATACTCCCAAAAGTTTAAAAGGTTTCTTAGTAACTCAGTGTATTACCATAGGCTTCTTTGCCTCCATAAGACCATTCCTCTGGCAAATTTCTTGTGTTGCATTTTGGTGGAGTAGCTTCTGTGTATGAGAACCCACCACTGACTTCTGTCACTTCTGCCCTGACTTCAGAGATACTGAAGGACAGACAGCTTTTACACACACCAGCTCCACATCCCCAGGGTCCTGATATATAAATGAAGCACAGGAAAGAAGTCAGAACCAACTGCCTCTATCCCTCTTATTCACAGTGACTGAGCCCCAAACACTCGTTCCAGAGTATATCTCTGCATGTCTCCCTGAGCTGAGTTGCTGAGCCAGCTCTTTATCAGCATACTTCTTTCACATTGGAAATAAACGAGAATTACATGAAACAGATTCATGGGAAGCTGCCTGTGATCTTTAAGCATTCTTTCTTAAATCCCACTTGGCATTCTCTGAAAGGCAAACAGGAGTCATCTAAGTTTTAAATAACCCCTTCTCTTTCTCATAACTAAAAGACATACAGCTAGCAATAGCAATCTAAAACTGGACAAATGGTTTCCATGATCTGAAATAGCCTGACAAACAATGTACCACCTGTTCACTGCCCATCTGAGTTTTGGAGTGCCCTTCATGATGCAACGTCCTCTGCTTTCAGCAAAAAAAGAGAACCAATGTCCAGCCCAAGTCTCAACAAACATCTGTGAAAACAGTTCAAATTCGAGCATCGTTTTGCAGTACCTGACTATCTTTATTTGATGACAACAGGAGAACTTTTCCTCTGTTTCAAAACCTGGCAATCACATCCAGTCAAGACAGCAGCTAGTTTTGAGCTGTCATTGTTTGTGACACTATGTCAGCTCCTGTGATGACAGGAGCATTTTGTTGTGGGCATCAAAGTACCACAGGCCAGAGTCTGCTAACCATACTCACATTAAACAGTGTACTTTCTTCTGCAAATAGTTACCTTGATGTCAGCAGGGTTATTCACAAACTAAATCATAACCTGATGCCAATAAATGCAGACGCATCCAGCTCACAGATCCCAACCACATCTGTATGAGAGCAGTACTGCTTGCCCTGCTTTGAGGTGTCAAGTTGCCAGAACACCAGAGTGCACAAATCCTTCCTTAATGATTCACTGGTGCAAATGCAAAATCTAATTGATTAATACAACGTTGACTTTCATCTTCCTTGCGGTGCAAATGAGCAGGCAGGCGCTGACGGAATACACTGCTGAAGGGGTGATGTCATGCAGCACAGCAATCCTCTGGATCTGCTTTCCTGTGACGTACAGACCTTATGCAACCACAAGGTCACCAAAGACATCTGAACAGTCACGTAATGCTCTCAACATAGATAAATAAATGTGAATTCCACAGCTCTTCTTTTTTTTTTCTTTTTCCTTTGGTATTACATCAGTGGCATGGCACATACTAACAGGCTTCCCAGTCATTAGGTATTTGTATTTGATTTTATTATGGACTATGCCTAAATGGAAATAGTTATTTGTACTTAACACACACCCATACAAGAACTAGAGTTTCTCATTTATGATATTGATCACTACTTAGAATCATTCAGTGCAATGGCTTCTAAGTTCTTTCAAATTTAATATTGAGATATATATATGCATATCAATGTACTCAGAAGTGTACCAACTATATACATATACACACCTATATTAATGCATACACATGTCTGCATGCTTATACACATGCACATAAACAAATAAGCATGCAGATATCTAGATAATTTGACAGGTTCCCTTTAATCATTCACCTTTATTAACTAATATAGTCACAAAGAATGCATATTTGCATGGTTATTTATACTAGTACTTTTAAAGGCAGGCAAATATAGGAGGTAATGAAAAATGCTTTGAATGCAATTTTGATCATACGAAATAGCTAGTACATATAAATTTGTGCTTGCTATGCTGCTTCACTGTTACTGAGACTTCTGACCTTCATGTGGCTCTTTTCTACTCTGAAGTGATAAATAAAGGAGCTATAACGATCACAATATAAATCATTAATGCTTTTAGGGACTAAAGCTGACTGAAAAAGCGAAACTCTTCTAGGCAGCACACCTCCAAATGCCCCTAGTTGCAATTGAAAAGGAACAGAAAATAATCTTAAAATTCTATGGAAAATGTGACTTGTGATTCCAGCCAGCCTACAAATGCAACAAGGATAAAGGAAGCTCACAGAAATTATGGTAGCTATTGGAAGCTCCTCACAGGAAGAGAGGATGAAGAAAACAGAAGGATTTTTTTTTGAGAAAGAAAGAAGGCATGGTGCTTAAAACTCTTCATAATATAGGAACAATGAGCATGTAACTAAAAAGAAAGCTTGGAACAGAAAAATATTCTTTTGTGTACATAACCAATGACAACTGAGGGAATAATTTCCACTAGGTTTTTGGTTTTATCTGGAAGCTACATGAAATTAGACATCTATTTGGTATCCAGAAGAGCCCCACTGACACAGGCCAGTACAGGGTAAGTTCACTTCTTAAACTAATCTCTGTGATGGAATTTGTAGGGAATCTACTGTATGTGTCCATGAGGGAGACTCTCTCAAATTTTATTTTATGTATCTGGCACTGCCCACTGTCAGAGGTACACTCCTGGTCTGAAGAGTCCGTGTGTCTGGACAGGAATCCTTGCTCCCATCAGGCCTACATATCAGTACTAAACTAGAATTACTTACATTAAAAAAAAAAAAAGTTTGTATGTAATTTATTATAGCCTATTTTATTGCTACCCCCTGCTTTTGTCCCTCTCCTATCGACTTCCATCCTCCTCTGACTGTTCTAAAATTGCCTTGTATCTGAAACCAGACTTTAAATAGGACTGTGTTTTCTGTTTTTTAAGAAAAACTCCAGTACGCTGTGGAAATTGGTTTTATATTTGCTGTGCTCTTTTTCTAGTTTCAGTTACGTTACAGGAAAGTACACGCTTGTCATTACTTTGTAGGTGGGCATAGTTCACTCAGTTTGGGCATGCTATGTTGCATAACATTCAGGCTGCTTTGCAGGCTGTTTTTATTTGTTGGTTGATTAAACAGTACTAACCTCAGTTCATTAATCTGGGGGGGAAGTATTTCTCAGGGCTCCCAACTTTAAATTCAGCAGATTGAAAAATATTTATGCTGAGGGAAATGTCAAGTGCGCTGGGTGCATCTCTAGTTTTTTAATTGCCATTTAGGATCCCTTTTCTTTGGGAGGAAGGGAAGAGAGAGGCAGAGAGGAAGTCAAGGAAAAGAACAAAATTGAAGTCTGAGACTTCCTTATTATTCTCATAGTTTTGCCATTAAAAACTGGCCTGAAACTTCAGCGAATCAGATTAAGTAATCTTACTGACAATGCACTACTTTGATTTTTTCTCACTGCATCTCCCCTACTTGTCCCACCAGGTAAGCACAGTGGAAGGTCAATTAGTTTCCTATCAAACATTACAGCTGTCAGCAAAACTGACAGGTCCCTGGTCATCCTTGCTCAGTTGAGAGGCCTCCTCTTGCCACCACAGTTGTGCTTATCAGAGAAACTGGGCTAAAAGTGGTGATGACAGTACTTTAGCATACCACTACAGTATGACTCCTCAAGGCAGCAGGACACAAAGCTCAGTCCTGCCTTGCTGCTCACGAGTATCCAAAGGAACAGATGAGGTCTTTCAAATAAAAGAGGGCTGGCTGGCAGGCCAATTAACTTAGGAAAAAAGAATTAACATTTTAAATATTTTAAAGCATTCTGAGCTCAGCTACTTCCCTGACAAAATGAAAAGAATAGAGAGTCAAGGAGAGGTCATCAGAAGGGATGAAAAAGCACCATGAAGCAGTGGGAGAAGCAGGTATGGAAGCCAGTGGTACACAACAGCGATAGGCAAGCAGCAGTTCATGACTACTTCCTGGGCAGATCCCAAATTACTCAGCTGTGTGTCAACAGTGCTGCTAATCCTGAAAGGGGGATCTCTTTCATGTCTACCAGGATAATCTTCTCTAAATTTCCTCTCTGTAGGTAATGGATGGCTTTGAATTTTCCTGTTGAGAAGCCTAATAATACCTCAGATACCTTGGAGCCCAAGGTGTAAAACCAATTGGCCAAGCAATAGCTGTGAAGCTCTTTTGGGGACCTCCAGAGAAGTCACACAGAATGGCTAAAATTGCAAATGTTATTATGAATCTAGTTCTCCAGACCAGTTGCCAGCTTTTTAACATTGCAATACTTTAGAAATTGATCGTAAACGAGATAAAACATTAGTTACAGAAGTAATCTGTCCTTGGGGAAGATCATCACATAACCATTGCATCAAAAATAGCTACAACAATGTCAGTACCTACTTCATTTCTCAAATTGTTCTGACTAAATTAGAAAGGGTCCACAGGCACCCCCAGAAAGATAAATAATTCTCCCCATCATGGACAAACCATAATTTGCAGTGTTACAACTAAGAAATCCAGATGATGGATTAAAAAAAAACAAACAAACATGACCAACAAACACTCCATAAGGATTTACTAAATCATTTTAAACAGTACAGTAAAACAAGATTTAGTCCTAGACATCAGTAAGAGAACACATATACTGACAGGAAAAGAAAAATGAGTATTTAATTGTATCAAATAATGTTACATCTCAGTGGAAATCTTTGATGCAAGGTAGAACAACAACACGGTCAAGCAAAGCGCCACATCAAAAATTAATGATGATATTTCCCTTTTTTTAAAAACTTGTTTTAGTTTTTGCAACTGCAGTTTTAAAACACTGATGAAATTGTCATACATTCCTCACCAGGATCATGAATCAAATGAAGTGCCTTAACTCATAAGACCTTAAAAAATTTGGGTATTTTGACCATTTGAACTAAAGAGGAAAAAAACTGTGAATGAACTGGTATCTGTTGTTGTTAGTAGGAGGCAAGAAGTTACATGTGAAGCAGGTGACTACCCATTAGTTACTATCACTTTGTTGACTTTCCCTGTCAGAGAGCAGAGCTGTCTCTCTGAATGAGTTGAGATAATCACCATGGTAATTATGTGTAATGCTGGTGCTCCATCATCCCAAACCAGCCACAGTCCCTCAAGGTCTGGGCACTATTTTCCCCTCCCATCTCTATGAACTAAGGACTCTTTTTCCAGAACAGGCCCATTCCAGCACAACTGTAAATTTTCACATCTGTGAGATATGAACTGCAGACTTCACCTGCCAAGATGCTTTTAAAAACGTATTTTAAAGTGTACTTGTGAGGCATACCCAAAGGGCAAACAATATGTGACCCAGCAGAAACAGACACAGCCCTATCAAAAATTAAAAGGGCTTCAATTATGTGACATCCAGACAGCATAAGCTCCTTCCTACTCTACCCAGTCTAAGCCTATGCCAAGCCATACTTTCTTGCAAAGTCTGTAGGACTTGCATGTAGCAGTTTCTAAGTATCGGCAATAGCTCATACTACAAAGACAAAGACAACATTCTTAAAAAATGTAAACCCCTTCCTTGGGCAGTTCAGAGGGCATATCAGCCACAAACTACTGTTTATCTCAATACATCTGGTGACAGGATATTTAGATTAGGTTTCTCTTTCTTACACTGAATGGATATTTAAATTAAATCACTGCCCATTCAAGCAAAGCTGAACAACTCTTAATGGAATAATATCAAAATAATTTTCAATATGCTGTGATACGATAGAAAACTTTTATCACACAGACATAACTATCTGCCATGCAAACGATCTCCCACAGAACATTTCTAACAACTACCTCTCCTTACTTATTTTAACACGTTCTCTCTAATATTCAAAATGGGTACTTCAAAACTCGAAGAATAAACTTTACACGATCAAGGTTAGGCCTACCTTGTAGTAGAGCAACAACCCAGGCCTACTCATAAATTGACAGAAACACGTTAGAAAAATGACAGAAAGTGACTGATCAGATGTAAAAGTAATAGGCCACCCTCCTTCAAATAAAAATAATTTTTTCTCCTGCAAAACAAGGGTTGAATTTGACATCCTATCACTGCCTCTCACAAGGAATAATCACTAAGGTAAGAAGGAAGAACACAATATTCATTTAGTCACTGTAGTTTTAAAACCCATGGTACGCAAAGGGCAAACACAAAGATTTGCCATGTTAGGAATATGACAGGCCCTTTTATTGTTTGCCATCCAACTTAATTTCTTCATGACAGGCCTGCCAAACAAAAGCAACCAGCGCCTGAAGATAGAATAATACATCAGCACAGACTGCAAATCAGTTCTGTTGTCTGGTCTAGTTTACCCTTCTCCAATGACACCATGAGTCAAGGCTCAGATGACATCCACAAGTCGCTGCAGTCTCCTCATTACTCTTTCTTTTGTTCTTTCAAAACCTATCTTTTATGCTGAAACCTCCAACAATCTCCTTAAATCTCCAAATTCAGTTTAATAGTGTATGCCTAGAGAGATGGGAAAGTGGTAGACTTTTAACTGCAAGTAGCATCGGTTTTGGCTATTTACAAATCTACTGGATAAACATTACAAAACTAAATACTTAGCTTTTTGTAAAACGGGCTTCTCCTTTCTGGGTAAACACCAGGCATTATATACCCTACAGTCACTTCAGAAACCACTCAAAAGGATGCCAGCAATACTGTGCAGCAGTTTATGATAGTAAAAGGATGCTCTATCCAACTCTGACAAGTAGGAGAATGGGGCAAGTCAGAATGCAGTAGCCCAACTTGGAAACTGGCCAAGACAGTATGGTTCACATATCTCATCTTGTAAAAAGCTCCGGGAGCACTGCAAGTGTCTAGGAACTGGGGGTGAATCAAAAGAAAAATCAGTCCACAATACTGGTTACAGAATGCATGACTGTATGAGAGGGAACCCTACAAGGCTGGCTTGAAATAGCTATCAATCCATAGAGGCCTCTCAGAGAGGAAATAGCCAGAGATACAGAAACCCAAGTAATTCCAGAGAAAATGCTCTTATGGTAGGCTGGGTAGTCAAAGAGGAACAACTGTCTATAAAGAAGAAGAAAGATCTTCCAGCATCACAAGGAAAATACAAGTTACGAGCCCAGGATAAGCTAGACACAAACTAGGGCCTAATTCCCTACTACATTTCTCACTTGATGGTGTGGAAACTCGTGCAAAAGACAATCTCAAGAAAACCTGAGTGTATACAGCTGTCAAAAAAACTACTGTTCCATCCATCCCGAAGAACCAATACAAACACTCTTAAAGCCCTTTCCCCTCCTTTCAGGAAGTTCACATTACTGGGGTTGGTCAAGCAACATTTACAGCCCTCTACACACAAACAGCACTGTTCTATAAAAGCCTTCTCAAAAATTAACATTGCTTCCTCAAAGCCACTCAAGCACATTATTTGTATAAACAAGAAATCACTCCTTCTCCAAAATCTTCATGTAGGTGAAGGGCATGTCACAGCTCCTGGCCAAATTCTGACTATTCCTGTGCTTTAGAGGCCAACAAGTACTGTAATTCCTTCTTTTCCTAAGAAATACCAATCAATCGTGCATGAAAACTGCTCCAGCTGTTTGCTGCAGAGAGTGAATAGTACCAACTCATGCTGTATATATTTTGTCCCTTATCCTCATCTCCTTCATGCTCTGGATGAGAGAATCTGTGGTGATTTCAATATCCCAGCACCGGCAAGAGGAGCAGAAGCAGCAGTGGCACCACAGAGCTGGAATTGGTTGGGTTGATCTGGATTGCATCAGGGTACCACCCGGGAGCGAAGAAAACATGGTGCTGTCAGTGTTTAATTATGTTGGTATCATATATATTTAGAGTTTCACTTCATCCACAGTGCTAGTTTGTCACTCAATGTTTGTCTATCTGAAGGCAGACTCATTTCTTTTTCAGGTCCTCTCTCCAAAGTTAAACACCACCATCCTTCATTTGTTATAATACTGACTCCTAACAAACATTTATTCTTGTTAATGGGGAAGAAATAGGTAAATTGGCAGGAAAAAGGGACTTGGATAAATCCATAAAACTACTAAATGTGTGGGCTCTAGCCTAGGTTTGGCTATGAGCAAGTTCTGCCCAGGAATGTAGTATGGTCCCAGATGTGATGTCTCCCTTGATACAGCAGGAAATTCATATTTTCTACTGTTCTCTCACTACCTTGGGAAGCAGCTGTGGAGCACAGCTGTAGTTCTTGCTGTGAAGATAACACACAGAGTCTGGCTGACCCTGTGGACTTCAAGTCGATAGATCATGATAAAATTACACAGTAGAACTTGTCAAAAATAGTAGTCTTCAATTAAAGAAATATATATACCGCACTTCAAAGAAACTGAACAGCCCAAATTATTGTTCACAGATACACATTGCTACTTTTCTGACCTCTGATACCATTCATGCCTTTTTGGTTCACACACATTTTGCAGACATACACATCTATAGTATGAGGTTATCACAGTCCTGATGTTTTCTATGAATATTGAAAACTGCATGCATGCATACAGTGTAGCATACCCTGAGATATATGTCACCACCAATAAATATATCCCACTGAAGAACAAAACTGCAAACAAGCATATAACCAAGCTCTCCTATATACCTTAACACAGAACGTGAGAGAAGACATTTTGAGTTACTCAGATTTCTGCAGCTTTTTTTTTATTATTCAGAAGTCATCATACGACATAGCAGTATCAGATCCCTGTTTGACAGAATATCAGGTTGACTCGTATCACGTTAATCTCTCCTTCAGGTTAAGAACAAAATACCCTGACATGTTGCCACACAGATTTAGAGCGTCAAATGCCCTGGATTATAAAACATCTGTTGAAAAGCAGTTGTCTATCTAAGGCCCAAGGGTTATGTTTCTATGCCTCTTACTCTCTTACTTCCTCCTCTGCATATACTACACATTTCTCTGCAATTTGGTCTATGATACTGCAGATTGTACTGCCCTTTCAAGCTGCCTTAGCATCTCAAATTTATACAGTACCAGAATATACATTTGTGGATTTAAATCACTTTTCAAAAAAGTCTTACCATAGTTAAGTGAAAGGAAGGATAATTTCTTACAGACAGAAGCTTTTAGGGAAATCCTACACACTCTGCTGCATTAAGGTTTTTGAGAGGAGAAAAATCGACAGGCTTTTCATCTATGTCAGTGCTCTCCTTTTAAGACTAACATTTACAATGCAATCTTTCATCTGTACAGGTCTTCTGTGAACTGGCATGATCAAATAAAGCACATTATGACTCGATCAGTTGCAACTGCCATAAAAATAGAGCTCATACCTACATTCATTCGCTGCAAGCAGATGGTTGATTGCTTTTCTGTCCTTTTACGCTGTGGTCCTGATCGTTTAGATCCTCTCTTTGTAGAGAGTGACATGCTGGGAGGTCAGATTTCTGACAAGGTCATCTGCCTTCAGAGTATGAAGAGAACTGCATGGAAAGTGGGTTGGGCTATATTTAGAGTTTGGTCCAACTCCGTGCCAAGGTCCCCCCACTGTCTCTCTCTTGCAGCACCGTCTCAGGTCTATTCTTGCAGATTCTCAGCCCACACACAGAAAACACGAGGAGAGGAAAGTCTCTCTGAGCTACTACTGGATTGAGGTTTCTGCAATTTGCTGCAAACAAGCGGATCAGGAGCTCAGAAGAGGACTCCTTAAATCCCTCACTCTTCTAGAATTTATTTTTCTTTATTGAAGTGGATTTTCCCTTTTCAAGTGAATGAGGAGAGGAAACTGCCTGGGATACAGCAAAAAATAGTCTCCTGAGCTAAGGTAAGCTTGCTTCATTTTTGTGCTGTCATCACAATTATAGAGCTATTGATGATGTCTTGGATCAGATATGCTTTTTCCTGTGAGACCAGATCTGCATGTCAGCATTAAGGGGTTTTTAGATAATGAAATTTTCTATTTCAAAACATCAATTTTCATTACCACTGTCTAACGGAAATGGGAAAATAAAAGAATATCAGCATGTGCAACAGAATATACATTGTCTGATTTTACCTGTTTAAATTAATGTAAAAAGCACACAGCTACGCCAATAGACTGTATCATTCTGAAAGTAAGAAAAAGCAGATGTGTGACTATATACATAATGGTTACGTATACAGATGTGCATTTAGATGTGCTGAGTGATGTTTTATCTACATTATTTTGTATGATGCCAGAAAGTATGGCTTCAGGGTTGTAATCTAGGGCTTGCTGCAAATAGTACAGACATAAAAAAAAATAATTAATAGATGAACACATGTTCGAACCCCTTTACAGTTCCAAAGAAGTTGCTCAGCTTCAGCCAAAGTACAGGCAGGATAAAGTTCATATTGCATTTGGTCTCCTTTCCTCTGAATGCTTTACACTGATCCTGCATCGCTTCTCCTTTTAAAACTACATACAGTTGAACAGTTTTCCCCAGCACCATTTTAAACTGTAGAGATTCTTAAAGGGAAAAAAACCTGGACAGAGTACAGCATGGCATGCCTGTCTGTAAGGAGATCCTAACACACTTCAGGTCACACGGACATCACGATACTGTGGTGTGGACTCCAACATGAGGAGATTGTTATCATGTAAAGACACTCTGGAGCCATGGATTTAGCACTGGCACACATACACACACACAGCCTCCTGCAATGCAAATGCATCAGACTGGCAATCTGAAGAAATAGGGTAGAAAGGTCCACTTGACCCAAAGGTCCAAACACCAACACAATAGCACCAAGAAGTTCTTTGTAACAGAAACACCATGTAAATCTTTCAGCAGAAACACTGGAAGAAAGCTGGATGGGTTCTAGATTAACAGTATTAACAGTTCTAGATTAAATCACTGGGACTTCATCTAAACCACAACAACTGCATGAACTCTTGCGCTTGATTTTCTTAACACGGTTAAGTTGGTTAAACAAGGCTGTACATCAGGCTGAAAAAGTAAAAGATTATAAGGTGGCAAAAGTCTTACTTTGCTGAAGACATTTGTCATTTTGGTTACTCTCAACTCTGTAGAGGATCATCCCATTTTTCTTTTCTTCTGACTTTTCTTTGATAATTTATACCTAGAGTCACAAGCGTTAAGCTTATTTGGAGGATGTAATAAACACCATCCATTTCATAGAAAATACCTTTCTAGTAGTCCTAAGACTCTTCAACAATTATTAATTAAGGCAACAGGCCATGGAGCCAGCTTGGGCTGTAACACATGATAATTCAAATTCACCCACAAGGTTTCTATTGCAAGAACTCAAAGAAGGGGCTGTTATGAGAGGGTTACTTAAGTACTGTGAATGCATTCATCAAGTTCATCAGCAAGTGAAAGGCTTCACAGTATAAAGGAAGTAGTGTAGCCTAAGACTGGTAAAAGCCTTTTAATAAACAGTTGTTATACACCGATAAGAAGAGAAACAAATACATCTGTATAAATGTGGTCAGGTTATGCCTAAAGTTATTGCTTAAGGAATCAACCTAGGTTTTGTGACACTGCAGCACCAATAATCCGCTCATGTGTGGGAAAATACTACTTCCCCATCAACATTAGAAACCTTGCGGGTGGGTGGGAGGTGGCTTTAAAGACCTTGAGGGTGTGACTGTAGCTTACCAACACAGCATTCACAGAGAGTCTCCTGACAGAGGGGCAGAAGCACTGCTGCATCCCAGTGGCAGCCAGGACTGGCTTGTTTTGAAGCCATCATAGTCAAGTCATCACATCTTCCCCATAGAAGCTGAGCCTAAAGGTTTCTTGTCACCCAAGCCAGTGGGAGATTTGTTGGCATGTAGATGACAGGACAACAGCAATGGAAAATGGAAGTACCACTGTTATGATAAATATAAGCATGGCTTCAGTGGAAGAAGGAACAAATAGGTCTCATGTCTTCATATAAACAAACCTAAATCTGCTTCTGATCTCCTTCTGGTTGGGGTTAATCCTCTTCATATTCTCTCCCCACCATTATAAATTTCCAGTACCAGCATAAATGGGCTTCATCCTGCTAAGGTGTGACCTCCAATGGGCCCATCCTAGTGGAGATCACAACAGAGGGGGAAAAAGGAAAAAATTAAAAGGAGGAAAGTATCTTTATTTCCTCCCCCAATGAAGAAAAATCGAAACCCTTGGTTTCTATTAGGGGGGCTCAGTTGGGGCTGAAATCCACTTTCCCCACTGGGGGTGGGAAGGCATGGCTATATGTGATGACTGACCTCTTCCTAAGGTTGTGGATGAGGAGGAAGATGAGGCTCAGCTGATAATATATGCTCCCAGCTGGCCAGGCAAAGCTCCAAGGGGACATTCACGAACTCCTGCCATTGGCACTGTCACCCTCCGCTGACAGGTGTAAGCAAGGCCAGAGCCAGATGGCTAAATCCAAATAGCGCCAGGGGGATGAGTAAGTCCCACCAGCAGTCAGATCCCTACTACTGCTCACCGTATTTTTGTTCCTTCTTGGGGGCTTTCTCCAAACAACAAATGGTGACGGGATTTTCCCCCCTCCCTGCCATCCCTCGGACAAATTAAATTGATGAAAACAAGATGGGGTTTTGAGGGGACGCAAAGTATACCTTAACTCATGCTGAAACAAGTACCTTTAGCACCTAGACAGCCTGCCCAAGATTATCTGGGTACAGTTCTCTGTGTCTATGCCTGCATGAAGAGGTAATATGATATTTGGTATGAAAATATCATAGAATTTCTGCATATAAATTCCGTCTCAAAACTTTTCATAAGGTTTTGTAATGAAGATACTTTCCAGGAAGGAAGTGACAGAGAATGATGAGCTGTATAGGAAAGAGAGATACTTACGGGCACAGAAAAATCACAAAGCTATAGTTAAGCAGACAGCTAATTAAATAATTGTAATCATTCTGCTAAACAATATTTTCCCCAGACTTACTAGTACCAGGAGAGGGGAAGGAAATCAAAGTTCATACTCACAACAAGCCATATAGCCCCAAGCTTTGTCTGACCTGCTTTCACAAGTCTGTCTCTATGCCTCTTACTCTCTTAACGCAACAACAGAACTTTTCCATAGGGTCTCCTGCTGCATTTTGCTCTCTGTGCACCAGAGGTATAGTGGTATCTTGTTGCAGAGAAAAGCCTACTCTGAGGTGAGGAATAGCCTCATCAGTCTTCATTTTCTTGCAGTATGATACCGTGTTGGGACTAATGGAAAGATCTCCAATACTTTGCATTGGAAAACATTAATTTTAACCATGGAAATTCACTTGTGTCTACCCAAAGCACAATAAAGCTTCATGCTCACATCTAAGCAGAATAAGGCGAATAAAACAAAACAAAACAAAACCAAACCCCTGAAGATTTCAGGACTTGACAGACCTGCAGTACCCCACTCCTTTGCAGCTGCAATTGCCAGCTGCAAACTGGTGAAAACTTCAGGCTCAGGTAGGCCGCCATCTGCTACACTCTGTGCCTTCCTTCTCACCCAGACACCTTTGTGGTCCCACTGAAAAGGGTTTTATGGGTCTTCAGTAATTATTCAGGACTGGCACATAACACATTCACGTGGGATTACGCTATGCACAGGCTCCGCATAAAAAGAGGACCCTGGGGTCTTCTCAGTGCAGGGGGAGGGAAGGCAGAGGAACCGTCCCACCTGATCTTAGACATTGATCACCAGTGCAATTGAGGACATAACAGATGAAGCCTGCTTTCCCCCAGTCACATCTGCATCTCTCTTGCTGTCACACAAATGTACGCACACATGTACCCAGTTGCATACAAATAAAAAAGTTGCAGGGGGTTGAGACCCACCCTCTATTCATTAAGAACAAAACAGTATTTTAGGCCAAAATTAAGAATCTCCTTTGAAAAATGCATTTATTTTATATGGGCTTTCAGTTTGCCTACATGAAATGCAGAGCAACTATAACAACTTTGCCTAAAAATGATGGTGAGAATGAATTTAAGTAGTTAAGAATTTAAGAAAGTAGTTTACCTGGATTGTTCTAACACAGTGTGAAGAGGTATGAGACAGCAAGTATATATCCAGTGCGGTTATCTATACTTGAAAATGTGCTTTCAAAAGTATTTAAAAATTGAGGACACAGCTGGCCACACGCATGGATTATCTCATTTTCATAGGGCTGTTCCCAACTCCAAGTTTAGTGACAGCTACAGAAAGTAATCTGAAAACAGAGTGCTCCAGGGGAGCACACATTTCTTACAGCAGCAATGAAGGGACACAGCATGCTCACAGAGAGACCTTTGCTCTCTCTCAGGGGAGCTCAGCAGGAGCCAGGAGCCTGGGAAAGCACCGTCACAGCAATGGCTATGGATGGTGTACGTATGGCTTTCTGCTGCTCTGTGACAACTCCCAAAGAAAAGGATTATCAAGGCTAGATTTTATCAGTATGTTTCTGTGAAGTGGATAACTTTAAAATAATGCCCCATGAAAATCCCACCCACACAACATGGCACGGTCACGCAGGGAGAATTAGTTAAAACTGAGATTAAGTAAAACTCTAACACTAATTTCTTACCTTCCCTTACATAAGGCTAAATTTTTTCAATCATGGCAAATTCACAGTGACCACTACTGGGGATAACACACCGTAGAAAGTAACCCAACAACACAGAATTCTTTCGTCTCGAACATCAGATTGTGAAAGTGCATATGCACATCTGCAAAACTGTAAATTACAATTTTACATAAAATGAAACTTGGACTAAACATAGTCCTGTTGAAAGGAGTCCTTAGAGGCAAACTTTTCCATTTTTCACTCATAACCAGTTTTTTAGTATGCCAATTCGCTCCTCAGGCATTCACTTGGAGAGGAGAACAGTATCCAATCTCAAGCACACAAATAAATCTAAAAAAAAATAATCAGAATTTATAACACATTTGTATTTAACACAGTACTCTTGCAGTTCTATTAATGACTAATAATGTTGCAGAAGAATAAAAGAGCAAAGGATGAACAGACTGTAAAATAACCTCCAGAAATTTTAGATACCCTCCTTAAGAGACAATTTAAAAATCATGTGCAAGATATAGTGAAAAATAGGCATTTTATATCAAGTCTTGTCTATCTTTAAGAACACTCAATTGAAATAGAAAATGAGTGGCAGTCATTTTCCTGCTACTGTGTTTTATTCTGCTAATATAGAGATGCCATCCAATACAACTTGAGGTGTACTATCATATGTCCGCTCAGACAATATCTACCTGAGACAAGGAAATCCCCCTTGGCAAGGTGGGAAGGCAGTACAGGACAACCTTGTCAATATAGAAGAAAAAGAAAGGGTTGAGATGATGAAGTGGGACACGTTGTGCTCGAGCACATGCTGTTGCTGTGCAGTTTGTCACGTGCAGGCAAACGAATGGGTTGCATGTTCCTCACTATAAGTTCACCCACTGACGTGCATCAGCCCACTCAGAAGCCAAGACAGCTCTGCATTTCTCGATACAGATAAGCAGACACTGAGAGACTGAAACAATATGACCTCTCAACTCTTTTGCAGCCAGAAACTTGAGAATCTTGAAGGGGGCAAAACCAGAGCGTTCGCTCCCCCATACACAAACTTTCAACCGACCTCCAGCTGTCTGAGGAGGACAGCACATAGTCTAATTATAGGTATATTGAGTCTGCCTAGAAATTGTCCCCTTAGGTAGGCAAAGAATCTCATTAATCTCTTTCAGAGCACATATTGTCCTCCATTTTAGATCCTTCTTCTGCCCTATCATGAATGCGCAAGGAGGGCTCCTCATCGAGGTTGCTCCTCACCAGTGAAATAAAAGGAAGAAATGCCAGGTTTCATAAAGAAATGCAGTGTATGGAGTGACCACTGGAGAAGGCATGGCTAGCTTCTTCTCTACTGTCCTTTCCTGTGACAGTCTGTCACTTAGAAGTTGTTAACACTGAACATATTTTTATTATTAGAAGTGCATCATGTACTGAGCTGTTTCATACTCAACAATTGTAGATGATGTACTACGTATACGTCAATATGCTGTATTTTCTTTGCATTTTGTGTACAAACTCACTACATGTGATCAGAGGAGGGAACCTTACAGGATTTATTTGGATGGAAGTCAGGTACATGTATGTGCTTTGCTATATTAAAGAGCTTAATACAAAAAACTTGGGGCTCACTCTGTCAGAGAGACCCTCATCAGTGGGATCCCTTTTAATCTGGAGTCACATTTCTCCAGTCTTAGTATTGACAGTCATAATCAAAGGCTTCTTTGTCATGGCTTTGCTATTCAGCAGCTTCTGGGAGAGTGTCCTGATGCAAGACATGAGAATGATAAGGGTTAGCTCTATCCAGAGTTTCACTACTGCATCCAGCTCAAGGACAAACTGATGACAGACTGTGCAAAGCTGGGGTCAGAACATAAATGGTATGGAAAGGACAGAAGCAGTGCTTTATCTAGGTCCTGAGGTCTCAACTCTGGAGACAGCCTCGTAAGGCAGATGGTCCTCCAGTATCCCATACAAACTCACACAGTGTGAATTCTATATTTGAGATCCTGCTGGGAAACCTGGTCTTCTCCTGCTTGATTTACTGCAGAACTGCTGATAAGGAAGCCCTGCTGCAGCAGAACACTACTCACAGCACAACAGGGACGAGATAGGCAGCACATCTGTGGAGTCTATCGGTGTCTTAGCCAAAGTTACAGAAAACAGCAATTGTAAAAAAATCCAAGTCTTACGATATGAAAAATAGCACAGCCCTCAAATCAGAGATACTTTGTCTCTCACTGTTTGTCTTTGGCAGCAAGAGGAATGGCCATATACAATTAATACCATCAAACAGAGCCTTGCATAGCAGGAAAAAAAAAAAATCCTATATAGTCTCATAGTAATTTTACCCTTTTGTTTATTTTTTTAAACTGAACTAATTACTTAGCTCAGTAGTAGTTGGGACTAGAAGGCTGCACCAGGACTGTAATGAAGGTAAAACCCTGGGGAACAATTTTGATTATAGCGGAGGTTTCAGCTGACTACATTTTAATTAATTGGAGTTGTACAGCATTCTGAATTCCCAGGTATCCTATTTCAACCTGCAGACTAACATGAGTTGTTTTAGGGCATATTTTAACATTGTTCTAATAAATTCTTCAACGGTTCTTTTAAGTCTCAGAGGTAATCTCATTTCTTTCTTTTTTTTTTTTTTTTTAATGGAGTCTTTCAACAGGCATTTCAACTATAAATCACTAAAATGATGTGGCTGTGGAATGCCAAAAATATAATCAGAAACCAAATATCTCTTCAATACTTGTATCAAATAAAAGCACAGTGAATTTTCTAATTACAAAACACAAGAAGTTTTTCATATTGATAAAGCACTTTATTAAGATAGAGACCTATTTTAAATCAAAGACAAGCCACAGTAGCATTCGGTTAAAAAGCTCAGTAGTGAGCCAGCACAGTAATATTAAATATCAGCTGCTATAGGATAAAGTCAGTTCTCAATGGCAAGAGAAAAGCAGGATGGTCATAATACATCATAAGACCCAGCAGACATGATGTAATTTATATCTTTGAATTCATAAAGCATTTAAATTTTCCTTTGCGTTCTTCTCTGCATCCTGAATGCACCAGTGTTTCCCTAATGTATGGAAAAGACAACGCTAAACTGCCCAGGACTCTCCTGGTTTCTACTGAGACTCTGAAGTCCCCAAAGTAGTTAAATGTGACCTGCAGATGTGGCTGTACACTGCCCCTACCCAGCAGCGGTAGTAGACAACAAATCTTCCTTCAAGAGGGGTGTAAAATCCCAAAAAGGACCCAGACATTATGAAAAGACTAGAGGAAAAACCTGAAGAAAGCCATCAAGCAGAAAGGCTAAACCCAAGAGAAGGGCAGAGTGTACTGCTGAAGCTAGAGGCAGCAGTAGCAGGAAAGTGAAGGAGTACCAAGGACATGGAGCTCTAGCTCCAAGCCAGTATACTTCTCCATGTCCACCATGTTAAAAATGCTTTGTTTTTTACAAAAATCAACCCCCTCTGCTTCTCACTCAACAGGGTGAGCCACTGCACCACCTGCTCCGAGTGCAGGGGTCCATGGAGCTGCTCCTCAGTCCCTGTGTGGGAGAAGAGTAGAGGGGGTTACTCCTACTGCCTCAGTGCACCGACTGTCATACAGCTGTAGAAACACACTTGCTCTTAGTACTACCTACCCCTACAAAGGGGTACCAAATCCTTGATCGTTATGCCACTAGCAGAGATGCAGCCCACCTCTGCCAGCTGCCCACTATTTTGCTACTGAAATCTCCTCAGAAGTCATCATAATCATGACTCTTCCCCTACATAACAAGAGTCTGGGGGCAAGAAAGAGTAAGTTATTTCACATGGTCCTTTACCCCAGAGTATCCATAAAGCTGTCAAAACCCAACCCAAAATAAAACACCAATTAGATTAGTTTTCCAGGGTGAAACTGTTCTGTATAGGTTAAAAAGGGTAGGTCACTTCTAGAAGCAACAAAGCAAATGTGATTTAGAAGAATGATAATGGATTTCCTTCAACAGTGGGAGAGGTATAGACCTAAGCTCACATCTCTGGCAAGGCATCTAGTTCAGCAATCACTGCTTTCCTTTAGCTTCTGCTAACCTAACAGTAGTACAGATATTCTATTTTACAGTTGTCATTACCACAAATATTACAGGATAATTTGCTACACTAAATAATCACAGAATTGGGTGAAGGCAATGCATTCTCAGAAGCATGTAAAATTACTCCAGGCGGGAAACCAGTTTTTCACGCCTATAAGTAATTGCTTGTGAAACCAACACTTAGAGAGTTTGGACTGAAAACCTCGAACAGGAAAAAGCATCAAATTTTACCACAGACCAAGGCACAAAACTTGACTTTTTGATTTGAAGAGGCAGTTCCTGCAGAGATTTGCAAGCCAGAAGCATCTTTCAAATTTTTTTCCCCCCACATTGAGTTACCAACTGAGTACTTAGTTCAGATTTCAGAATAGCTCGAGTGATGTATTTAACACCCACGGGGTATGCTGCCACTTACACCATGTTCAAACCAGAGGGAAAGGAACAGCTGCTATCACTCTTCCTGGCACAGGTTAAACACCAGGAGTGGGAACCCCCCACCAGAACTGTGTGAAAGCACCCACACTCACACACTGAAGCCTCCAGTGATTTAGAATTCCCCTCTTAATTTTCTGTTCTTCACTCATGCTTTGTCTTTTAACTGCATCCAAGGATGAGCAAAGGTAAATAACGTGCCATGCTTTACCTAGGGCTGACCCTAAAAGCCACTTCAAAACTGCAAGCTTGGGCAGATTCTAGCCAGGATCTCTGAAGGGAGTCCAAAAGAGCTTGAGCCTACAGAGCCTTATCATTCCACAGCTCTGAACTAGCTCTGGCTAGTCACCAAGCTCCTCTGCAATATCAGGAGCCACTTAAGGTCCCAGGAGTTTTCTACATGCCAGTCATTAAGAAAGTGAAGATAAATTACAGGACAGTGGGAAGTTGAAGCATGCCACCCTCTGGCCTTGGTGATCTTGACAGAAGGCAGGTTTTCTCAGCCCCCTTCGAGTTTAGAGCCACAGGAAACATGCCCTGGTAGGAGGTCTGCCCTAAAAAAAACCATGCTGCAAGTAAACCCATGGTTGTGTTAAAAATCACTCACCTGTAGCTACTAGCCTGGAATTGCTGAAAGCAGAGAGGGAGGCAGTATTGTTTCTAAAAACAGGGAGGGAGTGCTGCTTCTGGGCAGAGAACTATTCTGTCTCCTCTTCCACCAGTAAGAGGACCAGTGCACAAATAAAGTACCAATACACAGCAGCAGTGCCTTATGAACACGTGCAATAGTAACAAAGATGCTCGTGACTCCAAACTGTATATATTATCTATCGCTTATTGAGTGGTAGACTTAGCAGTGTCAGGTTAACTGTTGGACTCGATCATCTTCAAGGTCTTTTCCCATCTAAATGATTCTATGATCATAAGAACTCATGTCCTGAAGAGGAAAGGGACAGATAAAATGCTGCCTTAGTGCAAGTGTTTGTTTTATTTGGTTTGTTTAGTTTTTTAGAACTAGAGAACCTGTGAAGCTCCTTCTCCTTAAATGGTTCATGCACATGTCGGGAGTGGAGACCGTGCATTTGAAATGACCGAATCACAAGCATGTCTACTAAGTAAACCTTCCAGGGATAAGGGTGAAACTAAATGCACAAGAGTCTTCAAGCTGCCTACACATGCAGCAGCTGCTTCCCACAGAGTCAATGGAAAAATCCATTCAGCCATTCTCATTGCTTTTAAGAGCAAGGAAAATACAGACAAAAATACAGGGTGATACTGGGGGGCAAAACACATCTTAGACAAAGGAAGGCATTTTTGGATAGGCTCAGACAGGTTCTGGTCTATTTTAACCAGACTTATGATTGTCAGAAATTTTGTGGATGTGAATCATTTTTGTCTCCACCATTTGAGGAAAATGAAGATCATGTCTTCATTGCACAAATCAGCCTTAGTAGGACAGCAATGCACAGGGTGCAAGAGAGGTAGGTCAAAAGTCTCCAATCTCTGCTCAGCACAGAAAGCATTCAAGATATCAAATAATTCTTTTCTAAACCTCCAAATTCAAAATGGGAAGCAGAAGAGACTGTGGAGATCTGTCACTGTTCTGGTTCCTCAGTCAAGACTTCTGTTAGCACGTACTTCAGGAAGCTCACAATACCCTTGTATTCTGCTATACAAGTAGGAAACAAAGATCCTTCTGCTGTATTCCTGTGTTGAATTACAGGGTTGTTTTTCAAAGAGAATTTTGAAATGTACAGAGCTAGGAGTTGGACATGAGCAGAAGTCCATAGATCTGTCTGCTGCTTTCAACACAGTCAACTACAAGGTGCAAGTAACTACCCTGCAGAACCAAACAGGAGTCGATCTGAATCTGTCTCAGATGGTTCATCTCATTCCTCTCAGGAGGCCCAAAACAGGCAGCTGCTCCTCCTCACTAGGAGTGCTTGCCATGGCATCGCAACAGATTAGGCTCCATTCCCCATGTAGCTATACATTATTAATCTTATCTGAAGCAGACAGTGCTGACACCCAGCTTCCTCAGTGTCTGGAAGAATACCAGCTGTCTGCAGCTCAGCCCGAGTAAATGAAGAGAACGTGCGCACATATCAAGAGGAAATATTTCTTAAAATTTTGCAGGATTCAGAACCCTTGCCCTTTTCTTTTTCTTATACTCTATTATGGCAGCTACCTGGGATTCATACCCTACTTCACCTCTGCAAGCACAGGTGCAAGAGACTCCTTTTTGTATCTTTTGCTTACAAGGTAATTGTGACACTTCCTCTCAGACAAGGACCTGGCCCAAACAGCCCATCCACTTGAGGTTTTCTGGGGATGGGTTACTGCAAGGCTGTCTTTATCAGACCAACAGAAGGACATACCCAGATTACTTAGCCAGTGGCAGATATGGCAGCATACCTCTCAAAGCAAAGGAATGGACACCATAAAGAAAATCACTATTCCATTCCTTAGCTTTTACCACTTTAGAAGTCCTTCATGGACGTGGTTCTAAGGCTGTACAATCCCTACGGTCCTTTTTCTTCATCATCTTTGGAGCATTGCAACCAATAGATACCACATAGTTGCTACTGTTATGAATAAAAAAGTTCATGTCTACTGAGAGGCAACCAAACAGAGGAAGAACTTTTTACCTTGAACTAAAGAACCAGTCTGTAAGGAGTACTGGGTAAGACTCATATTCACCAGCCCTTCTTAAAAGTGGTCACATAATTGGATAGCTGATTACATAAAACCCAGAAAGAAATGGATCTTTACTGACCTACAGACCTTTCAAAGCCTCTAACAATCTCAAAGACATTTCAAGGGTTGTGTAGACAAGGCATAGACTGGTGCAATACAAATACATTGCTTGACAGGATGATTAAACCCTTTAAATCAAAGGGCACCAATTGCTGTAGCTAATTTTGCACCAGAAACTTGTTTCTTGGACCATTTTTTGCACTTCAGGATGCAGTCTGACAGTGGTTTGTGAATAGGAACATCAAGAAACATGTATCTTGCATATCCCATCCTCCGAAGAAAAATAGGGGTTTCTACATGTGAAGAAGAGCTGTTTTTAAACACAAGCCTTTCACTCTGGGGTAAAAGGATTTCCAAACAGCCTTTTATTCCCTAAATCTGGAACCAAGACTTTGCTAGCAGGTGGGGATGTGTTCTACAATTTGAAATGTTACAGCCAACCTGATGAAAGCAACCTGAATGGCTCACACGCAGTCATTTTTACTGTTGAAATCGACACACCATGTTCAGGTCCAATAAAACCAAGTTATTTGTTATTATGGAAAATAAACTATTTCTACTCGCTATTTCCCACAGGTTTACAGCACTAATAAATCCAGATTTGTGTCATTAATCTCTAGAATTAATCACTGACTCCCTGTAAGAGTACAGTAGGTGACGATTAAAGCAGTAGAAATGCCCCATTAATACAAACGTTATTGCTTTTGTGTGTGGAGACTTTGCGTGGTAAGTGAATATTAACTTCAAAGATTCAGTTCATTTTACACAGTTGGTCTCTGATCAAAGTTGAATTCGGGGCATGCTAGTGTAATAGCATGCTCCTGAGATTTTTTTTATTTATTTTTTTTAAATTTGTAACTATAATGAAACACTATGGCTGAATAGTATTACTCTCACCCATTTACATCATCAAAACAAGATGACATAATTACTTTTATTTTCTAAAGCTCGTTTTTGGCAAAGCAAGTAATTTGTTCTCCCAGATACTGTTTAGAAAGCAAGATTAGCAGATTAAGCCATTTACCTCCTCAAGCAGTGTGCTTTTTACATTGCCATATTTACCACATAGTTTCAGGTGTGGCAAATAAAAACTGTCTTAAACCTGTGATCACCACAGAGCTGTTTGTCAGGGCTCTTTATGCCTCTTGAAGTAGGCCGATAGTTTTGCACTGTAAAGTCCCAGGCTTAATTCTGAGTATAAAATACTTGAAAAAATAAAGTATAAGGCTGAAAAATATTGCACATCTATACCCAAATTCTTATTCACACTTACTTATCCACAATGCAAACCTATTAATATATATTTACCTGGCAAGTATGCATGAGGGTGTTTGACTAGATCTGAAATAATCGAGATAAACATCTGTATGTCATCTAATTAGCTGTAGGCTTCCTTGTACTCGTATCTGGGTTTAACTCTTAGAGTCATCTGTGTGTTTCTATGAAGACGCATTCACTAAGCCGTCATCACAAGGAAATGACAATCCGTTTCCTCCATTCCCTGATTTCCAGTTAACCAGTGGTTTTAAGAGCCTGATGTCTCAAATATTAATGTAGAGAGCTGGAGCCAGGATCTGCCTGTTTATTCAGGACAGAAAACAATTTAAATATACACTAATAGAGTTTGATTTTTATTACATTAGATGCAGTATTTGTTGAAGCAAAAGCACAAGGGGAGTACATTAAAAACCATAATAAAATAAACTCCCTAAAACTTGGTTGTTAAAAGAAAATTAGGGTCACATCTTTCATGTTCGAAATGTTCATAGAGGAGTTCAGAGCTGCTGCCAAGGTTAATGTCATCCTGAATATGTATTGGTTATATAGACACTGGTCACAAGATTTAAAGAATAAAACAACAGTTAGTTTTGTACAGCTCTGTTACTTCATGTAAAATTAAATAACTTGCCTGCCTTTTTTGTTGTTTTGTTTTATTTTGTTAAAGCCAACCACCATTCAGCGTGTGTTTAGGAGAATACGCATCTTTCAGGAGTCTTTTAATCAATCACAACAATTTGTAAACCCATTTCAAAAATAAATATTTAGAGGTCATGTAAGCAATGAACTCAAAGAATGGCTTAGATCCAGGCATTGTGTAGACTGAATGATGTGATCCTCCAGACATTTTTCTGCCCATGTGGTACCATCAAAGAATTTGTGTTGTTGTTTTTTTTAAAAACCAACATGACAAAAATTAAGGAAAGAAAGAGATGTATGAGGAATCAAGAATGGTGAAATGAGACAGAGGTAATGCAAGAAGGGTCATATTCTACCACCCAAACATGAGCTAGCAAAGGGAAGGAATGAGATAAGAAGAAAGGTCAGAGCAGCAACGTTGGTCAGGTCTTTTCTTGGAAAGAGTTTAAGAACGAAACAAAAACCAACATAAGCTAATCTCTATACTCTCTTCACTAGTTTGGATAAGACTTTTACTAGACAACCTTTTTTAATTGCCTACTTGAGGAAAGCACTGAGGGCTCAGCTGTCACACCAGCATTAACTGTGGTTGACAAAACACTCTACTCTACACCACTGTAATCATCTTTCCTTGATTATAAAAGTTCCCTGGGGGTCAAGGAAAAGGGGAAGAAGAAATACCTTATCTTCCATCTCACACCACAGGACAAATCTTTATGAAAGTGCTACCCTCTGCCTCAGTTCAGCAAGAGTACAGGCGACTGAAGCACCTTCCTCCAATTTCGACAGCCATGCTAGAGACCATCTTCCCTGGCCTCTCTACCAACCATGCCAGGTCTCCGTGCCAATTTGCAGCAATATACTTCATTGGACTACTCTGTTAAATCAGTTGCAGATGCTTCTGTAGTAAATCTTTCCTTAGCCCTGTGCCTCAGAAAAAATGAACTGGAAAAGTCTGCTTCATAGGCTCCATATCAACCACAAAAAACCTGTGTGAAACCATCAAGTCAAGCCCAAAGTTCCCCAGAGAATTCTGGAGCACCACTGTCACATCCCAGTTTTCTAATTTCATCCACTCAGCTGAATGGATGTTTAAAACCAACATTTCTGGGGACAAAGAAAATCTCATTTCATTTTTCTCTTATTATTGAAGTGTGGCTGAAACCTTCTATTCTCAGAACAGCCAAAAATAAATAAATGCTGGTAACATGCAGGGAAATTTCAGCCTCAGATGTGGAATTTCTCACAAGAACTTTTGAGCAGCTGAAGATGTGGGAAGGGACACTACTACTTACTCTCAGATAGAGCAGTTGCTAATGTGATTATATGGGCCCCCTTTAAAGTCTGATTCCACAAAAGGAGGTGAGTCTGTCAGGAAATAGCAGAGTAATTTATCACCACACCCACAAACCTCTTTTCCTAGAACTGCCATGCACCCAAACGTCACCCATGAAAGCAGCCCCCATGCTCAAGGTGAACACCATCTATGCCCCTCCTGTAAATTCAAGCTCCGTTTCAGACTAACATGCAGTTTCTCAACAGCATGACACAGGCCATTGTGCTGGAAGACAGTCTGTTTCTGGTAAATGCCACTGCACTTCCACCCCTGCCTCAGAACAGTGTAAGAGGATTTTCCTCAAATCACACACCAAGTTAACAGCAAAGCCAGGAACAGTGTATCTCACTGATGTGGTAGAACATCAGTAAGCCCGTATGTGGCTTTCCTTCTTATTTACTGTACGCGTCTCCACATCTACTTATTTTTCACACACTGATTATGCAAGAACTCAGAAAGTCTTACATGTAGCTGCTTGTCATTATCACTGTGTGAATTACCACCAGAATGGGAATCGTACCTTTTGAATAGTCTTAGTTCAATTAAAATCTCAAGCTTTTATGTTTGTAGTTACCATATTTCTCTTACGGTTTCAAGGCCAGGCTGGATAGGGCTTTGGGCAACCTGCTCTAGTGGGAGGTGTCCCTGCCCACGGCAGGGAGGTTGGGACTCAATGATCTTTAAGGTCCCTTCCAACTCTCACCATTCTATGATTTTATGAAATATTACTGCATTTCTTACTTCTGAGAACTGTGTGGTTGAATAGGACAAACCTCCCCCTCCCCTTACTAGTCATAAGGTAGCCCCTCCAAGTGCCCACTGAGCTGAAGTTCACAAGGTTAAGTTTGAGCAACAAGTTAGACTCACAAAAAATGAGAAAGCAAGTCATCGAGCATCCTGTAGAGAGTTTAGTGGCATACAGGCAGGGAAAGAGAAGCTGCTGTACTCCTCCTACTCCCTGCCTTGCATATGCAAGACCCCTCTTTCTCAGGGCACCATCAGCAACTTTTTGCCCCACACAGAGCCAGGCTGTGATTCCCACTGCCCATCCCCTTTGCTTTGGTTCTTAGGGAAATGGGGCTTAAATACAACCACAGTCTCTGTATGTATATGTTTATGTCTGTGTGCTGATCCCAGAGTTTTTATTCACAGTCATTACATCAAGGTTTGACAAAGGGTAGGAAAAAGCAAATTCTTACAAGTTCTTACAAGTTTTGTGAAAACAGGCAGGGAGGCAATTCTATAATTATCCTTGTGGAAGGCGAGGCTGTCATGTGCAATCCTAAAGAGAGGGGAGAATCCCAACAAATTCCTTAACCATGGGAAAAGTTTCAGCTGAGACTCAGTCAACTACTCACATAAATTTATAGTAAAGTAGTCACATTCAACCCCACTGCTCAGAAAACTACTCATCTGGCTAGGCAGGCACTGTAAAACATAGTCATTTGAATGATTTATTCCATTCTTTCTTCTAAGAAATCTTTCCCAAAACTGGAATATGAGGGAGTAAACTGGTGGGTGACACACTCATCTGCTAGCACACAAAGGATCTTTATAAAAGTGAATTTTGTATTTTCCAAATTAAGGAGAAAAAAAGCCAGTGGCAGAGTGTGGGAAGGGATCCTGCTTGTTTCTAAGCCTGTCTTTTCAAACACTCTGCATGCCTATACTTTCAAATACAGAAAAGCATCCATTCTGAAATAAGTACCAGGGTAGAGCCAACATACGTGTTTTGGGATAGCTGCATTTTTCTCAAGGTCTGTATATTGGGAGTAGAGATACCTATTATGAATATTTTGATCACAGATCCCCAACCAGCCCTGTTTTTGGCTGTTTAAGTAAGGGGGAAAATGACCCCCTTTATCACCCCTATTATGTCCTGCTCCTTAGTTGCCCATGGCCAGTTCTGCCGCAACAAACCAGTCCGGCAATGACCCCTTACTCATCCTGTTTACAACTAACCTTGCTCATAAGGCTCCAAGGCAGTCACGGAGCAAACGCAAACCACTCACCTGGCAGATCTGCAGGCACTTGTGGGAAGCAGGCAGCGACCTTTCCAGGCAGCAAAAACTACAGCAGGAAGATAGTGCTTGAACGAATGTTATCATGCAGTAGAAAACTTCCCTATTGGCATAATAATGCAAGGGGAGACTATTTTCCACCGGCAGTTGACTATGTGAGGATGTAGCCTCAGTACAAAAGGATGCATGAACTTCCAGGTTAAAACCATTGTGACAGACCACAGCACGCATACTCTTCTGTCCCTCAAGGAGTTCAGACCTAGCCTGGCACGTATCATATTGCCTGCTACAGCAGTACTCCTCCAAGAACCAGGCTTTTCACAACATAGACAGCCTTTGCACACTACAGAGGACATGAGACTGACAGCTGGCTGCGCTGCCCAGAGGGTCTCACCAGTGAGAACCGAGCTTTTCTCTTGAACCATCACCTTCCCAGACACTGGGCAGACAGTACGGCAGGAGAGCTGTGGACTCCCCCCAACTCTGACCACCTACCTCATCTGCATCACGTCTTGGTATCTAATACCACCACCCTCTCTCCACCCCACAGATAGCTTACTTTCTTCCCCCACTTTGAAACTCCAAATGGTATTTTTCACAAATAGAAATTACCAACATTGGTGTAATTCTTACATCACTATTTTTCTAATTTTAAAAAACGTCTTTCTGTTTGCTCTAAATATGTACCTACTGTAATCCTCCATGACTCAGTATCTATAAATACTTTAATAGGA
Organism: Thinocorus orbignyianus; assembly: GCA_013400375.1. Classification (NCBI taxonomy): domain Eukaryota; kingdom Metazoa; phylum Chordata; class Aves; order Ciconiiformes; family Thinocoridae; genus Thinocorus; species Thinocorus orbignyianus. The sequence continues at coordinate 2,999,486 of VXBW01008256.1, read as the reverse complement.
TTTATTAAATTTATTTTCTAGTTTCCCAGGTGATGACACAACAGACCTTTAACCTGGTCTTGTGCAATCAGCATAGGAGAGGTCAGCAAATTGGCAATAATAAAGTATTTGAGAGCCAGCAACAGGGAGAGGGAGTTCAGATACTTGATGATAATACACTAACACAAATGCGTACTTCTCTCCTCAAAGACTCCAGCATAAGAAAAAGCTTTAGGAACAGATTCTTCATGCCATAATCTCCCACATTGTTTTGATCTGGTTACTTAAGCACAGTCTGAATTGTCTGAATACACCTGTGTATTACCTGCAACAAGGACAAAGATCTGGTGTCTGAAGTTTAGAGGAAGGACCAAAATTCAACAGTGCCTACATGTCTGTGAAAATTCTAACAGACAACCAGGCAAGGACCTCAGTTTAATCTTTTTACCCTGGACCTCTCTTCCTTTTGCACTCCCCAGTCAATAGTCACTTCTCATTTTAGGAATTTGGGAGGAACATGCATTTCTTTCCATGTCAAGCTTTTGGGCATGCCTGCCACCACTAAAATGGGTACTGTGTGCCTCTTCTGTGGCATGCAATGGGCAAACCATTCCAGTAAAGTTCTTCTGCCAGGGCTGGGTCACAATGGTGGCAGCGAATATGTGTGAGAGGGGACTCCTGAGCAAGCCAGATCCCTGATGTGAGATGAAGTGGGACAGAAGGACACTCACATGAGGCAAGAATACAGGAGAATGCATAATACCAAGAACTTGAAAAGACTGCAGTTTAGCACAAAGAAATGCATGGGCTGCAACATTGTTTTTTTTCTATTAACTCCTCCTCCATTCATACACTCCTGCACAGCAACGTGAGACTCCCAAGTGGGAAGCTCAACAAAACACTTAAACTTCTCTTCGCCCAGCCCAGGAGAGTCTGGTTAGCTCACCAGAACGTGGGAATCTACGTGGAAGAAAAAAGCAGCAAAATATTGTTAAAATGTCAACTCAAATCCAGACTGTTTCTCCCTTCTCAGTAAGGCCCTGTTTAGCTGCTCCTGCTAGCGAGGCACTGGAAGGGATGATATTCCAGGGCTATTCTTTAGCAATGTTCTATAATCCCTGGCTTTGCAGCAAGCCTGCCAATCAGCCACCTTGCTCTGCTTGCATGCAAACCCAAGCTGAGTAACCTGAGGAGACATTAGCAACTCAACACTCACCGCAATTTCACATCGTGGTCTGACCAAGTGGCACAAGCACTTAACCACAGCCTTTAACAACAGCATGCTGCGCACACTAATCCCCCCCTTGATATTTCATGTCAGCTCCCACTGTGAATCAGCACAGAATGCAATGGATTTTGGCTTAACAAGCTGACTCAATTGCACTTGCACTTTTTGGAGCGAGGAAGATAATCATTCCTACCTAAATTACACCATGATCCCGACTGCAGTCCGCCAACCTCCTCCGAATGGTGCCTTACTGGAGCTAACGTGTAGCCAGGAGCATCGCAGCTGGAGCTGCCTGAAAGGCTCGGTCGTTCCCTTCAGGGGAAAATGCTGAAGGAGTTGATGTCATTTACACGTTACCTGACTCTGATGAGCAAACTTGCTGGCAGCCAAACACAACACAACAGTGACACTTTAAAAGAAGTGTTTGGGACATGTTTTTCATTACCACAGTCAATCCAAACACACCATCGCTGCCTCCACCTTATCCCACTGTGCATCAGACGTTAACAAGCTGAAGTGATAGCAACACGTGGATGATGAAAACATTCCACCAGCAGGCTGGACTACGCTGAACACTCTGCGGAAACATTACATTAGATATTTTCTGTATGCTGGAGTGTTTTTTCATGGTACATTAGACTTTCTCATCTTTTTCTTTAATTAACTAGTGTGCTTGAGTTCCCTGGAGCTTCATTTTTTGCAACAAGGTAGAACTTCACAAGTATAAAAAGCAGTTCAAGTAAAGTAGAAAAAAAAAACCAAATCAGAGAAAAAAAGAAAAGAGCAAACAATCCTCCCAATATTTTATCCTCCAAAAAGAATGCTTTTCCCCTCTTTTGTCTTCTGATTCCCTCTCCTTTAAAAGTACAACAGTATAAATGGTGGTCCAATAAATCAGAACTTCAGTATCCTGTCACATAGCACAAAGTAAACAGCATTAGGCATTGATTTTGTAGGTTGGTGACACTAGCTCTGCTCAGAACTGCTGTGTTCTTGCCTGACCAAAACCTAACACCATCAAAGTTCTCAGATCTTCAGTGGGTGAAGAGAATGTAAGAAGTTCAAAGGCCAAAGATCCAGAGCGAGGTGATGCCCTGAGGCAGTGTGGCACAGAAACTGTGCAGCCAACAGGACACAGGAAAACAATTCATTTGACTTCCTCATCCAGAAAGTCCAGGCATTTCAAGAGGTATCCATGGCATTAGTAGCTGGCTGGACAGAGAGAGCTATGGATGACATTTGTTCAGAGCAAGGCTCCTACTTACTCATCCAGATTAGGAACAAATCTTTTAACCACCCCATTTAAAAGCAAAGCTTTTGGAAGGATGATTGGTTTTAATAGGTATGTCAAGCAGCAAACAGGTCTGCCAGCACTGAAGGACTCTGTTATCTTCAGACAAGACATTGCACAGTGTTACTTCTAAAACAAAGTCAGTTATTCCCTTCCAGTTGGTATCTGAAAGTTGCCAATAGCAATAACAAAAGTATTCAAGAGAAAAAATAAGGGAGCACAAATATGGGGATTAGCTGGAAAATCAGCCAGTGGGTTGGTTTTTTTTTTGTTACTGTTACTATTTTTAATTGCAAATAGAACACATTGTCCTAGTAGCATTGTTATTTAAGCAATCTATAATTCAGTATTGGGTCAAACCAGCATTTTGCAAAACTTAGCCACCATCTCAGGTTCATATCCTTATCCCAAACCCAATATACACACTAATCAACCCCACTTTATTTAATCCCTTCATAAAGCAGATAACACAAACGCTCTTGCACTGAACTCTAGGGAGTTACTAGCACAGTACTCTTCTTGAAATCTCTTAGGAAACTTCTGCTGGGATAACATTTAAGACTTTAGTCCCCAAAGCAACATTTCTCAAATGATCTCAAGCCTAAAGTTACCTAAGTTGCATCAAGGCTGCTCAGACATGTTGTTGCTGGCATCGGCTCAAATTCTTTTAAAATATAGTTAAGATGTGCAATAAACAGAGAACAATGAAGCCAGCACATAAGAAAGATTTTTAAAAGTTACATATCACAAAAAGGCAAGGCAGATCTTGCATATAAACATAAGCAATCATTTTAAAAGAATGGTGAAGTGCCCTTTTCATTTTCAGCTTACTCTGCCATTGTGCACTTTAAAGTACTGAGTGTCTTACCCTTCAGCTGTATTAAGACACTATTGATGAAGGACCAAGACACATGTTAATATGTAACCTGCCAGAGGTGTTTGAAATTCCACCTGATCCTCATCAAAGGAGAAAATACAGAGTGTGAAAAATTACCAAATTCCCTCAAGCGGGGCACAGCTGCCTGTAACGCCTTCCCCACACAGCAATACCATTGCCTCCAGGTGAACCGTATAGGTTCTCCATGCTATCTCCATCTTTCAATAGTGGCTTTGAACCAAGAATGTTACTATTGAAGAACAAGGGCGGAAGGGCTGAATCCCAAGATAAGTAAGCAGCAGGGCTGATCTCATAAGCTGTTCCCTAGGGCATACCATTGGGACCACATGAGGTTCCTGGAAGTATTATATGAAAAACAGACCTTGAGGTTTTACCATTCATAGGCAGGAAGTAAACAATGTTTAGCTGGAATTAAACACACTTATTATTCAAAGAAATTGAAAACACAAACCCCACATACAAATCATGCTGGGGTTAAAGTGGTATTTAGAACACTGCTGGAACAGGTCACGGCAAAATCCACACTTGTAGTGTTCGGACATGTGCACACTTGCTAAGGGATAGACAGAACTACAGATGTAGCTTCCCAATGCTCTTCAAGAAACATGGCCACTACATTAGAAAAACAAGAATTACAGAGGCACTTATTTCAGATCTACTCCCAGAGAAGTTAGTAGAAAAAACAACAACAAAAACCTCCAAAACAAACAACTCACTTCAGTGGGAAGAAAATTAAGTTACATGTGAGTAGTTCTGAAAATCCTCCCCATCCTTGTAACGTGTTCTGCATGAGCTGTCGAGCATTTCTGCTTTTGTCCACTTGGAGGTCTGTCCCATGGAGACAAGCCTCACCCCTGGGTTTCTCCCTTCACTCACAGAATAAATTGACTCTGTATTTAAGGTGTGCACTTTAAATATCCTCTAATACTGAAGGTTAGCCTCCTGTTCTCACATGCCACAGACTTTCACAGGAAATTCACTGGAATATAAAAGGTTTGAGAAACATCAACAATACAGAAAAAAACAAAACAAAACAAAAAAAAAAAAAAACAGAGGAAACATGACAGGCCTAAAATTTGATGGCTGCAGGAAGCCATGATCCTATATTCAAATTTCTTCCTTTTTTCCTGCTGTGATGGCCTTAGGGAAGAATATCTGTAGACCTTAAAACACAGGTAGCATTAGGACCCATAGTTGGAGGCAAATAGCGTCATCCTCATTTTGTATACTCCATGACAAGCTCATTTAGACCACACTGACAATTCATACCAGAAACAGTACGTGTCCTGTATTGGTCCCTGTCACCTTGACCGCTGGAAAACCCACCCAAACCCAGTACCACACCACTCTTATTTTTGGCTGCCCTCACACCACTCTTATTTTTGGCTGCCCTAACAGTTGGTCTTACAATGAAGTAAAACCAGAACAATGATACTGAACTAGAAGAACATCACAAAGTGATTATTTCAGGGAAAATACTTTAGCGGGCTTTTTTGTGTCACTTCAGTTAAAGTAGGTCTAGAGTGCCTCCCTGCTCAACCCAAATTTTTAATTTTTTTTCCACTAAGTTGCAAGTTGCTCTGAGCAGCTGAGGAAGACTGAGTACTCAAGTCAATGTCCTGAGCTCAACATTTTCATGTTTTCTTCCCTTAGAGGTGAATTAACTACTAACAAAGAAATAATTTTGAAAGTAAATTTCTCAGTGTTTATATAGCGTCCTTTATCAGAAGAACTCAAAGAGCAGCATATACTGTTTATTACACTTATCAACCACAAATCCAAGAAAATGGGACTTGCAATTACTCAGTCTTTTACAAAAGATACCAGCTCCTGACAAAAAAAAAAAACAAAAACAAAAACAAAAACAAAAACAAAACAACAAACAAACGAAAAACCTTTTGGTTTTTCAGCACTAAAAAGCCATAGCTTCTAGGACCACAAGGAGATAAAGAAAACCAACTCTTGATCAGTCCCATCTCACATGGCCAAAGTCTCACACTCAACTAACAGAGAATCTTCTTGGTCCACATTATGTTCCGCAAAAGAACAGACACAAAATCCAGCACATCCCAAGGCCAGTGTGCTGCTCTGTCCCGCTGGCTTTGTAATTCTACATAGAACTGAAATAATACGAGCTCAAAGCAGCATTCTGAAAACCCAATGTACTAAAAAGTTGTTCTATTCATATGTTCCCATGTCCTGAGAGATAGGCATAGAACACAACAATAATACTAGCAATGAGATTGTAGGGACTGATCTCATAGATGAGAACAGAACAAATTCAACTGAAGTCAATAGAATTATACTTGCTGACATGAGATCACAACACGGCGCTCAAAAAATACCTTAAATCTTAAAATCCCCAGATGCAACGTCTGTGGCCAATGTCTATATTAGCTACACGTGCATTATCCTGAAAGGAGGTTTCAATTATTTTTACAGTGAGATAATGTTCCCTTGACGATCTTAAAGTCTTAGTAGCATATAACAATTAAATTTCATTCTTGAGAAGACAATAGCAAACATCTGCAACTTTGAGTCTATACAAGAATTAGCAATTTTTCCATTTTCTTCACAAGAACAGTGACTTTTCCACAATACCATAAAGCTACTGACAAACTGCATACAAGAATTTGAGGGGAAAGCAGGGGGAAGTCTTTTCCCAGGCCAAGTACAAACTGGAAGTTTTACACTTTGCCAGTTGCAAGAAAAATGGGAAACAAAACACTTCATTTTGTAATAAAGTATCAGCTAACATATTTAGCAGAAGGAAACCCGTTTTTCACCAGCCAAATCTGACTTTCATTTGGTGAACTAAAAATATATCTGCAGAGGTTTGTTAATACGGTTGACCTCAAAATTTGGAACTTTCTTACTTCCAGATGCAAAATAGCTCAAAATGACGCATTTTCAGGGAAGGATCCAAAGGCCCCTCTACCGTCTATTCCCCACAGAAGTTAATCACCAAGCATTAGTGAACACAGCCAACCCTATAGACTAAGGAAACACTGTTATCCCCAGTTTTGGACAGAAAATCAAGCAATTAGTCTCTTCTGTATTTTCTATGATATACTTTACAGCATTGAAACCTAAGGTTTAGCACACTGCATGATGCCACCACTGACTTTTCCCAGTGCTGCTCACCTATGTCTGGCCCTGAACTAATTAGAGGAAAGAAAATAGCACAGTCATCAGGATCGTGAGCAAATGTAATTTTCTCTTTTCTCAAACCTTCCCCACTTTTCTTAAGAGGAAGTTAAAAAAAACAACAACAAAACCAAAGCAAACCAAACAACAACAAAAAAAAAAGTAAAAGAAGAAAAGAGATTACACATACATAGGAGGACAGAAAAAGTAAAAGAAGGTGACTATATGAAAAAACTGCTTAAAGCTTGTTGTGCCAGAGAAAAAATGGAGAGCTGATATATCTTAGCCACTAACATCAGTACAGGCCAGGACAAATGCTAACCTCAGCCAGTTAATCCAACCTACATTTTGATTTGTCTGTGCTAGCAATCAAGGAATTGCTCACCTTTTTAACCTTTTTAATAAAAAAAAATAATATATAAAATAGTTAATGTCTCATAACTAAGGACCTCATTGTAATGTGTGGCCTTAATGCCTCTCATGCCATGGCTGTGCATTGGCAATGGTCACTCAGGTCTGGTTTCTGGGAGTACTGGCAGCACCAGCATCTTCAGGTCACCTTCTGCACTATGGGGACAGCATTAAAAGAGCCAGTGGATCAAACTTGTTTCTCTAAAACATACACTTCTATAATTTTTCTAGCATAATCCTGGGGGCAAAAAGACAGCAAGGTTAATTGTGTTCATGCCTAAAGAAAACAAACTCCAGTTACTGGAGAATAATGTTCCTTTCTTGTCTAAAGGACCGTGCATCTGCATGGTAAAGCTATGAAGGACCTCATCAGTGTGTCCCTCCCCTGCCCAGCTCACCCAAAATATGTCAATCTAGTTCTCCAGCAGTGCAATGACTCCAGAGCCAGTCTACAGCAAGAACTAAATACCACCTGGCATCCTTTCCAACAGTGCTTAGCAGAGAGGTGGATCTCGTTAGCTACTCTGCAGACCTTGGGACCAGGAATATTCATTTAGAGATGCTACTGGAGGTTACCTGCATTCATGAAAGCAATTAAATCCAACTCCTACCAGCAGCTTGGCCACCCAATGTGATCACCTCTGAGCTGAGCCAGTGGTAATGAATGCCCTTTTTAATGCAGAGTAACGCATTTTCCTACAGCTCAATACCATTGGGGTGGGTGGAGAAAAAAGCCTACTTCCAGCAGTGTGGAAGTTCTTCAGGCAAGGATGGAAAGACCCAAGAAGAGGGGAATGGAACAAAAGACAGTAGCTTAATTTCCTGACCTGACATGGAACTTGATAGGCAATGAAAGGAAGTTAATCCAGGAAAAATGCTGCAACGAGGAAAATGTCTGTGTTTCAGGGACAAGGCACTGAGAGAGCTGATCAGTTATTACAGTCTCACCCTCTTCAGATTTACTTTTTAGCTGAAATGATAGCCCATCAAAAAGCTAATATTCTGCAAACCAGTAGGGAGCATGCAGCCTTATAGTCTATTTTTTTGTGAGGACTTTCAAGATGCAATAAAGGTGACACAGAATCATCCCACTCCTCCAGAAAGCGTCACCAGATTATTCAGAAGCTTAACTATAACCCATAGTTATAGATGTAAAGAATTCAGTTTATGAGGCATTTCTGCATGCATATTAGCACAGAAACACACAGTATAACAGAAGTTCAGAAAAACAAACACCTTTTTAGATGTGGGGCTGAAATAACCTCACAATTAAACTCTTCCAGATTAAAGAGGCACCCTTCTAAAGTTCCAGATATGAATGTAGGATCACTGAGTGACAGGGATCTACTTCTGGAAAACCAATAAGCTTGGGTCTATAACCATGCCTTGTAGGGGCTCCAGGAACAAAGTCTATTCTTTCCCCACAAGATGCTTTACATACCCTGAGGACATTGAGTGAGGCTGGCCAAGAACAAGAATTTACAACAGGCTGCAGGACAGTGGTTTACCAAGAATACAGTGTCTTTGGGACTGCAAAGAGCCCAGCCTACATGCAGGACACAGGCACGCTGGCCAGTGGAGTCACAGAGAAAGGGGCAGAACTGGACGGGCTGCCACCTGCAACAAGAAAAGTCCCTAAGTGCTCATAGAACCCTATTCAAAGACTTCAAAATTATCACAGTGAACACAAACCTAGCCTGACTTGTGCCAGCTGTGCATAAGATGGACCTTAAAAAGATTTAGGTATGAAGGTTTAGGAATGCAGGCAGATGCAGATATTAGGAATGGTCTGTAGGGAACACAAAGTCTGCTTCAAAAACCACCCTACCCACTTCCAGTGTATTGCTAAGGTGGAAAATACAGCTTTTGCTCTGCTCCTTCTGAGGAGGGAGCCATTGCAAGGCTCCAACTGGTCTCAGTGGGGATCCCCTTATTAGTCATCATGTTTCACTATGACCCAGAGGTACTTTCTGTGAATAGTCAAACCACAGTCATGAAACAGATTTCTTCATGTGAAGCAATCCCCTGCCACAACATAGATACTATCAGTGAGTGTCATCACCCTGCATTTGCCTTTGTGAGTGAAGATGCTCAGTCTGACCACTAGTGTGTCAAACAGACGGAAAAGGCCTGCTGAGAAGGAAGCTTTGGATCATTTCTTGGCAATGCGCTCTTGCTGTGGCCTCTAAACCCTGACACACCACATGTAGATAGGTTATGCTCTTCACCTACCAAACAAGGAGGTGCATCTCCTCAGCAAGGAATGGAGCTCTTACAGTTTATATCTGGCTACAACTCTGCTAAGTGAGAAACATGAGACTGGAAACCAGGCTGTCCCACAGAAGCAGCAATTAAAAACTATAAGGAAGATGGGAAAAAAGGTAAAATTCATAAAAGTGGTGAGGCAAATTTGAAAGGTATAGGTAACCTCAAGTGAAGAGCACCAAATCCCAGAAGAGTTCTGTCTTGCCATGTACTAGAGGAGCAGCTGAGCACAGAAGGGTGAGTGCCATCCACTCTGGCTGCCTATATGCAGAATGGAGGAAGGAGATGCACAGGATTCTCCTTGGTAGACACCACTAGCTCTGAAGCTTCTTCAGCTCCAATGACAGCACAAATATACATCAAAGGAGAACATATGTACAGCCAGCCATACCAGAGAGTACATTTTCCCCCTACCTGATGTAGTGTAGAGTTGCAGCTGTTTGATTCTTACCAAATTTAAAAGTCTATTTAGCCTATGAGGACAAAGTCATGTGATGAGCTGACCTTACATTGCTGATGATGTGGTGATCTTATACTGTCAATGATCAGGAGTACCAGCAGGATCCTCCAGGCACAGGGACACCAAGGGATAGAACTCCTGCAGCTTTTCTTCTGGGGTGACTCCTAACATTAATCCAAGATAACGTGTTTACAGTTACAAGACTTCCAAACACATGTATAACACTCAGGTAGATTATACTTTGTTCTGTAGTTCATTTTTTTTCCAAAGAATTTACAGGTATGGAAATTATTATATTTTTTTTTATAACTTCAGCATAGCTAACGAGCAATTCAATAGTTGCCGCCGCCACCCCCTCCTCAGTTTTGTACTATGTTTGTACCATCCAGTAAAATAAGCTGCTATAAAGTTGGCACACACTTTTAAATTTAAAGGAAATTCATGAGGTCCTACCCTTGATTCTCTAAATAATTCCTCCAGATGTTCTGGTATGTAGAGATGTACATAAAACCATTAGGAAGCAAGAGTTTAATACCAGACCACAAATGATACATCTCTATTATTTGTGTGTGGGTGAGGAACGGGGAGAGTTACAATTCAGGCAGTCATTGGGAATATGAGACATCTCAAGGACAAAATGAAAATAGATGGGCTAAACTTTTCTATAGCCACTGACAAAGGAAGTGAGTATGGTTACGTAGAAATGAAGCATCAATACAGCTATTATTCAGTGCATCAGGACTGAGCAACTCGATTTCATTATGCTACATTTAATTCAGAGGATTAAGACAGTCCCTCCATCTGAAAAATTTAATCCAATATAAATCAAAATCCAAAGTAAATGTAGCAAACAGCTTAAAAGACGCCTAAAAAAATGAACACTTGCCTTACATGAGCCAAAGATGTGTAGTTTGATGGGTTTTGCTTAATTGCTTCATTTTGAGGCCAAGCCTTGTTTGCACATTTGTTTCATTCAAACTACAAATGAGGAAAAATATATTCAGACTATGGCAACCGTGGCTATAGCTAACTATTATTTGTAACAAGGTTGTTTCACTCTACTTTTAACTCCATCTCCTTAAGATGCCTCTGCAATAAAAGAAGATGCTAAAGTTTGCAGACTGACCTGAGTAGAGTTCCACTTTATACGTTAACAGGAACTCTTCACAGGTGGCTCACAGTAACACACTCTGATTGCTCCGTGGTGACAGTTGTAGAGGTTCACGACTGGGGTTAGCCATGAAGAAACAAGAGTTGGGAGAAAAAAGCCTACAGGCTAAGTGGTTTTTATGTTGGTGGGGTTGGTCTTTTTTTCACTATCTTGCATCCTAGAGATGACAGAGAGTCATGGCTCATTATGTGAAAGACAGTACACAGCTCTGACCTGTTTCGTTGCAGCTGAAGTTCATGTTGCATTACACAGACATGGCTGCAGGAAAGTAAACACAAAGGCAATAAATCCCACTACCTAAAGAAATGCACTAGTAGGCTGGCAACACCTTGTATCACCATGCCAGGAGTTTTTGTTCACAAAGGAAGGCAAGTGGGTACAGAGTCAGGAAAGCAAACATCTTGCTTGCGCTTCAAAAGCTCAAATTATGCGATATTTCGCAAACTTTTTTCCTATTGTGACATTTTAATTGGTTCATCCAGTTAAATGGTTCCAGGATGAACCTGTGATACTATAAAGGAAGTAAACTGCCATCCTGTTAGGAATAATGCCAAAGACATGGGAGGAATGCTCACAAAATTAGTAAAGGAAGGCCAATATTCATAGGCCTGTAAAATTGTACCGCTCCGCATTGCTGTGTAATCTATTTTAAAACCAATCAGGTTCTTGTTTTCTCCTGAGTCTCTAACCCTGGATCTGCTAACTTTCCCCATCCTGATCATTCACATCTCTCTCACACCTCAATCCTATTAGCTCAGCTATCCTACTGGGGGTCTTTACTGTGCCTTTGACTTACACAGGAATTCTTCTGTTAGCACAAAGAAATCCTAACCAAAGTCTTCAAATAAGACCAATACATATTCTTACAGCTGAATACAATAAATCTTAAAATTGAACCAACAGCAGTTGGATCAATTACATTTTCTTAGAGTGATTAATAATTTCTTTTGTGTTTTAAAAGTAAAGACTTACAGCCAGCTGAATCATGAGAAAACATTTAATACGATTTTCCAAAGCACAGCATTTCTGAAGCTCTGCCAGTCATGAAGTAGATTGAACACGGCATTATGAAGTATTCTCATGTGTAACCACAGTGACGCTATGATATAGGTTATCTAAAGCCTTGTGAGATTCACTTACAATTCTAGGTAAAGTACATTTCTTAAAGTATTTAACTGGCAAACATCCAAAGTTGAGTTCCAAAAAACTGAAGTGCAAATTTCACAGCCTTTAGCCCTGGCATTTCACATCCTATAAAATAATCAGAAACTTTTATCTTTTGCAGACTAGTTGAGATCCCACACCTTTGCAGACAGTTTTTATATTTTGTTCCCTAAACAATAAAAATATCACAAAAGCTGCTAGCAGGTCAGAAGGAGAGCAACAAAATACTGTCAGGGGCCTTTTATTTCCTTTCTTTTAAACTCCCTGGGGAGCCTAGTGATCAAAACTTAGCAAAGTGCACAAATATGTTGTGCAACAGGATTGTTAGATCTGTTGGCTTCAAACTAAAAGACTATAAAACAAAATTCCTATTATGGCTATTTCTTGATGTTTGGTGATCTGTCATGCATTCCCACTGCAGATAGTAATTTTCATCATCTTGCTATTAAGATCTCTGATTAAACAGCATTGTTGCAATACTTCCACAGAGTTACTGTAATTCAGGAATTTTACTTTTGGGAAAAATGTAACAGAATAATTAACATGTCTGTAAATTCTGCTCTCATAATTAATGCCGAAAGTGGAAGGGCTGAATTATTAACCACTTGCTTGCTTTGGCTATCACATTGACAGAATGTCTCACCTACTTCTAGCATTTCAGCAACACCAGAAGTCAAATCTTCCCCTAATTCTGCAGACAAAGACCAGTCTGAATGGGTGATGCAGACCCTCAAGAAACATCTGGTATTTTTCCCTCCTAGAAGCAACCGAACTAAATATTTCACTTCTGATCCACAAAAAGGGAAAGCAAACAAATTTGAGGCATACTTTGCATTTACTCTTAAGCAATTCTTGGGTGAAGCTTAATAAGTTGGTTTGGATCTATGAAGTTCTCTGTATCTCTGTCCTAACTACGTAACAAATGGGCCGCCTTTCTTCTTCTGAGGGTATGGCCTGAGATTTGCCATTAGTAGAGACAACGTTTCCAAAGCTTTCAAAATCAAAAGTTAAATCTCTTTGGAGAGCTTTTACACACACAGTCATTTACCATTATAGATTATGGCCAGTGGTCAGCAAATGGTTTTGAAGCTTCACCAGTGAGACAGAGAAGAATCCAGCCCAAGTGCCATAAATGGCATAAGCCAAATCTTCATCACACAGAATTCAGTGGCAAATTTCCCACTGATTTTTGTACAATTCAAAATTTAGTTTCTAGTTACAGAAACTCAAGGATTAAAAACCACAAAAGGAATCTGAATGAGACTCCCTCTCTATATATATTAAGGTAAAGCATTTTGCTACATTAACACAAGCACCTATGTTGAAAATGTCCTTCCAAAATTAAAAATTCACATCCTTTAGTACTTACAAAGTATTCTACCTTCCCACTCTCTGGGTACTTTATAATTAGGTTTTAACATCATAAAACAATGCACCATATATATAAAATTCATGATGTATAGCAGACTTCTTTCAAAGAAGGTGCAATCACAAATTCTGTGGGCAGGATAGTAGTTTTACCTCTAAGCAGCTAAGTTAGTCTTTTCCCCTAAAAATGTAAAGCAGCACTTCAGACCTGCACATATAATTTGAATAATATTTCTTAACTTCTCAGAGAAAATACTGATAGCTAATAAGCATCATTAAAAACCAGACAATCTCCAAAACAAGAACTGCATTTGCTTTTGCATGAAAAAAGAGAAAAATATATTTTCAAAAAAAAGTTACAGCTGAAGGAAAAAAGAGTAAGTGCTTATACATCAGCTGGAATTATGAGCATCCTACTCACCAAACTATACAGTCTCCAGCTTATTTGACATGACTCCACGAATATGTCGCTCTGCCCCCAGTAGGAAGAGTTAGAGATGTTTTAAAAGTCTCTGAGGACAGTTTAAAGTGAATCAAAAATGTAGAACCAGGAACTAAAAAATGCCTCAAACAAAGTCTCTGATGCACACGGAAAAATCTGAATTTAATCTCACAAAAGACTGATTTTAAAGCACAGACAATAATTTATTAACTATAAAAATGTTTGACTGGTCTAGACATTACCAAGGACCACTTCATTCCGAAATAACATATTTTATCAAATGTTTTGTTAAAAAAACCCAAACAACACATAAAAACCCACAAAAAAACCCTGTGTGCTTTTTACAAAGCACATTCTAAGCATCCATTTTAAAGTCTGATGGTAAACATATTCCATATTGTGTGTTAGACAGGTTTTCAGATAATGCTGTAAGATACGCAGCTCTGAAGCTGATGCACCAGAAGCACTTCACGGAGGGGTAAACTGTTATCTGCATTCACCAAGGATAGAGATAACAAAACAGAATTACTCATTTCTTAGAAAGGCTTCTGGTTTCCCTTTCAGGCCCAGAAAGCGTTCAATCAGTACAGCCCAGTACTTGCTACTGCTGCCCCTCATTCTACAGGTAAAGAAGCCACATGTTGCCTCATCCACACTCATAGCATAACCTCCCAGATAATAAAAGCTAGCCAGCAAGAACTTTGTCCACAAAGATGAGAAAAGAAGGCTTATAGTCAGAGGAGACACTGGGGAAGAACTGTCCACAGTGAAAGTCTGATGATACCAGAGAGGAAAAAGTGCTTCTGACAGCAGCTATTTCCTGCTCACTGTGTGAGCTTCACTGAATGAGCTTCACTCCCTGAAGTCAAGCACTAAATAGAGTGGGACGGAATAAAGATGTGTGCATTGCAAGTGTTTTTTAACACCCAGGAAAACAGTGAGTCCTTAGAGATGAAAAAGGAAGTTGCTGGGGAGAACCATGGTGCAGACTTTCATCATCTAGTGACAATGCTATATCAGTTAGAAGGCATATGTTTATTATGTTTCTGTGACTATTTGTGAAATGTACTCAGTCTACACATTAGGTATGGAATCAAAGGAATTGAAAACAGACAAATTTGATGACTGTTTTTCCTCATCACCTCCACAATCCCATAGTTTTCAAATGAGTGTAGAAACATATGATGTCCCTGACATCCAAATCTGACCCTTGTTAACTAACACCTCTCACGTTGCACTGATCAGCTCAGCAAGCTCTTTTCACCCAAATGCTACAGGTTGGTGGGAGTCAAAGAATCATAGAATGGTTTAGGTTGGAAAGGACCTTAAAGATCGTTGAGTTCCAACCCCCCTGCCATGGGCAGGCACACCTCCCACTAGACCGGATTGCTAAGAGCCCCATCCAGCCTGGCCTTGAACGCTTCCAGGGATGGGGCATCCACAGCTTCTCTGGGCAACCTGTTCTAATGCCTCACCGCCTTCATAGTGAAAAATTTCTTCCTTATATGTAATCTAAATCTTTTGGTTAAAAACCAATACTCCTCATCCTATCGTTACACTTCCTGATGAAGAGTCCCTCCCCATCTCTCCTGTAGCCCCCTTCAGGTACTGGAAGGGCATTATAAGGTCTCCCCAGAGCCTTCTCCTCCAGGCTGAACAACCCCAGCTCCCTCAGCCTGTCTTAATAGGAAAGGCGCTCCAGCCCTCTGACCATCTTCGTGGCCCTCCAATGGACCTACTCCAACAGGTCCATGTTCTTCCTGTGCTGAGGACTCCGAAGCTGGACACAAAAGCAAGTGGTCAACGAATTGCAGAAATTAATAAAATGTAACAACATCAAGTAAAATGCTGCTATGTTTCAAGCTTCTTTTCAGACTACAACCAGACTTTAATTTTCAAAAATTATTTTTCAAGGACTAAGCATTCTTCTTTAGAAGAAGTCTAACCTCACTGCTTTCCATACAGCACTCTAAAAATTAAAATGTTATCCTGATTTTGACTAAATTAACATTTGATAACTAAGTCTGAATGAATTGTAAATTCACCAACTAGTGACCATCTTGCTGAGCACATAACTTTCTTGCATTGAAACACTCTGGGCTCAAACATGCAACTAAATAGATTTCTAAATTCCTGTATGTGGCTGTAATTGCCTCAAATGGCCTCATATGCATTCATAAAATATAAAACCACGGGTACAGAATTTATGAATATGATCTTATTGCAGATTTTGAATGGTTATTTGCTTAGAGAAAAGGCAAATATTTAGTTTGATGTTTCTTTCTATGGCTTTTCCAGTCAAAACTAGAATGCTTGGTTACTGGACCTGAAAACTGGCTTCCTCTATTTCAGAGTCAAGCTGTCTCTCTTTTGTGGAGAGACAACTAACATCAAATGTACAGTAAAAAAACAAACCACTATTGAGGTTATAATTTCTTGGGTTTTAACACACTGAAAACAAAAGAGTTCAGGTAGAACATGAAGAAAACAGAAGTTCAGGACTCGGTCCAATCAGATGTACTGCATGGCTTAATTTTAATACTAGAAAGTGTTCACAAAATCCCAGAACTGTCCCAAGTCAACTTATGCAAGCAAATTGGGAAAAGAGATGACCAGAAAAGACTAAAATATAAGCCAAACAAACCATATATAAAAATAGGCTAAAGCACACAGATGCCATATTATATTATTTGAAAAAAAACATAGTGGCTAGATTTCCATCAGAAGTAGATTTTGGTTTAAGGAGTAGTGGCTACTGTAATTAGATCAGTGCTTACTCTGCACTTTTACTTTTCACAACAATTTGATGCACCAGAGGGTGTTGGGTGAAGCCATGGTCTTATTAATCCAAAGCCCAGAGAGCCATCAGAGTTAAATGAGAGTTGACTAACATAACAAGGAGTTAACCCCTTAAATAAGCTACTGTAGGGTGCCCTCCCAAGGGACTTCTCAATTGCAATGAAAACAATGTTCCAAATCCAGCTTCCATTGCTAAAATGAAAACAAATGCTACAAAGGGTATGACGAGATGAAGGTCTTCACACACCCACTGCATTGAACGATGGGATCTCACATGCTGCTTCAGTTACCAAATGTAGTAGTTTTAGTGTGCCCATAAAGACAGGCTTCAAACTGAAACTATTCCAAAGGTCACAGATCACAGATTCCATGCAATCCATCATCAAATCCCTTCAAAAGTAGCTGCCAAATTTAACTTCAGCACCTGATGGGATATTATTAAACAGACAGACCTACACTAAAGCACAGGAGCTCATGTTTTCATAAAATATACTTAGTCACCTCATATGACATCAGCAAACAAGCGTTATGATGTCATCTTGTATGGTATTAATTCAGTGATTTACAAACAACACTTCTTTCTCCTAAAGCAACAGCAAAAGCCCTCCTTCTTCCATGTTCCCTCCTTCATGGAATTCTTCAGGGTGTCGTCTTCTGCTAATGACATAAACTTAACTCTTGGCTACTTAAGCTCACCACAAGAAATGAACTCATTCATCTTCCCCTACTGTTAACTTGTCCAAATTCCAACTTAAATTATTTCTGCCCCTCCAGATTTCCCCTTTCGTGACACCTGAATAACTAGCTATATTTTCTCCACAGAACTCTGTTTCTTCTTTCTTTTTTCTAATTGAACTACCAAGAAATTTCTCAAACAGAAGAAAAGTCAAGCTAGAAACTTGTTTGGAAAGCTTCTAATTTTAGGAAAGGCGAGTCAGGAGGAAGAAGGGAGCAGAGGGACGAGGGAGCTGCTATTGGTTTTAACTTTTTAAAAATGTGTGGCATATGGGTCATCCAAACTAGTAAGATTTTAAAATTCAAAGTAAAGTAACTGCAATTAACAGATACTTTTACAAGAGCAGTGGTGAACAAAAACTAGCCACCAGGCAAATTCTAACAAGTCCAATTGGCTAATGATCAAGGAAGGAGGTGGCTGCATCCAGCTGCAAAATAAGCAGTATTTTTTAAAAGATTTTGTTTTTAACAATCTTTGGAATTCATAAAGAGATTTTATTCTCATTTTCTGGAATGAACTGTTATAATCATGTCCACCAAGAGATGAAAACTACATTCTAACATTACTAGTCCTCTTATCAAAGTATTTGATAAGACACCGATCACATTGTTATGTGCAACAGCCAAATTTTGAAGACATATTTTGAGAGCCAGAAGAATTAGAATAGGCCCAATCTGACGGTCCAAAAAAGGCGAGGCTGCCGCAGCTCCATGCTCCCAGGTGCAACCAGCAGCGAAGCTGAAAATGTATTCTCAGTAGGTACACACAGTTAGAGCACATGCACACACTGCATATATACAGATGGATATAGTCAGCCACACAGGTAACACACAGCCTCTCTCTGACAGAGCAGGAAGAGGTCTGCTTGTACAGGTTTCATATATATACATTTGTACTTAGTGTGTGTATGTATGTGGACACATACACGTGTCCACAGACATGGACCACACACGGATCCCTCCAGTAGCTAAGCTCAGACTCAGTCTGCCCAGTAGCCACCCCTGGATCCCAGTCTCCCCAGCTGCTGGTACATGGACACAGAAGCTCCGAAGGAAGAACAGAATTTAATAAGATGACAAGACAGACTGCACTAATCAGGTGCAGGATATTGCCAAATAAGCATACTGACCGGTGAAGTCTTTAGATGCAACTGGTCTGTTTTATGCCCTTACCCCGTTTTCCCACACTTGCTCCCCCCAGATGGCCTAAACCCCTCCACTTGCTTGCCTTTGGTTCCTCCTGTAAATATCCCATAAATAGTCCAGTGCAATCCCAAAATGCTCTTCCCCTGCATCCCACTGTGTGTGTCCTACACTTCAGCAGTCCCTGTCAGTCCAAACGGTGCTCTGCCACTGTGTCCTTATGCTTCTCTGGGCTTGTCAAGCTGGGCCTTTGGTGGGCTGATGGCCACTGTGATGGCCTGGGAGGAGCCCAGGGCATGATACTAATTGAGGTCCCCCTTCTGCCTTTGTCCGTGCTCACATAACATAGCAGATCTTCCCATGCAAGAGTGATCTGGCAATTGAAACGTCTTGTCTATCTCCCACCCTCTAGCTTTCTTTTCTTTTTCAATTTATTTATTTATAATTGGTGAACATCTGCTCTTCCTATTGAGCATTTGGTATAATTTAGAGGAAGAATGAAAGGCATCTGTATTAGAAACACAAACAGAAGCACTGAGATCAGACCAAACAATCCTACAGAAAGCATGAAAATAAATTCCAGCTAAAAGCAAAGGTAAATTTTCCAAATTCCAGTACTCCTCTTTTTAGGAGCGGCTTCATTAAGAATTTGTCTTATCAGGCAAAGAACTCTACAACTCTCATTTAACGTCCCCCCTGACCATGGATACCTTCAGCCAGGCCCAACCCAGAGCTCAGGAGCTGGCTTTGACACAGGGGATCCTTTCCGTTGGTCTAGCACGTCCCCTTGGGAGAAGAGGAGAAAAGGCAGCCGGCTCAGCAGACAGGTCTCCCTGGCCAATGCAGAGGGCAGGCAGAGCCAGGCTGGCTGACCACACTCCTGCTTTCTGACGAAGCACTGCATGCAGCAGCCCGGTGCACTTCTGTGGAATAGTAAAGCGTTTTGACCAATTCTTTCCAAGCGTGGGGAAAATTACTGCTGCTTATGCAAACTGCCTTTTGCCAAACATGAATCTGGGAGCTCAGCTGAGCTGACGTTAGTATGTATTTAAAGTTAAAAAGCCAAAATATTTTTCACTCTGATGCTCTTTTGGCTTTCTCCGTTGACTACAGATTCTGCTAGAAAGTTACATTACAGGCCTAAGTGCCATCTACACCAGTAGGATTGAGCAAGGCATATTGTGTTTAAGGTATAGTTCAGAAGGCAAGATCTGGGAATACGGGGACACTGAGAGTTGTACATCAGAAAACAAGCAGCAGTAGCAGCACTATCCTGCATTAGGCCCCACAGTTCCCAGGGAATATGTGAAACCCGGATTACCCATGCGATGGTAGGCTACCTTGCTGACCTGTGGCTCCTGGAAAGAGGCAACCCCAAGCATCTTCAGATAATTTGCAACATTTCCACTTTGCTTCTTAATCTGGAAACTTGTTTAACCTCTTAATTGACAGCATATAACTGTATGGTTTTACACGCAGTTTGTTCATAGCATACCCCTTGGAGAAGTTAATTATGTTGAGTTCTTGGGTTTCTATGCCACTTAATATAATCATGTATCACTTAAAAAGCACACCAGAAGACATACAAGCCAAGAAAGAAAACAGAGGCAATTCAGAAGGCTCCCTCCCCTTAACAAAAACAACATACTGATTACTTGAAAGCCTGTTTCATAATTTGTCAGGAAATAGCAGTGATGCATATAAATTTCAAAATAATAAGCATTAAAGAAATACTTATTATTTATATGCAGAAAACCAATTGAAGGAAGGCTGCTATGAAAGCCTTTTACAGCAGCAATAAACCCCAAATCTTGAAAGACTTAAAACAGTCCAAGACCACATGTTCTTACCAAGTACAAGAACTGCTGTATAAACTGCATATAAATTAAGAACAAAACAATGGCAATAGCCTTCAGATTACATTTGCAATGGGAAACAGCTCATCCAAGAAAAGGATGTCAACCCACCTCCCTCCACTGTGACTGAGTTTGGGTCGATTCTTACACTCAATCAAGTCAACTTTCTACTGACTTGAATGACAGTTGATCCTACTCATGCTCAGGACACCAACGTATCAAGTTTAGAAACTTAACTGTTGCATGCTGTTCTGGGGAAGAACAGTCTCTTCTGTTTATCTCATGATACCTTAAAAGAAAACAACCCATGAGGACATACCAATGTGAACAGGCATGATAAAAAACTCTGGCTCCCTCTTATTTAAATAGTTTTGGTTGGCAAGGCATAAAGGGATTATTGCAGACTTCTCTGCCCCTATGACTTCTGAGGGATGACTTCAGGTTAGCGAGGTTAAGGAAACAGCTGAGAGCAGCAGCTCCATTTTTAACTATCTTTAATTCAGAGTCCCCTAAACACTGTTCAGCAAGGAGCAAATTTAAACTAAGCAGAGGGGTGGGGTTTTTGTGTTCCCTTCTCTCCCAATTAAATTTTGGAGACACTGTAAAAGGGATAGCCAATTAATGTCACTCCCAATCTAAACACTGGGTCTGTCACTGCTGTAACTGAAAGGAGTAACTGAGTTTTTGTTATTCTCAAACTCAACATTCTGCAGTAGCGGATAATGCTTCTGCATTTGTCTTACATCTACTGCTAATAAACTTGATGAACTAGTCTACAACCCCCTACTGACCCAGTATCAGCCAGGTCTGTTTTGATAACTGTGAGCTGCTTCTCTTTTCACTGTTTCCTCCAACACTGATCAATATTTCCAGTATTCCCAGTGCCTTCAATGTGAGCCACCAGCAACTTTTAGGCATGCTACTTTTAAAACAAAAAACCACCCCAAAAATCTAACCAAAGAGGTGCAAAGGCAAAGCAGGTTTCCTTTACCTGGTCAGTCTAAGCATAAACCAGCAGCATAATAATGCTACTTTAAAAAAACTGCAATAAAATTCTTGCTTTCAATATTATAGTTATCTGAATCCTGCGTGTAGGGTTAACAGTAAAAAAGCCTTGAGATGCTTCCAGACACCTCACAATATCTTCTGTGGTACGCAGACTAATGTCAGCCAGTAAAAATGTCCGATTCTCAATGAATCAACTATAGGTGTCATTAAAGAAATGGGAACCCATAGCAAGAAAAAGCTAGGGCCCAACACCCAGTGTCAGTGTGTCTTGAGCTGCTCTACGCTTGACTCATTTCTAGGTATTCCAACATGCTCCAAATTGTGATATGTACTCGGGAAACTTTTCAGACTTCCCTGAAGTTATTTCTCTCACAGCAAATACTAAAAGTTAAAGTACTGAGATATTTGATTTTAAACACTGTGATAAGAATCTCACTAGTGGGAGAGAAGGGGGAAAAAAAAGGAAAGATGGTTCATTTTGGCTGTGGTTGTTCCTGCTGCTGTTGTTTTGCTCCACTTTATTTTAAGTAAAGCTATATTTTTAAATGGTGACAGAGCTCAATAACAACGTATTAGCTATAACTTGTACAGTTAATCTTTGTTAGACTCTCCATCACCTGAAGCCCTTATATTAATATTGGGCAGCTCCTTAGAAGATAAGCTGTAGCTCAGCCAAGTCTATCGAGTTCTGTAAGAACCTGCTAGATTAGGCTCTATAGTTTATGTTTACGTAAGATTGCAACCATGACATAATGTCTCTAACCTTAAGTATCCACTAAGCTATAAAATACCCAAAATACAAAGGCCCTATGAGCTACTAATTCAAACGGATGCAAAGCAGGGGACGTAAAACAGACTGCTATATGACAAAGGAGAAATAATCGAGTGCAGTAACTCCAACAGGGGGCAACTTCAGTGAGGTATGGAAAAATACTGCAACCACTATTATGCTGCAAATACAGTGCTGAAAATAAAAAAATTACATATTAGAAGAGGACAAACACAACTACAGAACATATCTGTCTTACCAGTGCCATGGCAACTGTAAGAGAAAACACATACACTGACCTGAAATAGTAGCAACTTCGTCCAATTAAGAACATTGCTTATAAGGGAACAAGCAAGAGCTGGCTGACCACATATCCATAAAAGCTAGGAATGTTTTCTGTTTCCAGACAGCGTTTCAATGCCTTTACTATTTAAAAAAAAAAAAAAAAAGAAAAAAAAGAAAAAAAAAAGTGCTTTTGTCCCCAACTTTTCAGTCCCTGAGTGAATGAAGGTAACAAACTGAATCAATGCATGCTTGAAGGACTTTTAATCCAAACCATCGTGTTTCCACCCACCTTGGAACGTGCTGATAAATATACATTCCCTTACCCAGACCCTGATCTCACAGGCTGATCTAACCCTTACATAAGCATTGCACTTCCTTCCCTTACCAAAGGGACAATGACCTGCTCACACAAATCAGCTGACAAATTCAAAATGAAACAGCGGAATCTGTCAGGTCAGGGATTAACTTGCATTTCAGCTCTGTCTGTCCACTGAACACCCTCTGTTAGCTGCAATGACTTTGTAAGAAATAATATGCACACTTGGATAGACCTATAAGAATGGGTTTACGAGACTGATTTGAGACACCTTCCTAAAGAAAGTCTTACATGATATGCTTAAAATTGTCTATCAGACACCGTCCTTTATCACTGCTGGCCAATTTCAAAAGAGGGAGAGAAATCCCAAAGACAGTAAGCTTCTAAAAATCTGGTGAGAAATCAATGCAAGGAAAGAAAATTATAATCATGGCATGTGTGTGGGAAAAACAAACAAAGGTGAACTTATAAGTCTAATTTGGTGGTTGAGCATGAGTGTTGCTTCCGACTGGATGTAGCAGACACTGGTTATTGCCTAGTAGAGGTTTCAATGGCGACCACAGTGTGAGGTTACTACAGAGTCGGAGGTACCGAAGCAGGAAAGAATACACACCTAGTCATTAGTACATCGTCAGGCCACAAACAGTTTGAACTTGCTTGTTTAACTATAATATATTTTTTCTATTAGTAATGACAATGTGTGTATGTTCATGAGTTCTCTACATCTGAGCAAAAACCCAAACCAGAAAACCCTGCCTAGTATTATTTACCATCTCCTACAATAAACGTAACTTTAACAGAACTAGGCTTACTCACATACTGCATTGGACATCTAAATACTGTCTAGCAAGCAAAAGTAAGAGCTAATTAGATTTTTTTTTCTTTTTAAAAAAGTCATATAAGTGTGAAGCTTTGAAAAGTTGAAACATGCATATACCCCTTGTGCCTTTACTATGACTAAGACAGACAACTGTCTGATTTACAAGTACTTCAGGATTTTGTGAAAACAAGATCAACGTGGAAACTGTTCCACAGCTCAGTGACCCATTGCAACCAGCTCAACACAACTGCTGTGCACATTCTCCTTCCCAGTAATGCAAGCCTGTAAGCCACCAAATTGGAAGGGAAAAAAAAGGGCAAAACAACAGGTTTTCTTTTTTTTTTTTTAATTAAATAATCCTTAATAGTTGGTACTCCTATTCTCTACCCTGCTCGATGACTTTTAAAAAGCTGCAACTAAAATATCTAGAATACAGTATTTCTCACAACTACTTGATCCATTTCTCCAATCTTACTTGCACATATTTTATAAACATCGCATTTGCTAGTAGAAGTAAAATTTTTAAAGTTTGGGGGAAATAGCCTTGGGGTTTTCCCTTTCTGAGAGCTTAAAGTTTTATGAGTGCACCTAAAGGACTGCCAGACTTCTGAAGCGACAACACATTACGAAAAAATTTCCTATGTGTTTTGCAAATTTGAAGTCAGCCACATTTCACAACTGACATCAGGGTTTTTAATATCAGCTCTAATGAAATATAATTCTCCAATGACATAGTTGTGAAGTACATCATTTTCATTTCACTGGCTGGCAGAGAGGTTTTAGCCTTACTATTATTATTATTTCTTATGTAGAGCCAAAAGTGTTCTAGGCCCTGTATGGACATGTCTGGAGACAAGGCCTTTTCCTTGTATCTGCTGTAAACACCAAGACCACAGGGTATTCAGCCTAACAGAACAGGTCAGATGCATTTTCACACAACTGCTACAGCCAAATTGTATGTTAGGACACAAGAATATGAATACAGTGTAAGGAATAGCTTGCCTTTATCGTTGCTACAGCTTCCATTTCACTAAATCTCTTTGGGTGGGATTGGATAGTTTCTGGTTTGGGAGAATTTAACTGTTTTTAAAAATTACCCCTACAGTCAATGAAGAAATTCCAGCCCTCATAAAAACCCTGAGGGGAACAGAAGGCAAGCTGAGGATTAAAAACTATAGTGTTTTTCAATCTGGTTCTTGTTGAGGTCACATTTCTTCTGCTGGATGAGACAGTGGGATATTTATTTTTAAAGTCCAGGTACACACATTGCTCATGACAGTTTAACCTCACATCAGTAAAAATCAGAAAGCTCCCATTTGCAGATAACTGAAGGAAGTACATAACTGAGAAGAGCTGTTCCCTCCCCAAGCTCTGACAATCCAAGAAGCATGGGTGAGAGAAAAAGCCAAACTTCTTCTCTGAGGGCTACACCTCCTCGACTGAGATGAAAACAGAGCATGTCAGACAGCAGCCAGAGAAGGAAGACTTGCCTACTCAGAAGCCCCAGAGTAGTTTGTAGGAACACCTGGCATGGGTATTTCTTCTGAATTTGTTCTGGGGATGAGCAATAACAATAGCAACGTTGTACTCATTCCTCCACCTATGCTCTCTGCTTGACACACATGTTTCTTCAGGACTCTGATGGTGTTACTTTGGGAAATGTGCCCCAACTTGGCTGTTCTCAAGATACCTAAAAGCTTTGGAGACTGTATGTTGTGCTCTGGGACTGAGCAAGAACACTGTTATCACCCAGTGTTCCAGGACCCTGACACCCAGGGGACTCCTCCACAGAGCCCCAGTTAAAGAGGGAATTCGAAAGGGTATCTCACGGCACAGTACAGTGATAAATTGTTATGGTTTGAGGAACCCACAACAATCTATTGTCATTTAGATCATTATTCTATCACCAGATAGCTCCTTCCCATCTCGGGAAGGGGAATTGGGAAAAAACAAGGAAATTCAAGGGTTGAAATATAAATTTAATAGAATAAGACCAGATAATCAACATTAATAACAGTAAACAACCAACATTGATACTGATGCCAATATAAATTATACAAGGATAACGCTACTGCTATGAGCAGGTAGCTGTGCACCCCCAGCAGTTGTCAGCAAATGTGGGACACTGTGAGTGCAATGGCTTCAGGAGGAAAGGAAGGCCTCAGGGGTTCAGCACCAGGGCAAGAAGTTCCAAGAATCACAGCCATCGTGGAGGAGAGAACTTCCCAGCAAACTTTCTAATTTATACTGAATGTGATGCTCATGGTATGAAGTAATCCTGTTGGTCAGACTGGGTCAAGAGCCCAGGTCTTGGCCCTCCTCATCCCTGCATCTGGTTAACTTGAAAACACCATGACCTTGATACCCACATACCATAGCTGGCTATAAAGCAAATATTTTCACAAGTCGAGACACTAGAGTTTTCTAAAAGTGCCGTTTTCCCAAGCATTAGAAGAGAAATTAGTCCTGTATTGCTCAAACCAGGACACAAATCTAGGCCCAACCTGATAAAACGTTCACACAAAGAAGGAAAGGGTAAGAACGAAGGAAAAGCCACTGTTGCTAATCCAAATGCAAGATCTCCAAGTGGTGATCAGGAGTGGAAAGCAGTAGGGCACAGCATCTCCTCCAAAGGCTGATGCATACACATTCAGGCCGGGTCAGAGAAAGAACAAGAGCCAGCACATTTGGCACATTAAATTAGGAGGTGGAGAAAAAAACCTCCAAAAAACATATGGGACAGATGTCTGGTGAGAGTTAACATCAAGGTTCATTTGTGGAGTGCTGGATTCCTATATAACTCTTACAGTAACACCTTGCTGGATTCATAAAAAGTAAAAGCAGCAGCTCTGTCAGAGGCTACAGCAGAAGCTGAAAAGAAACCATGTTTTATTTTTCTAGTTTTGGGGGAGAGCAAGGAGGGGAAGAGTCTGCATAATACATTACAGTGCAGCTTGCAGTAGTGGTAGTTGTCTCTTTTGGTGCCACAGTTCATTTCCAAAAAGATAGCTGTGCAGAATGAAGTAAGTGTTATCCTTCAGTTTTTCTAGACTGCTGACAAACATTAGACCGGTCTCCAACACTGATGGAATACAGAAGAGAAAATGCAGTGCATGACACTCCAAAAACGGGCAAAAACTTTGGTTCTCTCTGGAGGATGCTCTGGGAAGAGGTAGAGGATAAATGGAGTCTGGCTGTCCTTTCCAGCTCCTTGCAACCAAGCATAAGTTAGCAACCACACAGATCTCCCCACCTCTGAGGGACTTTTTGAAGTTTGCAGAAGGAGACAGCACAGTAGGGAAAATCTGTCATGCATGTCTGCTTTCCACAGACTCAAGAGATAGTGGTCAGGACTCCTCACACGCTTGCTGGAGGCTTTGCCTTGCAGTGAATCAAAACCATGTAAGAATGGTGAGGTTTGGCCCACTGTAAACGCTGGGGTTTATAATGGAAAACAGCATGTCACCAGACGCCTGTTACAGACACTCATGATATGCTCTTCACAATGTCATGTAATTATGTTTTGTATTGAGATTTCATACAGTAGTTCCTTAATTTAAGTAACTGCATTTTCTACTAGTTTGGAATGGTCTGCATTGACCATACCCACTAAGCTATTGTACCGCAAATCATATTTCCAGAATTGTTTACCAACATTTGTTTTAAGGCACTGTCTTTTCTTAAGAGTGCCTCTATTAGAGGACAATGTAAGCCGGAAACTAACAAAATACTATTCTCCAAAGACAACATCCTGTTCATCAGGCACTGAAGCAATAAATGGCTTAGGAAGGGGAAAAACTAGTTAACGAGTTGCTAGAACTATCTAGACCTCTTGCCTGTGAACTTAAGAAATACTATTTCTCACACAGCTCTAGAGTCTTAATATGCAAAGTTATACTAAAACAGTATTAAAACTTTTACATCTTCCACCCACACAAATCAAGCAGTCTCCTCCTATCCCTCCACAGCTTCCAGCCTCAAATATCCTGGCATAAAATTATCAGACAAAATAGGTGACTTATGTTTTTATTGGTTCTTCCAGACTATGACGACATTTCCTAAAACACTGAGCCAGGAAACTATTAATGTTTTGAAAAAGTGGAAAGGGTCAGGCTATTTCAAAGGGCATGTGTTTGCTAAGAAGCCTTTGTTATAGATGTATAGGCCACTTAAGATTTGATTAATAATAACAGAAATATTTAGCATTCACATAACATTTCTAGCTTTAACGTATATTATAAACATATTTGTAACAACTCTGCGTTAAGGAAGTATTAGCCCCCTTCACTTTTTTGAGAATTAAAATAATAAGATTAATCAGCTTGCCTAAGATTTTGCAAAAGAGTATATCCATTCCAAAATCAGAATTCCCCACAGATCTGTATGTGCTCCCAATTCTCAAGCTGTTATTGGAGGGAGAAATGGAAACAGTCTCAACATATCAATATTTTAAAAAAGGAAAACCAAGAAGATCTTCTCAATTTCTCTCAGCTGCATTGGCCTCCACTTGCCAGCACACATCAGGTCAGGCATTTGCAGACGGGGTCAGAGATTCTGTCAAAAGGTGCTGTGTGTTTTACATACAAGCACTGAACCAAACCACTTGGTAGTATAACAGGAGCAGAGCACACTGCATGCAGGATAGAAAGAGGGATCCTATGGAAGCTCCACAAAACCTTCTAATTTTCTAGTGGACACTACATATACATGTATATACCTCTTTGGTTTGGCTCCTTTGTCAGCAGGCCTGGGAATTATCAAGGGGGACATAAAGGACTTGCACAAAAGTAAGGGTGCTCCAAAAGCATCACCACTTCATTCATGGCCAGATTAATTTCGCCCACAAACTCAATTCTGAACCTGACTGCACTAGAGTCTGCACAAAACTCAGCTCCCTAACACAGGGGTGCAAAGCAGATTTAAACCCAACATGACTACAGCATGAACAGTAAGATGCACTTTACACAGAAGAGAGTGCTGAGGCATCCTAAAAGAAGTCCAGATCGCTCTGCTCTTACTGACTCAAGAGCCTCACTCATCCCTCACGTCTCAAACAGTTATGATTGCATCACATAGTTGCAGGTAAAAATCCCACTATTGCACAGTGCCATCTCCTGGGCAAGCAAGACTAGAAAAAAACCTTCATGCCTCCCTCCTCTGTTGCAGCATCCATCATTTTAGTGTTGTCTCCCATGCACTGGTGGGCCAGGCATTACCTCTGTTCTCAGAAGGCAGGTCATGAATTCACGGAAAGAAGAGCAGACTGTTTACAGCTCCCACCATAAAACGTGAGACTCGGCAGCTCGCTCTTGTGAGAGGCGGTATCTGCATAGGCAAGCGCCATGCAAACCCACAGCATTAAGTTCACTCTAGGTTGCTGGCTAATCACAAATTAGCAATCAGGGCTTCCTTTCAACATCCAAACAGGAAATGGGAGTGGAGGAAGTGAAAGCTTAATAATTTCTTGCATGTTAACAAGTTACATGAGCCACCCCAATAAAAAAGTTTTGCTAAGCAAACTTAAACCTAGCACGCTGTCTGCCCCAATGGCAAGTATTTATCTTTAAAACCAAGCTATGCATCATGGAAAGAAAGCACCGATGCAAATATTTCATTTGGCAGAGTTTCATTTCCAGGGTAAGAGTACATCAATTTATGGAATAAATTTGAGGATTCTACCCTACTGTAAACACAAATCTTGAGAGTACAATCCCCAAGGTTTGTAAAGTAATAAATCTGGTACATTTGTAAAATAATAAATCTGGTACATTCTTCTGGACATTTCTCTTGAAGCGTTCAGAAAAAAACTCCACAAAACAGGATTAGAAGGATAACTTTTTAGTGAACACAAACTGTTAAATCCATAGTGGTACCTTGACAAAGAAGCAAGAAAATCAGACATAATATCTTAGCTCCATTTCTTTACAATATCTTTTAGGGTTACTGTCTACATCGGCTCTGTGTATCCCACAACATCTGCCTGGTCGCAAAGTATAGGGGCAGGAAAGCTGGCCAAAAGTCCCCATGGGACAATAAGAACCCTAAAAATCCTGAAGGAGCAAAGGATTCACAGGTCTCCATGCCAAAACGCAGCAAGGAACATCTGTCTCCATCTTCAGACCCTGGCAAAAGTGAAAAGCCTGGCCTGTTACACATCGCTCACTTGGTGCTATCTTCACTGCAGAAGGATTGCTTTCTGCAACGGTTGAATAACTCTCAAGAGTTCAAGATAGATGAAAGGCCAGTCTCTTGGTTGCCTGGAGATACCAAAAGCAGATTAGCGACAAAAGTTAGATGACTTATATGGATGGATACAGACTGACGTTTCGAGGGAACAAAACTGCCCTGGGACTACAAGGTAGAAGTCCTTGGATTTTACGGATGTGCTCAGCAAAAAAGAAAAATCTCTTGAAGAAGTTGTAAGACTCAACAGTACAGAAAGAAATTATTTAAGTGGGCTGCACGGAGAACAGAAAAAAGGCAAAGGAACTTGAAAAAAAAACCAACAACCTCCTGTCAATATATCCACTGCACAATCACATTATCTCCCACAGATGCAAACAAGAATAGACATGTAACATAGTTACCATATACCACAATAAACTGGCTGAAGTAAATAAGAAGCTAAACCTACCTAAATGATTGCTCTGCATTACAGAGTGTGACAGTAGGTTTTTACCCTAGTTTCAGCAGTAGAGACATGTGCAATTCTAATTCCAATGCAGCATTTACCACAGAGTGCCATCTGCCATAAGCAACCTAAATGTACTTGTTACGCTATACACATGGTTGGAAACATGGAACTGACTGTGGACTCTCTTATTATTGCTCTGAGCAACAAAAAAAAAAAAAAAAAAAAAACAACACCCACAAAAAGAAAAAAAGGAGAAAATCTGTTTTACATGAGAACTCCCATCCTGGATTCCCCTAGGGTCAGATCATTTTCACAGTAGGCATTCTCAGTTTCCAAGGCAATGGAAGGCCGATCAGATATTTAATCAGCCTGGGTGTTGGACCACCCATTAGGAAAAACTCTCAAGAGCAAGAGTTTTGAAAGCTAAAAAACAATGACTGCCTAAGACTGCTGGGTTTGGTGGGTTTTATGAATGTTTGGTTTTTAAGACTTAATCACAGGTGGGTATTACCTCTTTCTCTGGAAACACTGATACTCTGTCCAAAGGATTCTTACTGCTACCTAGGACTCCAAGACTCACAGTATCAATCATGTCCAAGAATTTACTTTGGTGGAGTCACTCACTACCTCAATTCACTTTTCTCAGGATGTTTGTATCCAGGGCAGCAATGCCACTTCCAACTACGTGAGAAAGACCATGATGACTTTGTGGGACTGCCACTTGCTCCATTCCCAAAATGACGGCATCTGTCAGAACATTCAGGTTTCCAGACTGATGCTCCAGCAGGTTAGTTCACTTAACTTCTGTAGTACCAAATGATTTTCCTTAAGCCAGAGATTTCCTGTTTTCCTCTTGTCTTCTCCCAGTGAGCAAGGTGAGAGTTTCCAGACAAGGTTACTTTGTTAAGGAATGCTGAAGAACTTGTACCTATTTAGCAGCTATGGCTGTATCAATAATCCACTGCCAAAAACCAGAGGAGGGATATGCTTGACAATTCTTAGTGAGAGACAAATTATGATCCATGTCCTCCTTGCCCTACATTCATACAACATCTAAGCTCATGTGTTCCATTCTCTGAAAAGTCTAAAGGAAGACGTAGTTGTGACCAGTTCCTCTGGACCAGACATCAGGTAGCTGTTAAATAATACTAAGAATGATTTCACTATGAGATGCTTGTATTGGATCTCACCCAAAATCTTTTCATATATATCGCATATATTACTGTTTTGCTGCAATTGCTGTCTCAAAGCAAAGCAAGAATTTTGACAAATATATGCATGAGATCACCCAGATGAGGAGACTGTATGTTTGCAGAGGTGTTGCACTTGACAAAATAGATTATCTTTTTCACTCTGTCTTCCAAAATAAAGATTTTCTTGGATTATGAACTCAGGAGGGTTCCCAGAGTTTTGTCCATGGAGGGCAACTTATTGGGTGGGACATCAGTCTAGGGGCTGCATAATAAAAATCAATCTGCATGACAGTGCAGAACAGCCACAATTTGAAAATCCCTCTGAGGATCATACTTCGCAGCTTTCCAGGTCAGCCTCTGGGAACTCCTGACTCAGATCCTGAATTCTTGGGAAGAATATAACTGATCTTTGTATGGGTTTTTCCCCTTCAAAGACAAACTTCTGAAGATTTTTATTTTTTTTTTGGTGATGACTACTCAGCTCTGTGTTATACAAGCAAAAGATTGACAAGGCAAGAGTAGACATGCTAACCTTTCAATTTATTACGTACTTGTAAATGCTTGTAAGCTCAAAACAATTGATAGTAAATATTTATTGAGAAGGCCTCCAGCTCTCGAAGCAGCTCACATTTTATTTGGGTCATGGTGGAAGGGAGAGAGTTCTTGTTACTTAAATTGTCAGTAGACTTTTAAATTTTATTTTCATAGTCTGAAGGTTTGCAAAGGTAATGATAACTTTTAGTATTCTCTAGAATGCCACTCTTATTGTGGTCTTGTTGAATTATTTGCATGACATAGTTTCTCTCTGCCACAAACATACAGAAAGAGGAAATATTTCTCCCTTGCCTTATCTCTGCAAGCAAGAGACAGCCTAGAGGGAAAAGTAACAGCTGTGGACTTATATTGCCCTGGAGGACGTCAGCCTCCATTCACATCTCTTCAAGTGGAGGCGGCAACTGCAAACTGCACCTAATGTTTGAGCACACAATTGTGCCAGTCAAATAACAATTCAATCATAGACAAGTAAGATAAAGAAGATTTTAGGCTTACAGGCACTCTCCTGCACTTACACTTTCTGTAGGTTCTGCATATTTTCAATGGTCTCCCATTCCCAGTTGCACACAGATTCGCAAAATCAGAGATGTGAGCAACTTGTTTCCCAGATTACAGGGGGGTGGCAGGAAGGCTCACTCAGCTGGTATGCCAATGTTTGCTATTAACAAGGCTGCAGCCTACTTAACTTCAGGCAAGTTAATGGCAAACATCTTCCTCAGGTATAAGTAGGTGTAACAGAGAATTCCCTTCCAGCAACAGAAGCTACTTGAGGAACAAACTATAAGTCTTTCTCAAATCTTTTAGACTATTAGTTTAGATGTTTTGAGGAGAAAAACCAACAGTAAAATAAGTGAACAGACAAAAATCTCTGGAGCATTCTCTTTGCTTAGATCTCCGAAGAGCTCTGCCAAGTGGGGAGACCTAGCCATCCCCATACTCCCCTGAGAAGCAGGGGACTCCATGGAGATGCAAGCTCCACTCCTGAGCAAAAAACTTATTTTGTCTCTGATAGTCTGGCAGCCCTGCAAATGAAAATTTCAAGTTCCAGGCAGGAAAGCACGTGTTGGGTCATGCACTCTGTCACGCTGGATCACAGGGTAGTGCCTGTGGTTGGAGGACTGCGTGACAACAGGAACAGGGCTTGGCTACCATTGGAGCACCCTTGTTAAAAGGTCTCCTGTCAGTGGCAGGTATGACTGGCTGGCAGAGATCCGTCTTAAGTGGAGCAATCTCCTTCTTGCTCTCCATCCTACGTGGCAGGTGTGGCTGGTTGAGAAATCAAAACTCATCCTGCCCTAAGTACCTGCCCTGCCTCCTTACTGAGGAGAAGAAAAGCAGCTGCCTTCTCTTGCAAAACGGGTGTGATGCAGGTTAAACTGTAGGGGAAAGTGAGGCCAAAGTGATCTCATGCTCACTGGATGCTCTGTGCCAGATCTGGTCACCAAGTCACGCAACTCTCAGAAAGGTGCCCAGTCCATGTGAAACAGAAAAGCCCAAGAAATATCCCTTGCTTTTAGTTGAAGATCAGACAGTGAGGACATACAGCAAAGTTGCCCAGCTGCATCAAAGGCTATGCCATGAAGCAGGTTTTCTACTCTGCAAACAGCCAAGGAGTCTCCATCTGACATGTGGTCTGTTTAAGAAATACAGTCCTCAGTGTTTTCCGTGTTTTATCTCATTCTGATCACGAGTTAAGCAAGCCAGTCAGTCTATTGTTCTTACCACATGGTAAGTAACTAGCTACATGTAAACAAAACAATTAAGCTCCATAAGGAACTGCTTGCCATCCAAAGCTGAACTAAGCATTGCATTTTGTTTTGGGAATCCAAATATGGTAAATTACTGACAGTTAACTATGACTATGGGATTATTTGCTGGACAGAAAGGGTAAGCGGAACAGGCAGTACAAGCTAGAAAACTATTTTTCTTCTTCTTCCCCCATCATTAACCATCTCAAGACACTTTTGGTCTCACTACTAGCTGCCTCTTGCTGAGTATCACCTTAGCATAACTAATTCATAAGAATGGGCACAATAGAGAGATAAACTTCATATGCTCGCACAGCTGGCTTTAAACTCCTTCCTCTTCAGTTGTAAAACTACCAGGCTTCATCACTACCCCTTTAGGAGAATACCTCTGAGCTGTTAACCTCTTAACATATTTGTCATTCAGACAATTAAGTGATAGTACTGTACACAAATACAGACCAAGTCACTATTTTCTTATTCACTGTATTCCTACTGGATCTAAAGGCCCTAAGCAAAATCAGGCTGTCAATTTCCTGGACAGAATATGCATAGAGGAAGTAAGAATACCATCCCAAATGTCTACAAGACCAGAAGCCTGTATACTGTAAAACCAGAACACAACCCCAACTCAAAAACCTCAACTCTCCCACTGCTGTCTTGTACACATATACAGCTTTGCAATCTGTATATTCCTATTTTAAATATCCACAGAATGTAGGAGCCTTGAATATACAGACTAGGAAAAAAAAAACCAAACACAAAGAAAACATTACTAAATCCATTGGAGACAATGGGGCTAATTGGGGGTGGGGCACTATATAATCAAAACTAAAAGCACATTCTGTCATGGCACCCACTGGAAAGGCCACTTTTGTATTTTAAATATGCATGATTTGCTCCTTTGCAAAGATTTAGCAGCTGTCCCCAGTTACAGACCCACACTGCAGCTCTCTGCTCTGGCTGTCACTGTGGGGCAGAAGCAACTGCTGAAGTGGGTAACAAGACTGAGGGAGCAAAACCAGGAGTAAAGCTCGGACAGAACATAGCAAGGTGGGTGCTGAGCCCTGAGGCAGAGAGACCCCAGCCCTTCAAGGGGAAGGACAGAGCCTAGAGGGTGACAGCAGCTCCCAGGACAAGTTCACAAGTTTTACATTGGAAATCTGGGAGTTAAAACTACAGTCATGGTGGAACTTTCTATTCCCGTTAGTCACCTTCTCCCAACCAACTCTATGACGTTGTATCTATACTTGTGCTGCCTAGAAACATCCCAGCCTCCTGATGAAGTTACTAGATAAATTTTAAGTTTTGAAATACAGCTAGATAAAGGTTATGAAAACAAACCATGGTCTATTTACTGTGGCACTGCACTACACGTCTCCATTTCTGATGAAGGGTGAAAGACACCATTTTGTGCAGCAGACTGGCAAGGACAGACCTTCAGAGGCTGAAATGGCCTGTTATGGTGATATTATCCAAATGACACAGAACTATGAAAGAGTGGGACACAGGCTGTGCAAACGCTCTCTCCAGTATATTAACAGAAACAGCACAACTTGCACAAAAACCAGAAGCCAAACCACTCTATTTGGGTCATTTTCTAAATCCTGGGTGACAAAACAGGATGGAAGGGGGAACCAGGACAAAAAGATAAAAATAGCCTTAAATTAGATCCTGAGCTTTACCCACCATTGTAAATACTGCTGGTCATCAGATTACCACCTACATTCTATATTCCTTGCAAATATTGTAGGCATACCTTCAAAGCTGCCCATGTACGATGGAGGATCAGACCAAGCAGGAAGCAACAGAGATGGAAATAGTCAACTGGTTTTGAATCCGGAGAAGTCCACATCAAGTGCTGCTTCTCTGTCCCTCAGGTTTCACTCTTTGCCCATTGACGTGAATCTTTCATCCAGCAGAGACAAAAAGATCTAAAGTCCTTATCAGGATATATCTCAGGGTGTGATATGGTGGGAAGGGATGCAGGCCTGGACTAGGTCTTGTTTGGAGACACCCAGGGAGACACCTGGAGAGTTTGGCACTTGTCCTATGGCAAGATCAACTTAAACCAAAAGAGTCAGAAAGCTGTGAAGGGCTGGACTCCAAAGCCAGAGGTGAGGGGACTGGACTTGGGACAGACCATAAGATATTAGCTGGCTCCTAGACTCAGTGAAGCCGATGTCTACAGAAAGGTCCTATTCCTCTTGCACCAGCACAGGAAAAACAGGTGCTGTCTGCAGCTTTCTTATAATGGTGTGATCACAGTGTTAGGAATTCTGATTGTGAGGCATTTGAGATTGGAAATGAAAAGGAAAGAGAAAGCTATTGTAGGAGTGCAAATGTACAGCATTCAGGATGCACTCCCCAAACTTGCAAATGTAGTACCAATTCTAGGTTTACTCTTTATTCCTTATTTAAACATTATATTTCTCTGCCTCCTCTCTCAGTATCTCAGTCTTAGCTTCACTAACCATATGCTCTGCCTTTTTCTGCTTCGCCTTTGTTCTGTCTATTTTCCTCCTCTTCACTAAAACAGCCCTTCCTTCTTGCATGTCATTTCCCCACTAACACCCCAAAAATCGTAACAACTAATCAGATTTCAGAAGTGTAGCACAGTTGAGTACTTTTGTATCCCCCACACTCTTCCTTGCACTGGCACTGTCTACAACCCCTTTGGGGAAAACAGAACCCAGAAGATCTTGTCTGGCCCCTCGGCATACTCTAAACAAAAGGCACTTAACAACACTAATTGGATAACCTGCTTCTTACACAGCCACCGCCCCACTCCACCTTAGGATTTCAAGTTTTAGGTCAATACATTAATACTGCGTCATCCCCTGATGACGTACAATACCCAATGCAATTTTGTCAAGGTGACTTTGCCAGCAACTTTAAATGTGGTTGAGGTATTTCAACTCAGACCCAGGCAAGAGGCAAAACTGCTCCATCAAGGAAAACTCTTGTGAGGTACAGAGCAAAAGGTCTTTGAATTCCACCCTTAAAAAAAAAACAAAAAAAGACTGAATGCTGACCCAGCCCTTGCCTCTCTAGCTCGGAGGGCTTGGTGAGCACTTGCATACCATGGTGTTGAGCATGGCAGTAAAACCCAGAGAGATTTTTTAAACAAGCTAGGACCTGGGCATCCTGTTTCTCATGGCACCATCCTCATAACATAGGACTGCTGCCAAACATTACAGTATAAATTTCCCACTGAACCTAAGATGCAGTTGACAAATATCCAAAAAAAGAATAAAAATATTTATATCTTAAAACATGTTGATGGGGTAAACAAGATTGTAGCTGAATCTCTGTTATGTCCTGCTTACCAATGCGCAGGCTGAAGCAGACATAAATGTTTACAGCAGCCACTGCTGTGCATGCACACATGCCCCTGGGCTGTCCCTCCTACTGCTTTGCCTGGCAGGAGCAGAGCAAGTCCTGGACAGGATGATGGGTACCCGCTTATGCTTAGAAGAAGATGATGACCCAGGTGCACTCAGCAGATGCCGAGCATCAGCCGGCTGAAGCAAAACATTCCCACACTGTATGCAAACACCACGCACAGCTACAGGTACAACTTTCAACTTTTCTTCATGTCCTAAATGCCAGATGGACCCTAAATGGTGCTTACAGTATCATGCCTTTCACCATCCTTTATAACTGATTTTACGGAGCCTATTTACTCTCTTAGATAATTATCTAAGACTTAAATTAAACAATCGTGACCAAAAATGGTCAGTGCATGGTTAGACTTGTTGCTTTTAAGTAACCAGTCTCAATTCTACTCCTCCCCAGGCCTCACTGCAAGCAATTAAAAGTCCATCTGTCCATTCCACTGTCACCAGTCATTTTCCCCTTTACAATGCCTGTGTGCTAGAATTCACTGTGCCACCCATGTGAAAAACTAACCATCCACTACACTAGTACCCTGTGTCAAATCTGGCCCAAACTGGTATTCATATTTACAGGCACGTGCCTTTAATAACTCAACATTTTAGGAATACATTAGGGCTTTTTAATGTACTTTTGAAACTGAAGATACATGACTAAAAATCTCTAAGTCTACATGTATCCCACCTACCTGTATCTGGAACGATAGTCTTAAAAACTCTTCAAAATGACACGTAAAAATCTGTAAACTGTAGAAAACTTGCAATATTTCAATCCCACACAGAAAGTAATTTCAATGCTTTAACACTCTACAGTAAGGAAGAAGACCTGTTTCAAAGCTCCCAATATCTAAACTCCTTCCAAAATAAGGACCTAGGAGGTCAAATGCACCTCAGATGCATTTATTCTGCAAATTCCTTCTTATAAAACAGCATCATTAATAGGAAATAAC
Source organism: Thinocorus orbignyianus (assembly GCA_013400375.1). Classification (NCBI taxonomy): domain Eukaryota; kingdom Metazoa; phylum Chordata; class Aves; order Ciconiiformes; family Thinocoridae; genus Thinocorus; species Thinocorus orbignyianus. Next base: position 2,961,459 of record VXBW01008256.1, on the reverse strand, counting down.
TTCGAATCTACTGAACTAATAAAGAGTCTCAACAACAAATGTCAATTAAGTGCTACTAACTGTCTACCCAGTTGCTCTAGTTAATTCTTTAGTATTAATTCTTAGTTTTATCATTACTGTGTTTTCCTTTTTCTTTTAATTGGTTTTCTCCCCTTTCCCTACTGCCTAACAGACACAAACACAAACAAGATTTGCCTATCTAGCCATGCAAATGCAGCAATGTCAAAGGATATGCTTAAGGAATGCCTAAACCCCCATTTAAAGATGAAAAAAAAAAAGGGATTCCTTTTTCCCCGTGAGTAGTCACAGCCATTACTTGTAAGAGGGATATGCAAAAAACATTAAGGCAGATGTATGAACTTTAAGTTGATGATATGCTGTAGTGCATTACATCTGAGGAAGTGTTGTTACAGGCAATGCTAGCGAGAGCGTTTTGATATGGGCCACAGCACTGGCTAACACCAGTTTCATTGCTCAATGTGGCATATTTTTCCTATTATGTCATGCTTATTGTAGGTATTATAATGATACGTAGCTGAAAGCCATCAGTAAAGGCTTTCACAAGGGACTGCGCAAAGAAAGCTGATACAATGATAAAGAGACAGCACTTGATTGTTTTTCCTTATACTCTTTCAGACCTTTTGGTGGCTGTTAAACATCAGTATGTTCTGATCAGATCTCCTAACCTCACCTGCCACCTTTATGATACCATTTGTCAGACCAAATTTAGAAACCAGCTGCTGGGAGCAGGGTTGCAGTCTCATCTCTGGTGGAAGGCCACTTAATAAGGAGGCAGGAGGGGGGGGTCTCTGCCACGTCACTTCACATCATTACATGCTGTACAAGCACCACCTTTCTCAGGATGGTTTCTTTCAGCACACACAGATATCAGAACGGTTAGAAAACAGACTAACTAGCTGGGGTAATTATGGGGAACCCTCTCAAAATATGAAACCATATTAGGTGGCCTTTTATTGACTATGCCTAATTTAAAGTTTATATGTCATCAGGGCAGACTTGCAGAAATCCTCATGAATGCAGTGTAATCAAAGCTTTATTAAAACTAGTCAGACGTTTTCACCACCAAAGCCAAGATTTCATTAGGAACCTTTCTCTGGTTACTCTGTTTAACTTTCTACATTTACAGAACTCTGTCAAAATTACCTCTTAAAGATTTGAGACAGAATTAACTGATACCTTCCAGGGGGCTATTTGTCACCAAGAAAAAGTGCACTAATTTGGATAGTTTAGGTTATTCAGATCTTATTTCTTCTCTTTTGAGAAACTTCAGCTGTGCTGACGATGAGAAACAGATGAAAAAGAACTGCTTCCAATCCCAACCTCAGATATTATAATTGTATTAAATGATCATTTAATTATTAAAAGGATAGAATGCAATACAAATCAAAGTTCAGAAAGTAAACAGTTTAATATCTCAAAATCCCTTCTGTCACTGAAAGACCACAGAAGTCTAAGAATCCACACCAAGTGGAATTTTAATCCACTAAACAGGCTTCATTTATTATTAAAAATTAATGTGAAATTAAATGACTGAGCACTACTTCAAAGCAGCTGGCTATAAAGTTACTCCATCAGTTTATTCATAAACCTATTTCCTGGCCAAATACTTTAATTTCAATAATACAATATCATTACAGACTGCTGAATTGCATGCAGAAGTCCACCTATCACTTCTTTAAAATGCCACAATGAAAAGATGCTTATTCTAACTTCACTGGGTAAAATATAATTTTGAAACCCCTATAATTCCACGATGAAATCACCACAATTGGTCTAAAAATATAGTATTTTAAAATTTAATACCTCATATTTTGAGGAATAGAGTATTTGCATCTTGTGAAGGCAGCTCAGGTCTGTTTGTCTTTGAAAACAAGTTTGTCACGTAATGGGGGAAAAAAAAATGCACCAGTTGCTTATACCAAATCAAACATTCAACTGCAAGCCCTATGCCATTTTGGCATCTGGTCACTTTTGACAGTGCAGAAGCATGCACAGTGTGCAAGCTATACAATGAAGACAGAAATAGTTGCACATCGTCCTACACAGTGGAAAAGGGATAGGACCTAGAAGGAAAAGTATTTGGTCATAGCAGGCCCACATGCTTATTGGTTCCAGATGGTTCCTCTCCTTGGTTTGCCTCTCCGCTGCCTTCTGGGCAACTAGAAAGGCAAGTTCCTTCAAGCAGAGATCTCAGTAAGGTCATCCCAAACATCAAAGCCAGCAAGAAGATGGCACACAAACAAATATGAGAGAAGGACATAAAAGAAGATGAGTCTGGAGCAGCTGTCAGAATAAAGGAAGCAACACTGAGGCTGGGCAGACAATAAGAGATCAGAGAAAGAAATGCTGGCAGACCAGCATCAAGCTGGGCAGTGAAAGCGAAAAAGGAAAATTCACTCTTGCTCTTGCTATTGACCAAACAGCAGTCAAGCCAAGAAGAACTTGGTGAAAGTACAAAACTGTCATTATAATAGCCTTACCAAACTTTAAAGTCCCCTAAAATATGCAAAATCAGTGTTTAAGACAAGAAATGAACTTGAAATAAAAACATAAGCTTTTTAGCTGGCAGTCAATACTTAAAGAGCATGCAAGACAAAATGACAGAATTCTGTCCTTGTCTGAATGTAATGACAGAAGTTGGAAAGGAGGAAAAAGCTGAAGATGTTGCAAGCTTAAGGGAGGAGAATGCAGAGCTCCCATTGCACGTAGGCAACTAATGCAGGTCCAGAGACATGTCTAAACTAGAGACACTGCAATAGCTCTATGAAGGTTGGGTATGGGAGCAGCCCAGCTGTGACTACAAGAACACAGTGCAATGTATTACCTCATAACCTATCAACCTTGCTAGTAATCCTCATCTGGCAACAGTGACTCTCTTGCAGTAGCAAAATCACAGTATAAGAGTATGAGGAACTTAATGCTGCTGGGGATAAACAAGACCCTTCTATCCCGATGAGAACTTTTTTGAAAGCAGAAACAGCTCCCAGTTGGGCAGAATCAGAAAACTGCATCTCTCTGATCCAGTCCACAAAGTTGGACAACAAACATCACAGATAAGCTTAAACAAGGGTTTACATATCTGAACTCCATATACACAAGGACCAAAAACAGTTTAGGCTGCAAAGGATTCTAGAGTTGCTACAAACAATGGATACAGCAATGCTGAGCTATAAACTCACTGACTGATTTTCTCATCTGACAGTCAGGAGCAAATTAGACCTCAGGCCTGCGACCTAAAATCCTTGTCATAGTTTCTGCAACCTCTATTTTTCCTAGGGTAAAAATTATATCTACCCAGGCATTAAAACCGGAATGTGTTTTAAAGTCAAATTAGTACTGTAACAAATTCTAGGTCAGTGTGGCATAACCTTCGGTCCCAAAGTAATTTGTTATTTCTGTCCTCTCAGTCCTTCTCCTAGCAACTATGTGATGCCTAACACAGTGAGCTTGGTGGCATGGAAAGTCACATAGTTGGGAGCTCATCTCAAAACAACCAGTTTCAGCTCAAGTACGACACCAAATCTTTAGACAACAATAACTACTTTGACAAATTCAGGATGGATGTCAACTCCAACAAGGGCATGAAATACCCATATTTATATAAAGCCCTTGATTAATGTCTTACCCTGTCCAAATACTTTAATAAGAACAGGAACTGAGTGATATGGAACTTGGCATCTGGGTAAATGATGCTTGTGTATAAAAATGCAGTTTGCATCCCATCTGCACTACAGACTAAAACAATGTGGTCGGCCAGTACTGATTTTTGCTGTGCTTGTAATTTAGGTAAATCCAATCTCTATTTACCTACCTCATGACTGAGAAGAGATCAAATCCAGTCAGAAATTTTAAAAGGAAAGAATATTAGATATAGAGAGGAGAGCTAAAAACCCCCACATGATACAGATGTAATTAGTTTAATTTGTACCATAGAAGCCTGGGGAGAATTGATCAGCCAGGCTGCCTGTGGCTCTGCACAGGCTTTTGTGCATGAACAACATTTTAATAAAAACTGTGCTGATGCCCTAAGTGATTACAGAGATATCTTTGGAGCTACTGGAAGACAGAACTGACAGAAGGATGAATCATGACCCCAAATGGACGGTGTCATGGAAATGGTAAAGGCAGAACCATGACCTCAATTTTACCAGCAATTGGACAGTGTAACGCAACTCCTGTCCAACCTACGCATCTGAACAAAAAAGCAAAAATCTATACCAGAATCTAAGCAATACTTCAACAGATGCTCAGACCACAGTCTGAGATACATGTGTTCTGTGAGGGAGAAAGGGAGGGAAGGAAATAATCAGCCTGAGGGTACACTCTGATATTTCATCAGTGACTTTTGTACGTGAAGTCTTGCATCCTTTATTGTCACAACACTCTAGGCAGTTTCCACCATCTAAAAAGGAAAAAAAAATCAGCAGTCCATGAAGGGAATTATTTGGGCCTATAGCTGTTTGTGCTTTACCATATAATTAAAGTGTTGAACTGAAGTGAATTAAAAACCAGCTAATTTATACCGTGGATGACGTGATGCATGGTCAAATATGAAGCATATTGGTGAGTCTTATTTTCCGATGTAAAAGCTTGGTCTGCATAGGAATTCAGGCTCCAAGCCTAAATGTTTTAGAGAGCTATTCAATTACATAAGAGAGACATTCAATACTTTTCTGTTATGGGGGCTGAAAAAGTACCACTGAACTTCTGCGCTCTTTTACCTTGTGAGGACTACACATGGCAGTCATGTTAGAAACATGATAACTGAATTTAACAGCAGTCCTTGCACTTAACTCCATAATGAATTAGACTGAAAGAATTTATGGTTGAAACTGCTACACAGGCATTCGTAGTAGTTTTATAAGGGGTGAAAATGTCCTGATAGGTTGCTACAACTCAAGCATAAAGTCATTAAAATCTGGTGTCAAGCAGTGGACTTTCTGTAATTTAAATTGTTTCTTAATTAGAGAGGAGACTATAGTGCACGTGTGGTTTGTAATATTACATAACACAAATAGTGTTCATTTTAACAATTGTCTAAATGCACATTTAAGCAATTAGCCAATGTATTGCCTCAAATATTATGTCTAATTAAGTGTTCTTTTAAAAGCACTCAAATGCAGTTATACAAAGAAAACCATAAAAACCTATTTAAGTGACGCAAGAGGACTGATCTGAATGAGGTAGATGGAACATTAGTTCTAGAATGTCTTGATTCAGATGACAGCTCAACTATCGTAACCTTTGCTGTTCTCTAGAAGGAAGCTGTAGAGGCCTCATTTCATATTTAATTTTTTTTTCTTTTCTTTGGAGCAAGAGAGAAAAATCAATAGTTTACCAGTAGTGTCAGGCAAGTCAGCTTGCTAACTTAGCGAGTGAGAAGAACCATAGGACAAACAATGGGTATGAGTAACAACCCATCACCAAGCAATGAAAGTACAAATAAGAGTAAAGATTGGCAAAGTTTAGTATTTGGAGGAGAAAAGCAAAGTAGGAGGGGGAAAAAAAAAAAAGAAAAAAAACCAAGAGAATGACAGAGAGGACCACAACTGAAAGGAAACAGAGGCACACAGCAATACTAAGCTGTATAGCCCACTGGAGATCACCAACTCTGGGATTAAATCCACATTCAAGTTTGTTCTGAAAACTTGACAGGTAGTATATGAGAATTATGAATATGAATAAGTATGTTCCTGAAGCAGCTGTTTATTTAAATAAAAGATTAGGAAAGATAGAACTTCAAATGCCTGCAAACAAAAGTGGCAGGTTTTACTGAGGAAAGAATATTGCAACCTTAAAAGAACCCTAGGGTTGAAGCGCCTGATTTTGTTGTAAATATCTGAAGGGGGCTAAAGAAGACAGGAGGACAGGGCTGTTGCAGCAGTTGGGGTCAGAAAGCAAAGCAGAGCTGTGATTGCTAGTTGGTTTTTTTTTTTTCTAGTTGTAGATGTGCAGTATATAGAATTGATTGGAAATAGCCAGGTAACAATGCCTTGTACGTTCTGGAGATCAGGATCAGGCAAAAGCTTTATGCTGGTTGCCACCATCTGAACAGTTTTGAGATGCTTCAGAAGATTATGCAGTTCCAGTAGTCCTCTTTTTTTAAAACAAAAACCAACCAACCCAAACCAACCTAGTGGGTGCTTCTAATAGATGTTGAGTACAGTCAGGCTTTGTTTGAGAAAGCACTGCTTATTCTGAAGGCAGGATCCAGACAAAATGCTTCATCAATTCACTGCCTCCTAATAAGACGTTTACTTACGAGTTCTAGGGTCTCATCTACCCATTGAGATTTGAAATCAGAAGAACCTTAATGGGAGCAAAAGTGGACCACTAAACAGGTAGGGCATGGGTGATGTTAAATGGAGAGTCATTCCAGGAAAAAACAGCATCTCAATAGCTTGTACCTCAATTCTGAGCTGTGAATGTCGTCTGCCCTCGGTGAGACCTCTAGCAAAATGAATAGGGAACTACCATTTGCTCTCACACTCCTGAGCAGGATCCTCACCACGTACAAGAAGACACTCACAAGCAATTTGGGAGGAGTACTCGTACTTATGGCCAAGACATAATGAGGTGAAAGAGATGACCATCTGTGTGATTAGAAAAACTGCACAACTCCTGTGTTCCCTTCATGAGCAGTGACAACTGGATGGCTTCACGATTCCAAGCTATGTCAACCAAAGCAACTTGAAAACTTGTATGACACCATAACACTTGCTCCACTCAAGATGCACAGTAGTCACCAGCTACAGAAATTCTTTTTCTTTTTTTTTTTTTGTTGTTGTAAAAAAAATGGAAATAGTGGCTCACTAGCTCTGTATCCTGCAAATCCTACCCCCTGCAAGGAAGTTTAATCATTCTCAGCTACTCTCATCACATTGCAGTCAGTTAAAAAGGCTTCAGTTTTTAAAGGAAACTTGTGATTTTCATAATGTTTTCTTCTCACAGAGAAGCCATTTAAATCTCTCTACTTTATTACATGCTCCAGTACACCAAGCAGTCTGAACACAGGGAAATGGATTAGATAAACAGAAATATTTTTGTTATGACCTAATTTAAGGAACTTCAAAATAATACAACTACTTCAAAAACTGCAAGGCATCAAAAGGCTTAAAAATATTGTGGAGACATGAGAGTGCAAGATATCTGGCAAGTATTGATAGAGTAACATTTAACTCGAATGAGAAACAGGAGGCACTCAGAGACACATGGTTACCATTCACATAAATTTATGACCAGGGCATTTCTGTTACTGTAATACTCTTTGTACCAGGAGCCATATGCAATGGCTCGCTCTTTTATGTGCAATGTCCGTTTATGTCATATTGGTGAAAATTAAAGAAAGGTTTGAATCTGGAATTTGCTGGCCGCCAGTACAACGTAAGAGATGAAGGTAGTACAGCTTCTGCTCTTTGTAAAAGAAATCAACAGCCCTAGGAGAAGGACTCATGTAGCTTTAACAAAATCCTCAGTAGGCAATGGAGGAGATGGCTAGGAGACAAAAGTATACCTGCCCCATCCTACACGCAACTAACATCAGTCTAGTACAGTTCAAACTACACCTTTAAACAAGTTGCCTGTTCCATCAAACTAGTGAGTGCACTGTTCCTTTGGTTGCCATAAAAGTTCATTTGTGCGCTTGCACTAGTGCTGAAACTTCATTAGCATTATATCCTCTTCTAGAGGACACCTTTAGTAAGCCACTTCCTAACACATGCTCTATATTTTTCTGTTTCCTTGAACAGAAATTTAAACTCAACAGTGAGAAATACAGTCTGCAAAGCAGACATACAATGCCATCTGCATTGCAATTCCCGCACTAGTTTTACAGTTTATATTATCTTCCATATTATATCCCTTCTTACAGAAGCACTTAGACATCACAGTGGTCTGAGTAATAAAACCCCAAATTATAAATAGTAACAACTTCTCCTTATCAGGCACTAAGTGTCCAGGATCCCAAATACGGTGAAGCAACTCATAAACTGGAGAAATAATGAGTTGTAGGAAAAAATATTCCAATTCCTATCACAAACTGTTTTTCCATAGCGTGTCTGCCTCTACCTGTATACAAAATTCACATGTTTGAGACGTAATGGGAAGAACACTTCAGCCACATGCTGTTCAGCTCAGACCTTTGGTTCTTGGGGATGTTGTCTGACCTCCTCAAACTATCCTTTACTCCCTGGTTTGCCAGGCTTATGGCTCCTCCTAAAGGCATTACTTCAAGGGAAGAAAAATCTTAGGATAAACCCATAGGATACCTCACTGCCATAGCCCTAGCCCAAGCTTGTTTTACCTCCTGCTGCTCCTTCCGATTCCACTGCATCTATCTTCATCTTTCTGTCATCTCTTGTACCCCACCGTCCTGTCTCTGAGGGTATCTACACAGCCCAGTCCAGCACTGCAAATCCCTGAATTAGGCAACATCTACACAAATGCAACATACAAGCAGAACATGCAACACTAGCACACTTACATTTCCAGTGTCTGGGTAAGCTCACTGAAACCTAGGTGAGGTATTCCTGCACATCTTTGCACTGTGCTATGGAACTGGGCTCTCTAAAGAAGAAATAATTTTTCTGCTGTTCGCATGAAGCAACACGCTTAGCATCAAAGCTCAGAAGTGAAGTCACTAGGTGCTGCACAAATGAAATCAATAATCAGTAGCAACAGAGCCCTCTTGTGTATTCCTAAAAGGCACAAATACACCTAGGTGCCTGCTGAGAGAAGTGTTTTCCTTTTTCCTACGATGAAATAACATGCCAGTGTGGTTCTCTACAATAAAAGCGGGACAGAGGAATTGCAACACAACACAGCTATGCAGGAGGCCATGCACGGAGGACAGAGCCCAGCCCAACACCTATGAGAATTCCAACCTTAAACAGAGACAAGAAAATGACAAGAAAAAATAGCTCATTTCTATTTCTTTACCACAGTGCAGCCATACCCAAAAGCAGCAAGGCCACAGCCGAGGCTAAACCTAGACAAAAGTTTTCTTAAAGGTAAAGTTTCTTCAAAGGGAGATGGTTAACTAAGTCAGAAATATTTTATCCTGTGAGTTGGTGGAATGTCAAAAGCAAAAAAGCATCATTGTTCCAAAAGAAAGCAAAACATTTTCATGCAATATACTTCTTCCTCCAGCTTCCCTAACCATTGTTTCATCAAGAATGTCCCTTTTCCTACCTCTTTCTGCTAAAAAGGCTACTTCGGAGAATAACAGTGCTTTCTCCAGATGGAACTTCTTTGTTTTGCTGCTACTTTTATTTGCTAAAAAGAAAAGAATTAAAAAAAAAAAAAAAAAAAGGAGGGAAAAAAAAGAAAAAAACCCAAACTCAACAACCACCCCAAAATGACCAAATAAATAAATAAATAAATAGATTTCAATTTGGAAGAAGCATTCTTGGCAGGAAAAAAAAAGAAAAAAGTACCTCACACACACAGATGAAAGATTGTTGGTTGTTTCACTCTGCTGGAATGCTTTTACAAAATCACTTACATCCTCATATGGAATAAAATGTCACAGCAGTTCTCGACACTTCACCTATATTTTACAAATACCTCAGTTAAGAGGTCATGTAAATTTTGCACTCGGTTCTCCAGTGTGCTTTGATCTTTCTATAGTATTTTTAAGGTAATTTTCAGATTATAGAGAAAATGGGTTCCATTTAAGTGACATGGATTATCATACTGGATAGTAAAGGAGAGAAATCAGGTTATGTATCATGGAAGCATTCTTCAGAACTTTCTACATGAGTTACAAATTTAATCCCACGAAATTTCAATGGGATTGAGAAGCACAACATGATCTAGAGGCTGCCCCCATGCTAATAGGTAAGCACTGGGACACCACCCCCCCTGCCCCAGCACATTAGCTAGACTTCCAGCCAGGGCTGAGCTTTATTCAAAGAAAACATTACCTCCCTCCCATCATGTGTGTAATCTGTAAGGGGACGCAACATCATCTATGTCAGTGGGTGCTACAAACATCACTCAAGGTACTTCATGACAGTGGCTCAATTTCTCTCAAGGCCACAAAATGGGAAACAAACTTTTTTAGAAGTCAAAGCATTGGGAGACTTTTAAGGGGCTATTCTTTCAATAACTACAATCATCTGAAATTAATAAGTGAAATATTAAAAAGACATTTTCTGTTCAGCTTTCAACATTAGTGGAGATGTCTGTTTTTTTTCCCCCAGAAACTGAGCAGCTGATAAATGAGAGCTTCAAGGAAGCTTGTAATGTTACCATCTAAGACATTATCACTCCAAACCTTTAACAGTAGTCTAAGCACAATGTAGACTGGCTGCAGTACACTAAAATTGGACAAGAGACTCAGTACGCATTATTGGATTGGACAACATAATGATTTTACACATTTGTAACCAACTTCTTGCCGCTTGTGTTATGCAAATAATGCCATTTGCACTTCAGCAAAGGGAAGAAAAAAAAAGGAAAAAGAAAAAAAAAAGACACAACTCCCAAGGCTTCACTGCTTTTCCTAAACATGACTACCCTTTTGCTCATTCTGTTGTTATAAAGGCATTCTTATTGGTATGGATGACCGATGGGAGTATTTACAAATTAATAATTCCCAAAAGCTGCTTTAAAGCTATATTTCACAGATATTTTAATTCAAGATCCACATTAGAAGAGGGGATTAGTGTCACTGTTATACAGATTACTGCACATTAGTATAAAGACTTACAGAATTTTGAGTCAGTGCCATTGAAGCAGAGCACTGTGCTGTATGGGAAACTGTTACTGCACTTATAATAGCTCATAATATGTTCAGAAATCCAACAAATCAGAAAAAAAATATCTCAGAACTAATTTATCATGTTCATATATTTAAAATAATGCATGCAATGTTTTACAATTATTTGCTCTTCCACAAACATGGTAGTATTTTGACATTTAAGCAAAAAGTCTGCTCTGATTTATTTGCAGATTAAGTTGTATTTTTGTGCAAAATGCTCAGCTACTCTGCCCCACAGACCAAATCACGACATTTGTTCATATATGGTTATTCTCTGATGCATGGAAAGAAAAAAAAAAAACACCAAACCAAGAAGTTACTCAGTTAAAAGCTCTCTCCATCTGCCTGGAGTTTTATTAATAACTCATCACCATGGTATCACAGCATCTTAAGGAAAATAAAACAGACAGATAGTTGCTAGGCTCTCCAACCTCTAAGGATAAAAGGGAATACTTTTTGAGGAAGAGTGGGAGAAACTGTTTTGGGTTTGTTTCCTAATCACCCTTGAGGGCGAGGCTAAGTCAAGAGACGGGCCTCATATTGTGTTCTGAAAATTGCAAGTATTGTGGCCATCACTCAAATCTGTCATCCATGACCCAATTCTCTGCACTAGCACTTACATAAAAAAAACCCAGAAATCCAAGATGTGAAGGGACAAAACCTAAGCAAAAGTGAATTGGATGAAGGAACACATTGCTCCCTTCAGCACTCCCATTTAACCCTCAAATGGACTCTTCACCCACATCACTGTTGACCCCATTAATATTCACCTAAAATGAGCTGTTTGCTGATGTGCACTGCAGAAGGGGCTCCACGATCAGCACAGACTTACCCTACGCCCCACAGTGTCCTGCTGTAGATGGTTTTGACAGCAATGGTGGGAACCAGGGATCAGTTCAATGTTCTACTCTACCCAGAAAAGTTTCAGCCGTTTTTAACAAGAATTTTCAAACTTAATGAGTTTGAGAAGTGCAATCCTTTATCTGTAGCACTCCCCTCACCAATACTGCCCTCATGCCTCCGCCAGATTTGGGCTCTAGAAGGAAGGGGCAACCCACACACACTTGTAAACGTTAGCTGCTTCAGTAAGTGAAATTACTTCAAAATATGCTATAACACCTTCAGAATTCTAATATGGACAAGCATCAAGATTAAATGCATATGGCAGACCGGGTTTCTTTGCAGTCCCCATCCTCTTTCAGAAAGCATGTACTGCAAGGTTGCTCATGTACCACTGTTGCCACACTATTATTCTAGGAAAGATTGGGCAGCAAAGTGAAACCCATAAAAACAACATATAAACAGGAGGATACAAGAGCATGCTTCCTACTTACAAATTATTACAGTATTGATTAAATTCATTCTAAGCCCAAAGAGCAGTACGGTCAGAAGTCACCTTTAGTTGGCATACTCTTCTGCTGCAGGGTCTCACGAGCAGGAAAGCTTTACAGAATCATTATGGCCAGCGTCAGGGAGAGACATCCAGACATGCAAACTATCCAATCTACCACCTGTGAAAGGTACAGTGAGTGGCTACACCATTTCCTTCCCTTACCCCTGTTAAGATGAAATGCAGAGTTACGGAAAACCCATGGGCTATGGCATATTCATCGCCAGTGCCAGCTCCTTGAAATCACAGGACTCATTACTTCCTTCACATGTAGGGTTAACACAGCAAAAACACTGTGCAGCTCAGGGGTGAGAGAAGACAAGCAGCACCAAAGAAGTGCCTTCCCCACTGAAAGGCTGGCATAGCACAAAATGGCACAAGCAGAAGGCCTGTCCCACTCCTCTAGAGATGCCACCATAGCTCAACAGACCTCCCTTTCAGGACCTTCACTCCTGCATGCTGTTTATTCAGTATTTAAGAAGGAAGGAAACTGCCCTTTATCACGTCTTTTTCACACTCATGTCACCGCAAAGTAAAGCAGAAGTTGGTCACTTCCACCAAGTATAAAATGCTGTATTTTCATCTCTCAGGGGGCCTTGTGTTAAATTTCTTAGAGTTACACAAGTTAAGCACAGGAAGAGATTGTTCCCCTTGTCCTTTAGTTGCTTGGCTAATTAGTGCGAGCCACAACAAGCCAGAAAAATCTTCTTTTTGTAAATAGTTGCAGCTCTGAGAAGGCAATGATTCCTTCAACACGAAGCTGTGTGTTATTTAGGGTACTTCTTTCAGGGTGAAAAAAGAAGCGGAGGTCAAGGTAAAAATGTCTGGAAACAAACAAACAAACAAGCAATCACCCTGATTTACCCCTGCCTGTCAGGCCGGGTGCATTTTGTCTCTCTCTTTACCCAGAACATATACACTAATTCTGTTTTCTAGAACTGCAATTGTTGATTGATGAGTCATCTTTCCTGTAAATTAATTTTTTTAAGTGATTTTGGCATTGTTCCTTGAAATTCCTCTTCAGCTATGTAATGGAAATTTTGACCTCACACTCTGGTTTCTTTAACATCACAGATAGAGATTATGAGTTTAGGAAGACCAAACAGTTGAATAGAGGATGCAATGAAGAAATCTATAGCTTAAAAAGAAAGCAAGCTGTACTAAATAAACTCACAAGTAAATATTTAGCTGTATGGCCATTAGGTTATATTCCTAATAATACAGCAACTCATTTATCATAATTAAGACTTCATGGGGGAGGGGGACTGCTTCCTTCTATCCCCTCCCAAAGTTGGTCAAGTTGCCAAAGCTGTTGGCAAGTGAAATGTAGCATATATTAAAGTTCATTTTTTCCCCTTTAAATTAGTAGCTCCCCATATCACAGTTTCAAAACCATATTGCAGTACGTAGTCAGAAAACAAAAAGTAGGAAAATATAAACCAGAAGAAAGTTAAAAAGAAAGTAAAAGCAGCAAATAAGTCATCCATGAAGCAGAACTACTGCATAGGGTAGCATAACACACTTCAGATTGTGACCAGCAAGATGAAGGACTTTTCAGCTCCCTACCCTTCCTCCATTTCAGGGCAATGTGGGAAGCACGTGGCAGCACAAATTTTTCAGATATGCAAAGTTCAAAACACAGGACAAAGAACTTGGAATTTTGCACCACCTCAGTCATCCAAGAAAAAAATAGATGGATTGTTATAGCAAGAATCAAAACTCTACATATTTGTCAACCATTCTAATTTATCTAAAATGTCATATAATAAATAGAAGAGAAATGCCTCAATCCACTCAGTCAGTCTGCATTAAATTGGCAGGAAAACCCAGCAGGCCTCAGAAATAGGTGCTCCCAGCACACGCTGGAGCCTCTAACCAGTAATTACAATCAGCCAATTGCAAGCATCATTGTAAGCTAAATCGAAGAAGTGGCACAGTCATGACTCATGAAAGCTAAGCCTTTTTAAAACGAATTGAAGTTCATGCCTATCTTTCAAACGTTGCATGAGATAGCCAAGGGACATGACAACATGAACTTCAAATTATGCATTCTTAGAAAAACTCTAAAGGAGATTTCTCAAATGAGAACATCATTACGGTCTCTGGTAAGTCCTCATGATCATGCCAGAGGGCATCCCACTCTATCCCATCCACATTTGGCTTGCACCTCCAACCAGCTTTCATTCAGGCCAACCAAAGGAGACAGAGTATTTGGAAATGAGCTCCACTGTTGCTCTAACCACAGGGCAGCCCACACCAGTCTCTTCACAGGCTTCATTAGACACTGACCAACTTAAATGGCCAATGTAAATCATGAAGAATGCAGCAAGTTTGAAACTTTTAAGAGAGTCACTACTCTTCCCATCAATGTAGCATTCCAAAGAGAAACTGTTCACCCAACAGTAGGGTGGCTTTGACCACACAGGCTGGGACGTGTGACTGTGGGGCCGGCACCCCAAGCAACCTTGCAGCTGCTCTGAAACTCGAGGGAATGTCTGTCCTTAACCTGTTGCAACAATGGAATGAGTTAATGTGATTTGTACATGTGTGATGACTGACTGATAAGGTTTCCAAAAATACTTGTGATAAGACGCAACTGAAAGGGGAAAAAAAATAAAAATCAATACATAATTACATTCCCAGCTCTCGTCATAACGTTAATGAAGTTGAGCTCCCCCAAAAAAGACAGCATTTGGGAGGGAGGGGTGTTGGGGGGAAGACAGTCAACTAATTTGCATTTTACCTTTCCAGCCTTGGCAATCAAACTAACAGCTGGCAAAATCCATTCTTAGGTGAAAAAAAAAACAAAATAAAACAAAACAAAACAAAAATCCAGCACAAACTCCCTGAGAACAGGGTAAAAGCCAAGACGAAACTGCTTCTACATACATTAATGACTCAGAGACAGCTCTAGATTAGTAAAAAAGTGTCTGTGACCTACAGCAAAATACAGAGGATTTTAATACAAGCCAGTAAAGGCTCCCTTACATAGCGCCATTAGTGGATGCAGGAGAGAAATTGCCAAAAGCTTTCTTTGTACACTGATGGATGCAATTTCAAGTAAAGCATTTCCAAATTCTCCACATCATTCTCTTCAGCTTCATAGACAAACTTCCACTGATTCAAATGTAAGTCATATACCAGGGGATGGGGGTGTCCACTCTAGCTAAGAACATACAAACATCATAAGCAAAACTGGGCAGTATATGGGGAAAAGCATTCAGCCTCTGTGTAGTTACTTAAGCAGCTAGGGAAACCTCCATCTGCTATTCCTAGATGTTACCTCAGCTGCATCCCAAACCACCATCATGTCTGCTCTCCTCCTTACATAATACTAGTGTTATTAACTGGAACCATACATAGTTTACTTCTGGGAGCAACCTCAATACACCATTTGTAAGCCTCCCCCGTGCCACAGCTCTTATTACATTCGATAAATGTAATATGCTAACTTCCATTACAGGTTATGCAAATGCAACACGAAATAAATATTCTCCTCAATCTCCTATTAATTAGGAGGAAATCAGCAAATACCAGAACAGCCTCATTTTTACACACTAGTAATATTTTCCAATTGAGTGTGTGAGGCAACATTTTAAACACTTCCATTCACCTCATAAATAATGTTGCAGATCTATGAGAATACCCTACTATCAACACAATTACTTAAATATCTGAGGTTTGTAATTACATAGAGAGGAGGAAAAGTAGCTGGGCCAGAGTATCCTGACACTGAAAATGAGAAGGGTTTGGGGACAGGGAAGAACTGAGTTAGAAATGCATTTTCCTTCCCAGTGTTATGATTAAATTACATATAAATGTACCTGATTTAACTTGGGTAACAGTCCATGAAAAGATGACAGCTGAAACTGGTATAAATCAACAGCGAAAACATGTCAGAAAGCACTCTAATTTCTGTAAAATAAATTTATGTTAACTTCATTTTCATCCTCATCAACCCTTCTCCACATTAAAGGCACTAACAGTAGACGTTTGTGGACTGGTGGGTGAGGAAGGGATACCTATCCTTGGGAGGAAAGGGGAGCACACAGCCTGGGGTCCCCAGTGGGACCAGTCCCGAAGAGAAGAGTAGTTGGGCCAGAGGATGGCCTGACACTAGCAAGAAAGGTTTGGGCAACGCAGGGAGGAATATGTTTCTAGGTGTTGATACTACTAGCATTATCAATTAGAAAAATAAACAGGGAAAGGGCGAGTTGTCAAACTGTATCTTAACCTCAAATGTAAACAGCCTTCAATTTGCACTGAGCACTAGGGAGGTGATGGTCTATGCTCGCTGCTCAATGAAGCACATCTATCATGCACATTCCAAATGCAAGATTTTACTGTCTTGAGAAATCACCTTCAAATGTCTGTAGCTGCATTTTTTCTAAAAACAAACAAACAAACCAACCACCTACAAAATCTAAATTTCAACACAATTGCTATCTGCAAACTGTTCTTTCCTCTCATGCAAAACATTGCTTCTGAACTAATGTTTCATTTAACTCATCTTTGTACAACATTCTCAATGCCCTAGAGCAACTCCTTTTAAAGGAGATACGCTACCCACAGAAAGTAATTTGAAAAAAACCTGAAAATCTCAAATTATTTAATATATAGGGAATACTATAATCTATCCAAAAGTATTACTGAAAGTGAGCATATTTTTTCAAAAATACAAGGAGTGAAATAGCTACAGAAATAACAGTCCACGTGAATTATCAGAATTAAAGAGGGAAAAAGGAAGAAAACCCATCATTATTAAATGCATTTTTGTATTAGGGAGACTAAAATCCTTCCACCAGGCCTTCCTCATATACCTTGTACCGAAATGATCTTCAGTTGATGATCTACTGAAAAACCCCTCTGCCCACCACCACTGATGCAGGATTTGATTACACTTAGCAACAATGAAATTATTGCACTTGTATCTATCGGGGGGGGAAAAAGAAAAAGGTGACACAAAATCAAACTTCTTATCCTAGCATTTTCTATTCTGGAACTTTAGAATACGCTATTTAGATACACTGGGTTACCGTGAGCAACTTATCCACATTTCCACCAAAAATGGAGAAGACTCCAAACTCTGAAAAATGTTTGTCAGGCCAAAAAAAGTTTACGGAGCAGCTTGCAATCATCAAACAGAGGGCTCTGCAAATGGAAAGTATTACAGCATATGCTACGTCCTAGCCATGAGGTTTTTTTTAAAAAAAGAAAAGAACTCAAAAAAAGAACCTTTGCCATCATGACTAGGCACATATGTTCCAAACAGAAATGAAACTCCTGTTTCTTATGTATAGCTTTTTGATTTTCATTACCTATACTTGATAAAGACAATGTCTAGAAACAAGAAAAATAAATCAGAAGTTCATACACACAGGATCATATGAAAGTTGTGGAAATATTCACAAAACACAGGTACAAGAAGGTTCTTGCAAAGAGAGTATCTACTACTAGATTGAACTGCTCTAGCTAAAAGTCCAGTTTACAGGTACCAATGCCCTTCTTTGTGTTTCATTCACCATTGTAAAGTAAGGGAAGAAAGTGAAAGAAGCCCTTTCATAAAAGGGCGCAATGCAGAAAGGGAAAAACAACCTGTGTCAGATCAGGATACAATGAAGCACATACAAACTCTTTATTTGACAGATGGAATAAGAAGAGTTTGCCTTTGATTCCACATGAGAAACCCATGATACGTCGGTGTTTATTTGCGGGAAGAGAGGGTGTCACCATCTGGAAGTAACATGGCAAATGTAATTTTCTCCTCCTGCTCAGGCTAGCTGGTATAATTTGGATGAAGGTGCAAAGAAACCAAATGCCACCCTGTTTCCTAGCAAAATGCTCGTTCAATCCCAATGACTGCTCTCCATGGAGAAGGCAGCAGCAGAGTGTGAATTAGCTGCTTCTGCAATGTACTGGTTCCAAGTGCAAAGGCTGAGCAGTAGGAACAAGAAGAACTTTAATCCAGATGGAGGTTCAAGCTGTAAGC
This sequence comes from Thinocorus orbignyianus, assembly GCA_013400375.1. Classification (NCBI taxonomy): domain Eukaryota; kingdom Metazoa; phylum Chordata; class Aves; order Ciconiiformes; family Thinocoridae; genus Thinocorus; species Thinocorus orbignyianus. The sequence goes on along the minus strand of VXBW01008256.1, from coordinate 2,943,297 downwards.
GTATGACAATTTATCGATAAAAGCAAATCCTGCTTTATAGCATCCACTGGCCACTGTTACTGCCAGCAATTAATTGTGGCTACGAACAACACTAACTAAGACAAGCATATGGTGGGGGGGAAAAAAAGGCAATACAATTAGTTGCTGTGCAGGAAATGAGAGGCAAATATACACGTCACGATTTTGTCTACACAAAGTAGGGGTATTCAGGTTTCCAAGAGTCTACTAAATGAACTACCTGAGATTATTTATGTTTTTTACAGGGGGACACTTATCCTTTTGATTCTCATATTTTAAACCAAGCAAACAGCCAATAAAAACTAAGAAAATGCAATCAGGAAGTATAAAAGAAGGGTATAGACACTTTGCTATCCTTGTTTATGTTCCTCACCTGCCTCCATATGAAAGAGTCATAGAAAACAAAGGAAGAAATGCATTCATGGATTACAAAGGTGCTGCATAAAACCAACTCAACACACATTGTTTCCAAACGCAGTGCATAAGTAGAGCAAAAACTTACTATATTTCCCATAATTATCTTAAAAAAAAAAAAAAAGGAAATCACCCCCATAATTATCTTTTTCCTTATAAAAAAAAATTAAGAAAATCATCTATACCCTTCACACAATGTGTAAAGCTATACAGACAGAGAACGGAACTAAGCATTTTCCCTCCACATGTCAAATTCATGATTAGTCTAAACAATTAGAAGCATCAGAGTGCCTAACACCCATAGGTTTCTCCAAGCACTCATCCATACTGACGTCTGGCAGTGGATTCAAAGAAAATCTGGATGAAATAACAAGATTCAGATGTGAAAAGACTGACAATAAACAGCATTTTAGTTCTGCTCAGTCATAAACCAGAAAGCTTTAGTACTGCACGTCCACATTAGGAAAAATGAAACTGCTTCTTCCGAGAACAACATGCTGGGTGTTTGACCCATGTGCCCCGCAATGAAAATCAACGGAAATTTGTTTTCCTGATTTGTTGATGTTGTTCCATCAACATTTAAAAGCAGCCACACATAAGAAGTATAACTACTAGAAAATCGTATATTTTTTTTTTCTATCAATTACTTACTTTCGTCATTTTTTAAAAAGCCATTTTATATTGTTGTTCTTAAAAAACAGTGCTCACAGAAGAGCTTCAAACAAAGCCATAAAAGGCTTTTCTCAAAAATTACTGAGCAGATTAGATGACCTCTGATCAATGCAAAAGCCATTCACTGCAAGCACGTCATGATGCCAACATAAATGATAGCCCTACCCTTGGCAAGGAGGCAGCTACAGAGCTCTGGATAGAAGACAAGAAACACAGTGACTTTTTCCACATTTTATAAGGGCCTTCCTTATCTCCTTTTGAATCTCAACAGAAAAGGGTCTTTTGGTAGTTGCCATAATCACTAATTCTTCTATAAAATTGGTAATAGAACAAACACAGTAATGGGACTCGGCATATTTCTGGAGTTTTCTAGGCTACGGTGGACAGATTAACTTATCCTGCTGTAAACAGGCTTCTCAAATGCAAGTATATAACACACTGCACCACTAGCAGATGGTGATTATAAAACGTATATGAGGGAGGCTTGGGTGTGCTTAGTCATACTGTTCAAAAGAAAAGACAAGATTACTATGAATATGTTGCCACGATGATGCATATTTTCCAAAATTCAAAGCTGAAAATAGATTTCAGAATTGAATTTGAGCAGAATTGCTGAAAACAGCAAGATGTGGCAAAAACAAAAGTTAAAAAAAAAGTGTGACCGTATGCTTGCCTAGTTCCTGTAATCTTTCTGCAACCAACAACTAAGGCTTGGAGACAAGATACAGAGCTAGATGGACAGTGCTCCAACACAATACATCTGCTCCTAAGTGCTCAGGAGAAGCCGGATAGAAAAAAGTGATAGCCTTTCTTAAACAGTTTAATCATGTTACTGATGGTGTGATGTTTTTATTAGAAGTTCTCTTCTTGTTAATGGATGTGGTTTATGCAAATCTTTTCCACTACAGATACAGATTTATAAATTACTCTAAATTACAGTGCTGTAATTGGACAGTGTTGACATGAAACTTGAGTAGTTTAGGAATTTCCAGAGGCATGATGCCTGCAGCCAAAGCTTGACTTCAGCTCTGAAGCAGATTCCCTCTGCACCTTTAGGCTACTCATCTCCATTTCCTCCTCTCTAAACTTGCCTCCCAGGATGGTGCTAGAGGTTTAATTAATGAACATGAATCATCTTAACATTGCCTCCTGAATTCCAGATATAACCAATAACGAGCCAAAGGTTTAGTCAAGGAAAACTGTAGCTGCATTTGAGGAAAAGCACTTTCCACTATGCCAGTCGGAATTGGTCTTGCAAAACACCAAAACTAGAGCTGTGCTATTTTTAATCTCTGCCAACAAGTGCAGAAGTCTGCCTTTAAAAGTGCAGTCGCTTACACCGTTAAGCTTCCATATAGCCTGCACTTTGATTTGTAGCCTCATGGCTTCTCTGTTAATCACACTCAATTTAGCAAACTAAGATACCACATTCGGATGATAAGGTATGTGTACCTGACTTCTCACTGCCCAGATGCAGAGCAGACACTATCACTGGTCATGAGCATGCATCCTCTGCCAGGAATCACCTCTCCTCAGAGGACACGTCTCAGCTTTCCCACCTACAGCCACAAGGCAGGTCAACACTCCTCAGGCTAGCTGAGCTGCTTGCACGATCACTCCCTAGTCATTTCCACCCGAGTCAGGTTACCACAGATAAGCTCCTTCAGTTTTTTTGGTTCAGACTAGTCATTATGGCCAAAGCAGGCCAGAGAACAACTGCAGATTTTCTGGGAATGGGAGGCAGAGGAATATTGCAAGAGATATGCAGTAAATTCTTGTATGTGACCACTATACCATTAATCAACGCCAAGGGACTTGTTCAAATTACATGGCTGCCAGATGTATTCCTCCCTGTGCCTTCATGTCGTTCACACAACTTCATGTTCATGGGACCGACTCCCTGTGCAGTAGACTCAAATCACCTCCATCTCTCTGTTCAAATCTGTTTGTATGCTGTGATCCCAGTTGTTTTTTTGGCATCAGTATTAAGAAAATAACTTCAGGCACGTGTTTCTGAAGAGACTGGGTTTTTTTATGTGACACTAAACAGCTTTACACTGTAGAGCAAAAGGAAAAGGAAGCTACTGGAAATACTGTAACTGGAAAGTGCCATTACTTTCCATCTGTTGACCTCCTGGCAATTCCAGAGGTATCACAGCAGGCATGTTCCTGTCCCACCTCCCTGTGTATTTTCTCATTACAGTCATTGTCACCCTCTTATCTTGTCTGGCCATTAGGATGGCTTCACCATATGCTGCAGGCTAAGGATCCTCACTAAGTAATTTCAGACCTATAACTTCAGAGAGCTCTGAGACAACTTGTGAGTGAATGTTAAGCTTTTACAAGACCTAGTGATGGAGAAGCTGGTATACATCTCAGAAGCAAGCTGCTCCTCTAAGTTCAAAGACCAGGTTCAGCAAGTAAATGTTAGGAAAAGAGCTGCCAAAAAAAAAAAAGATTAAAATAAAAGATTAAAAAAAAATTTAAACCTACATCAGTGATTTAGTACACAGAAAAGAATTAAACTACTATCAGTCGTAAGTTCCTCAAGGTCTGACTGTCTCTGTTTCAGTACCAAGTATGTTGCCATCTCCATTAAAGAAAGCGAGGACAAAACCAATGCACGTGCATGCATGTGTGCAGACACCTTCACATTGGATGACAGTCAGTCATGGCAATATCCATTTCAACTATCTGCTAATTACCATCCTGGAAAGAGATCGTATTCAGATTTTGTGATCAATATTAAAAAAAGACTTATATTTGCTGTTAATGCAAGACAAAACAAGAGCACTCCATTGCAGAATTATCTGAAATCTACCACTTACTTTTACTTCATCAAAACAAGACAAGTGGTCTTCTGCTTATTGCCAAAACCTGGCCGTTCTCAAAGATTTCAGCCACTGTGAAAAGCTTCTCAGAGGATTGCAATCAACAAGAGATGGAAACTCACTGGGTGTTAAACTTTATTATGTTTCTGTTGATATTATGTTCCAATCAAGACATTACAGGCCCCTTTTGCTGACTGCAAACCTGAGACCTGAATACTCAAAGGATTAAAGTTTTCACCTTATTCTAAATAGTTAAATTTGTTTTCAGTCAGCCACTTTGCCAGGTCAAAACAAGCAAATTCATCTGTATTTTTTGAAACTGAGCGCAGACATCAAATCTTTCCACTATATATAACATGTTAGCAAACTTGCACATACTTTCCATCCATTTATGTTTACTGGCACCGAAGCAGAGAGAGTATGAACTCCTTTCCCCTTTCCCCCCAAGCAGCATTCTCTCCAACCTTCATTAGCTAAACTGAAACTAGTTATTGGATGACTAAAAGCAGTTACACATCTAAAACTAATATGTTAGTCAACAATTGATTATATTAAAAATGTGATACTCATTTGAGAATACTCTTATAAAAAACCCTAAGAAATCCCATGGCTTTTTATGAGTCTTTTAAGCTGCAATCTAGTTCATATACACAATTTATAGCGTAGAAACTGAGTCAGCTGCTATGTAATCAAGGCTCCTCATGAGAAGTACAGCTTTGCAATGACTCAACGTGCATTGTTCTCAACCTACATGAGTCTGAACACTCTCCTTATTGCTCTGTTCGAAAACGGACTCTGCCTTTCTCTGCCATGGCTACTGCCTCCCACCTTTTGACGTCTACTGGTAATTAAGTACCTCGAATATAAGTGCAACACCCCCATGCTTTTATTGTTGTTCCCTTCCCACTTTGCCGTCAGGCTCCATCCTAGCCTAAAGTAGTCTTGACACCTCCACAGAAAGACTCCCCTTGCCCTCAAATGCCTGGTCTTTTCTTAACAGGCTAGAAGAGGTTGGCAGGAGAGACTACACTCCAACCTAACTTTGAGTCCTCCCTTCCTTCACAGCCTGCTGTGTATTGCTCCTTTGCCTGCAAGTCCTGATCAGGGATGCTGGCAGGAGGGGATGTTGCTCATTTCTGCAGAAGTGAGACCTCCTCTGTGCAGAAATACAGAAGACCTCCTGTGAAAAGCCTTCCCTTTGCATTTGGAACAAACCTGGGTTTTACTGAAGACAAATTTTGCTATTCAAATGGGAAACAAGAAGAAAATGCAACACATATGAGTAAAAACTTGTGTGTGTGAGAGTTCCTGTTCCTAGTAAATAATTATTACCTGCAGTAACTGGCAGTGGAGATCCTGCCTTTCCCCCCGACTTTTTCTTTTTCCCTTTTTTCTTTTCCTTCAGTTACAGCATCAAAAGAAAACTAAGACCTATTAGAGACATAAATGAAGCATTCCTGCTCTGGAATGGCATCAGCATCTGGACACCTGGCAAAACATACTTCAATACCTACTGTACCTATTTCTCAACTCCAACTAACAGCAAGCATGAATGTTCTTGCCTTTCCTCTTATTTACCAACAACATTTAAAGCCAAGAGTGTTCAGAAGTCCATTTAAATGGTTTTTGTTCTGGTTATATTACAGCAAATTGCTTTGATCTGGGCAAGGGAGGAGGAGGGGAGCAGAGAACATCTTAAGTTCACAAAGCCAAAAGCCAAGATGCACAAAACTGAAACATTCCAAAGTTAAAAATAATCGTCTTTAAACTGCAAGAGCAGAGCTGTAATTTTGAGCAGTACAGCATGACATCATGGTTTATATGGGGCCAGCTCAATAAATCAAACCATGCCTAATTAGAGATCCTACTGCAAATCTACATTATTTGGACAAATAATTAAAACAGGACAGTCTGTAACACAAGGCAGATATGTTTACTAAAATATGTTCTTTTCAAACTTTTAGGTTCACTACTGCTTACAAAGCTTTCACATTTAGTAAATTATAGACCCCTAAGCTTTTATTTTAGGCTGACTTCACTTTCAAGGAATTCTTCAATTAACTTTACGTTGCTTTAAGCTCTTCATCCAACGAGAAAACAATCTGTGGTTTTTTACTTCTTCCAGTGCCAATGGCTGCCCTCCACGTTTGACTTGCAGACTTACTGTCTTTTTAGAGCCAGGGTCTGTTTGTCTAAAACCAGCCTAGTTGTCATATCATTTTGATATGTCCTCTGTAAAAGGAGAACAAAACTTTGTGGTGGGTAAATTGCTAGGAATAATGAAGGTTGTTCTCACAACAGATGAATGACGAATTTAAGGAACACTCAACGATAAACCGGGAGCTGAAAGCCCCGACTACCTGAGTTGCCCTTCTTTCCTACCTACCCCAATTCTTAATTTTCCAATTTCCACTCTTCTCAGTTGTTCCTGAAATGCCTGCTTTTTCTCAAATCTAAAAGCTATGACATGCTCAAGCATTTACAGCCTAACAAACCCCAGTGCTATCAAACATTACTATCTGTAGATGGTTAGGAGGCCTCTGGAATTGTTGGAAATGCTGTGGTGACTTCGACTATCAGTTATTGGGTAGATAATGTTAAATCAAGAGCCAAATATTTAATAAAAAGCATGAGCTGAACAAAAAGGACGGGATTTACTCCTAAACTGCACGTGTTGCCTCCTAGAACTTGAGAGATTTGTATATAATTTTTGAATCTCAGATAAAAAAAAGAAGAGGGGAGAGTAGGCAGCTCTCCTTCCTTTTCCCTTTTGACATTTTACCTGGCAAATGGACCAACATAGGGAGGATTAGAAGAACCGTAAAGACAACAACTGAGGAGCAAAATGTTTTGTTGACACTGTCAACAAAACAGGACTATATAAAAAGGAGACATATGTCTATTAATGTATTGTTATGTTGTCCAAATAATTTTCTTCTGTAGAAGAAAGACAGACAAGGAGAAAGTATCATTGAGTTCTTAATACACAGATTTTAGATAAAATAATCCAATAGGTGTTAAAGGAATCAAAGCACATAAAAATTATATATGCTGCATAAGAATGTTTATAAAGACATGGCAAATGCACCTCTCTCAATCAGTCACCATGATCAACGCATCCTTAAACAGGAATGCATTTTTCAGAATTCCATTGAATTCTTTGTTACAATAAATAGACACCAAACTTGTGAATGAAGAATTTTTATTTTTAATTTAAGACAGAAATTCTTTGTGGACAGAATTTTATGACTGACCTCTGTTAAGCACAAACATTTGGAGCCATAGCCATTCCAATTCCCTTAGATTCCCAGTGTACAGCAACAGATTTATCAGGAAAAAAACCCTGTAACTCTTTGGACATGCTTCTGAAAGCAACAGTGAAAATTAAGAAAGCAGTCTTCCCAAAGAAGCATCTATTTTTGCAATGTGTGCTTTTAAAACACAATGCTTATGGAATGAAATACTTCAGTTCTCTTGTGTAAACTTGTACAGATTGTTTGCTATTGATCTTTTGAGTCATATTTTGGCAGTAAACTGGTATCCTTGTAGAAAGTATAAGTACTACAGACCAAGTGATGTAATCTACATCTATATTTAACTCATTTTTAGTTTTTTTATTAAATTTTAATTAAAGAGGAAAGCTCAGGAAAGGATAAGAAAATCAAAGACTGGTGAAAGAAAAAAACTAAACAACCCAGAATATTTCTAGCTAAATTTATATTTCAAAATAATCTGAACTCTATACTTCAAGGTTTTTTTCCTAGATTATGAGCCTCGTGATAATGTAAACCTTCAGAACAGACAGATTGTCTGTAGGAACATGGCTCTTCTAAGGCACAGGACAGAACTCAGACGAAAGAAAGTAGTCTTTCTACCTGCAGTCAAGATGCAGTACTATAAACTACTTTAACTGAATGACATAAAACGACTTTATAAAATCAGGGCAAAAATCGATCTCAAGGACGTGAAGTCTACATATTTTTTCACAGAAGATTCTTCTTTCCTCCCTGCCCCCAAGCTACTGTCTATTCAGGAGGGAAAATAATAATAAAAAAAAAAAGCACTGTAGCAAGGCCATCCATATGGCCCAGGCTTGTGCTGTGTGTGCAGTACATGTATGTACAGTGCACAGTGACGCAATATTCAGTCTCTAATTCTGTTGTGGCCCAGAGCAGGTGCCACGATATCTGTACTTCTGGTCCATCAGGGAGTATATAACACTGTGTGGCAGTATGAATCGAAGCAGGAAGAGTCTATGGAGGAGGGTGGCTTACAGAGGGAAACTAATGCAATGCTTTTGACTGGCAACTGAAGCTTTGCTTAGCTTCAGACTCTCAAATGTGGTAAGTCCTTGAGCAACAAAAGAGATTGCCAGAAAGGACAACATAGAAACACATGAGCAAGAGCGTGTGCAGGAGATGGAACACATGTGCTTCCCTCATAAACTGAGAACCACCACCTACTAGCTCAAATCACTGCAAAGTCTGATTACCCTAAAAATAAGAGGCCAATATTTAAAGAACAACTGAAGAAATCCTACCTTATAAATCCTAGGCCTATGTTTTCTTACCTCTCTGAAGCAAGGACTCAGAGATGCCAACATTTTTTATACCTTTTCCTTACTCCTCATGCCACCAGTTACTGCCTCTCTACTCTCTCCTCCTTGTCACACTGCCTCCCACCTCTTCCTCACTGCCACCTGGGAACCAGTTGTGTGGGTAGCAATCAAGATGAGAATGAACACCATACACCCACTTCTGGGCAACTACAAGCTTTGTTTCATGTAATAAAGCATCTTGAACTCCAGAGTTCATTTGAGAACATCACTAATTGCCTTTTAGATGGAATGGCAAAAAAGGAACATATTTAAGACAATGAGAAAATTAAAATTCACACAACTTGCATTAACTTTATTAGAGGCTGAAACCCACGTAAAATCTGTTTGAATAATAAGCAAAAGATTTTTGCTTATATTACACAAAAGATCAGACTGGATGGCTACAGAGGGTCCCTCTAAGTTGTGACAATACAGATGCCAGAGAATTTTAAAGCTCAGGATGATTTCCCAGTGTGAATTACACTGTTTTTTGTTGTAGCTTTGGTCTTCTAAAACCAGACAAAGCCCAAAGGAATATTATGCACACAGCAGCCCAGAGCCTGCCTTTAGATACTGTCCAAAAGACATACTACTGTGACCAAGGAGATAGCAATACTTCTGTTTCCATTCATTCTCTATTAAGAATCACAGGATTCAAATTGTTGGTTTCCAGCATTACCTCATGCCCTGGCCTCTCACTGATTAATTAAAACTGTATACGTATAGGAAAAAGAACAAAAAAGCAGAACTGCAATACTATGAACATAGAGTGTCCCTGATAAAAGAAATAGACTGTTGTTCTCAACTCCTTTCCATAGGTTGATTGTGAATTGTAACCAGACAAGATCCCCTTTTTCAAGCTTCCAGCAACTGGCAAACATGTCTAATGTGCAGGAAGTCATATTTATAGTTGCATCACTCTCCACAATATACCGATTCTCTTATAATCAGAAGTTGTCTCTAGGCCTGCTAAATGAAAGATCTTTTTCCTTGGGATTGCAGTCTTTCAACAGGAAGCTTCCAAGTCTACAGTTAGCAATGGCTGTGGAGAGGAAAACACAGTATAGTACACCCCCCTCATCATTATTTAGGCAGTAGAGACATATCAGACTGGTTTTATAAATTAGATTAAACAACTCCGGAATCCTGGTATTTCAACTGGTGTTAATTATTCTGTTGAATTATCATTTAATTTACAACGCATGTAACTTACCTGATTTTTGCTATCTAGTCTTAAATTCATCTTGGGTATGGATAAAGAACTTACTACTACATAAGCTTTGAAATATACTTGGGCAAGCCCTTTGAGCATGCAGATATTCCACAGGAAATCTGAAGCAGCATGCTCTGCTTCATGAAAGGAAAACCTGTTTCAAACTTCATCAAACTGCTGCAAGTGACAGTAACTTGCCTGTGTATCTTGCATGTATCTCTCTATATGCAAGACATATCTACCTATCTACATGCATCTTGCATATAGAAAACTATTAAGAAAAAACCCATACATGTACTTCAAATTTTCAGATGCTCTTCAGAGTATTTAAAAGGGCACAGCATTAACCATGGTCAAGTATTCCCCCTCCTCCTTTAAAATACAGGGGAAAATACCACCATTTTTTAAAGGAAGACAGAAAAAGTGATCAATACTTTACCAAAGGAGAAATTCTTCAAAAGCAACAAAATCACTGCAAAAGTCATCCTTACCTAAAATATAAAGAAAAGAGAGAGAGGAAAGTAAATAAGATTAAGGATCATCCCTTGGAGCACTGCACCTTCAAAACTCAAAGAATTCCCAAACAATATTTTACAGACATCATGACAGCGTGGAACAAATCTAAAGAAAACAAGCTACACCAGAAGAGGAAATTGCAATTTCTTTGAAACAATAATTAACCTTAAGAAGGAAACCACTACTACTATAAACAAACAAGTAATAAAGGAAACCGTTTTACCACAGGGAAACCTGTCTCAAAGCAACGGCACAAGGGAAAACAGAAAGAGACAGAAAGAAGTGATGAGTCGTTAAAGAAAATCGGAGCAATTCTGTAATAACAATTCATGCACACACAGGCCATCTTCAAGGCTTCAAAAAGGATGCTGGACTACAGAAATCCAGTAACTTTTAAACAGAAGACTCAAATTTAACCTGAATGTCATCACACACTGCTGGCACTTACACATAATCAGGAGGAGTTTGAAGGACATCTAGCAGGCTAAACTGATTATACAATCATAGCTTTTCATGCCTAATCCTTGTCACTTATACAGAACTACAGTTATAGTAAGCATTTTGGTGATTATTTCATTATCTTATACGGGAATCAGAAATGGGAGAAGATGAAAAATCAAAAATGTGAACATTTTTAATCAAGTTTCTTCATAAAAAGCACGCATACGAAATTGCAAACAGGTCTAACTTTCAGAATTTAAAAGCATTACATTTTACATAAAACTCATTCTCACATCTGAAGTATCAATTTTTGCTTTCTTTTAGTGCTGCCAATTCTTAAATAGCTGCAAGTGAGCGGCAGTCCTCTTGTATTTACTGATATTCCAGTGAGAGAAAAGAAGTTCATAGGAGTGCAAGAAAGCTGTAACTAAAATAAATACTAAAAACAGAAACAATTTTTATTTCAGATATTAAGTCAACTATCTGCAAGTAACAGTGTTTCAGACTGTCCTTATTTGTTCTTGTTTATTACACTGGTGCCCTTTGTGGTTTCTAGTATTTTGGCAACTGGAATATACAGAGTAAAGCTAGCAACACAACAAAAGTTTAGCAAAGGCAACCATAATTTAATTTAAAACCCTACACAGAATAGAGCATGCAGCTCTATGCACAGTAGAACCGATGGAGTTTGGCTTCCTACAAATTTGTGTCCTATTGGGATTTCAAAAACCTTCAGTAGGTCCACAAACTCACATTAAGATCTCTCTCTTCTACCTGGAAAGGCGTTCTCATTAAATTTGTGGAAAACTATTATCATCAAAATCTGTTTTTCAACTGATCCATCCCCATCACTGGCAACAACCTTCAAGCAGACAGATAAAATCCTTCTCCCCTAGAAAAACAAGCTAATGAGAGAAGTACCAGATCATGTACTTTTACATAGATTGATTCCATTTTTACAAAGTACCATTTAACTAAGAAAAAGAACTTTCCTTCTCTCTAAGAAATCAGATTCTTAACACTATAGCAGTGTTAGATTTTGTGACTTCTTATCTTTTACACACATTTAGGAGGATTACTAAAAGAGAGAAAACCTTTATACTATGCTAAAACAGATCCATGGTCAGCAAATTGCAGTATTTACCTACAAGGAGACTTCAGTAAAATCCGAACTGGAAAATATTTGTTATGGACATCTGAAACACAAATATACCTGTGCCTCACAAAGCAAGTTTTTTTCCTATGTCTCCTAAAGCGATTTGGGAAATGGAAATTTCCAAAGCTAGACAAATGGCAGAAAATAACATGTGCAAATTAAGAATATCAGAGTTACATTCAGGAAGCTTAAGTGATTATCTCTGGAAACACCTTCTCAAATGGAAAAATGGTGGCAGCAGCTGTCGTGGGAGATGAGGGAACATCAGGCCTCTCTAAAAACAAGACAAACGCCCCAATTCCCAAGAGGAAACTTGGAGCAATAACGAAGGAAGATCACTGATGGTTAAATTATACACTTTTCTCATGCTGCTAAACCAAAGAGCAACAGTGCATTCAGAAGCCATCTGCATTACCCTGTAGCTATCTACCTACTTGAGCTCACCAAGGCTCCCAGGTAGCTAAGCAACAAGCCAGAAAGCTCAATATTGTCAGTAGCAAGCCTTAAAACAGCAAAGGGCTGTTTTAAGATACAGGCAGACCACCAACAAACCAGGAACAAAGGCTTTGTTTCTGCAAAAGACCTGACAGAGGTACAATCTCAAAGGAATTGAAAGAAATCCCAAGGCAGAGATGGTGTCTCGGCCCTTCTCAAAAGCCAGAGGGAGCCAAAAGAAAGACTCCAGGCACAGACCTCTGCACTGCTGTTCCACTGCATTATGAGCACAAAGCATCTCTCTGACACGTGACATCTTCATGGCACAACCTTTGAGCATCTTGCCCCTACCCCCAAGATCCCAACTGTCTTTAATTCCACCTGCTCTCCTTTTTTTTTTTTTTTTTTTAAAAACCAACCAACCAAACCCAAAACCTCCAAGATTTCACATATTCTTCCAGTATCTTTCTGATGAGAGATTGCTCAACTGATGAATGGATACCAAGAACATGCAAAATCTGAAAGCAGATTTAAAGAAGCATTTCTGTGTACTCATCCCAGAGGATAAGGAGTCAACACCCAATTTAAAGAGTATGTTTTAGTCCTCCTATGGTCCTGGCATGACTAATGTACCCAGGTATCTTTTACACCAGAAAAGGTTACAGGAAGAAAGGCATACACCACCACACACACACAAAAAATACTAAATCTTCAGTGTTTTTGAGACTTCACAGGGCTTTTTCTGAATATGCAAGACTTTTGCATCCCCCTATGCACGTTGATCTTTGGCCAAATATAGATAAAAACTACTGAAGTAGCAAAAAGATCATACAAAGCATTTGGAGAGAGCTACCTAGCTGCACAGAAACAAACTGTGACCTGTGTTACCAGACGAGCTGTCTGAAGCTTGACAACGCACCACAAATGCCAATCAAAGAAAAGCACATGTAAAAGTCACATTAATCCTTAAGTAAATTTAGATTTAAGCTGTCCAACAAAAAAGACGATAAACTGTAGTTCTGTCCATCTAATCTACTTAGTTATTTTGGCTTGGTACACTCGTTATCAAGGCCACCTGAGCAAGGACACTGCTGTTAACATCTGTTTCCTGCCTCTTGGGCCCTTCCTCAATCAGAGCTTCCACTGGACTCAGGAGTTTGACTGAGCCAAGGAGCCGGATGGAGCTCTGTCTCTCTCCAGACTGTTTGCTGCTTCGAGCAGCAAGAGGCAACTTGAACTTGACATGAAGGCAACGTCCTGCCTCACAAACCTGCAGGAGAAGTGAAGGTACAGTTTTTACTGAAGCTGTTTAAAGACAGCTTCTTTTTCCACCTGTACTTAATTCAGGGCCTTTCAATTTTGAAAAAAAAAAATCCAAACTTTTAAGCTTTGTTCGACTCATTTTCTAGTTGAACGTGCAAAAGAAGAGGGGTTTAGATGAATAGCAAAAAAATCAGTTCTACAGCCAAGGCACTGGCTATTTAGCCAGAAGAAAACAAAAGCCAGAAATACCATTTCACTGCTCAAGCTGAAAGACAGATTCTAGATACACAGCTTACATAAAGGCACGTGTCAAACAATATGCTTGAGTTTTTCTTAAACACTGACTCACTGAATAAAATCTATGTTACTCTTTTATGTAAACAGTTCCTTTAAAAGCAACAAAATGAAATACAGGCAACATTAAGCTGGACATGAACTTTTGCCATCCCCATTCAGGCATATTTGTAATTATAATCATGAACTCCATTAGCATATACCGGAATGTATGCAAAATGTGCTGCATGTTGCATTAGAGAACATTTTTTATTTTAAGATTTTTTTTATGATTGTTTACCTTTAACAATTTACTCATCTGGTGCAGTTTTTGAGACTAGCAGACCATAGGATGAGTTTGTTTCCCTTTAAGATATATTTACAAAATGTAATCAGTGCATATAAAATTTTATCTCAGGCATCACTGTGGCCTTTATTAGAAGTAGCTGAGGGGTATGCATTATAGGAATAAGTTGAGGGGTTTTTCCTGGCTAATTATTGACTTTAACCAATTTTTTCTCTTAAGGGAATGTTATTTCCAAGAAATGTCACTCATCTAAGTATCAAGGTTGTTTACATTCTACACAAATGTTACGCTCTCAGGCTTTCATTTTCAGAAATGTCAAAAAGTAAGGAGATGATGCTGTGCTTATAAAAACATTCTTTATTAACAGAATGAGTCTCATGGCATTTAGGTTTCCCACAAGACATTCTTCTGTCTATCATTTTAGAACTTTTTCCCACACATTGTGTTCCTGATATAGGCTTTGGCAGGTTGCGAGATATGCGCTGGCTGGAAAATGATAGCTTGTTTTCAACACAACCTTCTTCTGTTAAACACTAAGCACTTTTTGCACAAGATAATTCAGATTGAGCAGCACACACAGAGAAAAGAATACTCTGGAAAGCTAAAAATCTGAAGGATGCCAAAGACTCTGTGATAGACACAGAAAACATAGGAATCTTGACAAAATAATTGGTGTTCCTTGCAAATTCTACATCATCTTCATGCTGGTCTCCAAAAAGAGACTTGAGAGCACTTGACAGCACACCTTCTAGCAAATTTAGTGGAACCTGAATACAGACACTCCATGAGGAACCTATAGTTGAAGAAAACACGTACACAAATAGCAGAACAAATATTGATTTTCAGGTACAAAAGAAGTCTGGTTTCTCCAGCTGACCAGCCCACTATAAGCGTATCAGAGAATGCACTTACGTTTTCTTGATCAGTAATTTCCCTGCTACTACTAATTTATGGAATCAATAGGCTGAACAAATTTAATGGGAAAAGTTGTAGCTGCAGCCCAAGGAAGTTTCAAAAGCTGCAGACAGCATCACAAACTTACCATCTGTATTTTGTAAGCTTATATCTGTGATTACATACACAAGAAGAAAGAGGAAGCTTTACTGACAGACAGCAACTGACTCATTGTCCTTTTGCAAAGCTTACTACTGTCGTAATACTGTCACTGGGAAATACACAACCATGAAAAAGACTTTATCAGAATTCACATAAGGACAGAGAAGTTTCTAAAGCTGCCTGGACCACGGACATCCAATGGCACTTTTTGTTTAGCATTATGGTCAGCTATCTGTAAAAGGCGCGTTAATGTTTCATAAACACAGATTTTAAAACAAAAGTGCTCCTAATCAGATCTGGCAGGAGCAGGAGAAATGCATACATAGGATGAGGTAAGTGTGATCTTGCCCAGCTGAAGAACAGGGAATGGCAGGGCTTCAGGCCATGACTCACACAGACACTAAACAGTAGAGAGCTAGAGATAATTCTCAGGTAAACTTTGCACGAGCCACTACGTCATCCTTCTCTACCCTTCCTGCATTAATCATGTCATTAGCAACCTGACGCAGCCCGAGAAGAATGTCTGATTTACAGGGAGCAGAGCAATGCTAACAGAACAAACACTTTGGCAGGTCAAAAAAGGACACACCAACCTAAATTTCATTTTAGCTCTAACCACACCCTAGAAGAACAAAACAACTAGGAAAAAGAAAAACCGAGAAAGGTATCTTCCCACAGGGAGACCGTTTACTTTGCTAAAAGTTCCTGATGAACCAGTTACTGAGAGAGTGCAAGTATGAAGGATATGCAAGAGCACACGGATAAAAAACCAGCCTGGACATGTACCTAAACAAGGCAAAGAACTAAAAAGCCCAAGGTTTCTTTTGAAGTTTTCATCACAGTTACGTAATTTCCACATTAGTCGAAATGTTCTTAAACATCTTTTACAGCACACAGTTGTGAATCAATCGTACAGCGAGTACAAAGTGTACTGCTAGGAAAGATTTATGTCCCAGCCAGGTATCTTGGTTACTCCACTAAATTAAAAAGTACAAGGGAAAATACTGGGGCAAGAGAAAAATGTAAAATTTCAGAATTTTTTTCTGAAGGACTGACAGATCCCTTGTATTCATTCTGAAGCACATAAAATCCCCTGTAGATTCCTTTAAAAGCAGGATGAAGTTATCCTTAAGTTTCTTGAAGTGAAGAAAATTAGCACCCAAAACATGCAAGGGGTGCAGGCAGCCAGCAGCTGCATTAAAAAAAAAAAGTCCACAAGAGCCATTTCACAGCAGCAATTCACAGAAGAGCATCCTCAGCAAACCTGCTGAAATCCAAGAGTATGGAATCCCCACCTACTATGGGACTTTGTTCAGGTTCTGCTTCTAAGCCTTCCTAATTAGGTGCCTATTTTCTTAATATTTCCTTCCCATTGAACACTCCCCTTTTTCCTTGCCTTCCTCTCATTTTATCTTAGTGTCAATCGCCAAATTGATTTCTTAGCTTCATGACTTTAAACCACATTAGGGTTGCAGGTCTACTTAGCATCATAAAGAAAAGTCGTAGAAACTGCAAAGCAAAGTCAGAAAAAACTATTTTATATCCTCCTTTTCCCCTTTGTCTTTGACCCTCTACAATGGCTGCACGAGCTACTGATTAGTGTCACCCGAGCTAAAAACAGCTAAAAATAATTTTGTTCTTACTAATGATTCATGACATCACTTTCTCAATATTAAAAGTAACATAAAATATTACTAATTTTATAGCTAAACTGTTAAGACAACACACCAGAATATTGGTGGAATGCATAATAGCAAATAAAATACAACATTTACCTTCTTCATGAAAGATTGGAAAAGCTTCTCCATTGTGGTATGACAGTGGGCATCTCTCACTAAAATTTAAATCAAGATGTTTCGATGGTGTTCTCAACTTATGTAAATAAACATGTCCCTTTTCTGGCTTCTTGCTTTGAAGCCAAAGTTGAATTGAAAGAAATGAAAAACTGGTTTGTCCCTGATCGTTGTTCAATGTCACATGCAGAAAAAAACCCTAGTAATCCCAAATCTGAAATAAGCAGTAATCTGCCTTACAATTATTCCCTTTCTCCTAAGTTTTTTTGAAGGTCAGCTAAAGATTATGTGGGCAACAGCAAAAAATTTGTCATAAGAGTCTCTACATAGATAAATAAGGTTGTTAGAAAATGGGAGCTTGGTAACAGTGATCTGTTTGTGCCTCATTCAGCAAGTGTTGAGGACAGTTTCACAACTTTGGTTTATTTTGGGAGGAGTGGAGGTGTCTGGTTTGGTTTTTGTTGTTTGGGTTTTTTTTTTTTAATTTAAGACCTTCTGAAAATAAAAAAAAAGATTGAGAGATACAATGTCAACAGCTTAATGCATATTCTATAGTGTATATGAGCACCCTGGGGAAAACCAGCACTCTGATAAACAACAGATTACATCTTCTCCTGCCTTGAGGAGTACAAACCAGGCTCACAGTTTACATCTAATCTAATGGCGGCTTTCAGAACAAACACATTTCAGACATATCTAGCAAATACTTCTCTTCCCACTGTGTATCCAAAGCTTTCTCTTGGTAAAAAGGCCTTCTTCAGTGACGAAGACTTCAAGGATATCTTCCAAATCTGCCAATAGCTTGCATTACATAGTATACCTAAGAATTTTAAACTGACCTTTGTCCCCTCCAAGAAAGCCATCAATCTGTTCCAAACGACCCACGCACACTCAGCAGAAAGCCAAAGCTCCCAGAAACTCTTTCAAATACGTAATGTAGCTGTCCCATGGGGTGAGATTGTGTGTGCCTCTACATGCACACAAAAGGGTTCCACAGTCTTGAATATCCCACTGCATACATCTGATCCTTAGAGGCCTTTCCCTGTTCCTTGCTCTGTGGCACTGCTTCCTTCCACATCCACATCTAAAAGGCTCTCAAAAATTTACTCACAAGTTGGAAGTAACAAGCACATACACTACGCCAGCACAGGCTGTAGAATGACAAGGAGGAGGAACACCTGCACCTCACTTAGGCTGCACACCTATTGTAGTGAGGTTCCTGTGGTGGAAACACACAGTATGAATACCTCCCCCAAGAAGCTGCACCTTCCCCAAAGGAACTTGCACGGCTGTTATATGCCTCATGCAAATGCAGGGTTTTCTGGTGGTGGGAACTGAATTTGATACCTCTGCCAACTCAAAAAATCTATCCCTAGTGAGGAAAAACAAAAACAAAGAAACAAAACAGACAATGGCTATACAGACTCCAGAGGAATGTAATGACTATAACAAAAGGCTATAGCAGTAGTGTGTCAAAGGTTTATTAACAGGTCAAAACCCAGGCTGAAACAGCTCAGCAGCAGAATCAAATCCCAGGAGGATTGCCTTAATTCTCCTTCAGAGACTGCAGGCCTTCATGCAGTTTGTACTCGTGTTCTCTTGGGATCATTAAAAAGATGGCTCAAGCTGCTCTCTCATCTCTGGATCAGAAGGGCATCCTACCAAAGCAGGAAAGCATCACTATCCCCATCTAGCAGAGCAGAAGCAGGCTCAGAAGCACCAAGCCGTACCCTCTCAATGAAAGGCAGTGAGTCAGAGCAAAGCACAAACAACTCCTACCAAACTGCCACTGGTGTCATGCCAATGGTTTTCCTGAAGTGATTGCAAAACTAACTATAGTAAGAAAGTGCTGGTCAGTAGAAGTCTGTACAACTACTACTGAAAGAACATAAACAGCCTACAAATGTGGAGAGAGGTGACAACTCTTTACTGACCTAGTTATATTATCCCATTCATTCAAGGGAAGGCATGTCTAACCATCTTAAATACAGCTTTGCTCCTTCAAAACACTTCCCGCCTTAGCCACTATTAAGATGCACTCCATATACTTTAATATCTCAGTTTGATTATTGAAACATATGTAGGTAACCTTCCAAGCGTGCAAGAGACAGCAGTGTGCTGTGCTGCGGGGCATTTCTACATTCATGTGTAAATACTCACAAAATTGACATTTCAAACCCATCCATGCCAGGCCTTCTCTCTTCCATCCATCTTAAAGAGCTCACTAACACAAAGGTTAAAACATGAATTCAATAAAAATCTCAGTTCCTTAGTTAGAATGTTTTAAAAACAGTAATAATCAATTATGAAGTCCTGCTTTTTTCACTAACAAATACACAGGTTTTCAAACGAAGCTTTCTAAGCAGAAAGACATTGTCTTCCTTGATGTTCCACTGTGCACCAGGGAACAGCCTTTGAAGGGGACAATCACAACTATTAGGTTTTAATTTCTTTCAGATTACCAAGTCAGGTGTCAATTTCTTCTATGTGTTTGATGGGGAGGTAAATGTCTACAAGAGTGCTTCAGATAGATGCCTGAAGATGAAGGAGGAAGATCAGAACGCACTGAGATCCAAAATGGACAGTCACAGACCTTGCAGGAATTATGAACTGAACAGGAAAGAAACCCATCACATTTTGGACAGGGGCGAGACATGGAACAGACCTCTCTACAGTTGCCAGAAAAGCCACAGAAAGCCAAAAATTAAACTTGCTGCAAGTCACTACTCAAAGAGTGACTCAAAATAATTTTGAGCTTTTTGGTTCTTAAACAAAATACTATGACAATGTGTCAAGAAGCATAGTATGACTTAAGTACGTGAAAGCTATGTAAAATGTTTCCTTTCTCCCTGCTTGGACAGCTGAATTTAAGCAGAAACCCATCAGATCCTGCAATAATTTCCTTGGCATATTGGACAAGTCATAGGTCTTGACAAGTGCATCAATTCACATTGAAGCATCATCTTAATACCCGCTGCTCTAACTAAAGACAAAAAAGGACCATAAAGCATCTAATTCTGGTATACTGAAAATAAGGAAAAAATTTTTTTCTCTTCCTTGAAGCCAAGGCACAGAATTTCCTTATATACATCTTGTTATTAGTCAAAACTAAGGCAATATACTTTGGAGAAAAACAAACGGAAAACTTATAGAATGCATTCACCTTCATTGTCGCAACTAAACAAGTTAATTAAATGCTTTGTGATAAATTACCTTGAGAAGTCAAGGAGACAGACTGATAGATCAACATCCTTTCCCATATCTTACAACACTAGTTGATTTTCTACAAATCATATTTACACAACACTTCACAGAAACTTTCCTAGTAGAGTCAAATTGTTTTAACCAACAATTAGTAAAACAGGATTCTGGTTTTATCTCTCTTCTGTGACTTTATTATAACTATTCAGTAATGACAGGAAGTTTCTAAAAAGGTTAGCCCTTTTTTATTTTAGAGACTAAATTCTATGCTTCACTCTCAAAAATTAGGAGCTTAGTAGGAAAGTCACTACAGATTCAAAATCTAGCACCTGTAATGTTAAAAAGTAAAAATGTAAGGAAGAACACAGGGCATCTGTAGTTTTAAAAATTCAAAAATGCTTCTTTTGGTAAGAGGTGCTATTACAGCCATTATGGTATTTGTTATCTTATTACAATAGCTAATAGAAAAGTGATCAAATGGCACGTTACCTGAGGAAGACTACCATGGGAGTAGCTGAGATTACCTGACATTGACACTGGAGTGGAGAGAATTCATCGTGTCCAAAAAGCAGTGGGAAATCAACATAGCCTGGTAGAAATTTAGGAATCTAAGAGTTCAATAAAGAGTTATCCAGAATACATGAGCTAACCCAGACTAACTGGTGCCTTCTCCCTCTACTCTGTCATTATCTATCAGTAATAGATGGTTTAATACTAGAAATATACTATGTGGTTTTCACTCTTGGCAATAACTTCCAGAAACAGCAGGCAAATATAATTCAGTTTGAAACAACTGTGTATGTATATTAAACGAGTTGCTACCAGCAAATAACAAAAAATGCCTTCTTGGCCCTTCTCTTCTGTTACATCCTTGGATCATCTTCTGAAAAACACAGATCATACTAATTTCATTCCTCAGCATGTGGCAGGACTGAGTTCAGTTTCACTCAGGTCTTCCTCTTAGTTGCCTGCCTTCATCTCCTCTTGCATCTCACTTGAGCTCCTTGGTTACATCCCACAAAAAAGACAAACCGTTACTAGCATACCATTCTACATCGATACCCTGTCACTCCTTACCCTTCTGTAGCTGCCCAGCTGTGGGCCGCTCTTCTGAAAGGCTCCGTCGAGATCCTTCATGAACCAGCGAATTCCCAAAGATTAAGTTCTCTAGCTCTAGCAGCTACAATTTCCATGTTCCCTAACAATGCAAACAAGTAGTTTTGAAACTATAGGACAATACAGAAAAAGGTGCAGAACACACAAGTCTTTAAAAGAAACAGAAATCAGAGATTAAACGGGAGTGCTTTATTTTAATATTCTCACAGACATCTGCTAGACTTCGTAATAGTAAATCAGAAGAGCATATTAGTATTTTGCAATTTCTTTAAATGCTAGAATTTTTATTGGATCTAGTCTAACCCTTAAGACATTATTCTTCACAAATGTATCAAGTTAATACTGAAATAAAAACCTTGTCAAAAGAAATCTCTCAAGCAATATTTGGTTATGTTTGTTAAAAAAATAAAATCGTAACTGACTTCTCTCGTTGCAGATTCATACTACAAGAGAGATAATTCTGGATACAACTAAGAGGAAATCCAGGGAAAATATCCCTAACTAGCAGCAGAAGAGCTCTGAACTGGTAAGAATTTTTTACTTTTTATGGTGTGTTTTTAAGTGGTTGCTACTGAAAAATATAAATAAAATACAAGCTCATTTCTCATCTATGAATTTTCAGTAAGATGTAAGCAATATGAACCTGTACATATAGAACACTTTTTGCAGATAACTTGGTAGACTGACTAGTAAAAAAAGTTACATCTTTTAAAAAGCACAGCACTCCTACTTTCTTAGCAAACGTTTGGAATGCTTTTTCACACTTCCTACACATAGCGGGCATTGCTCTATTTATCCAATTCTTTTAAAATTTAAGTCATAGAATGCAGTGGGGAAAAAGGGGGATTTTGTTCTGCTTACTAAGGAACTCTCTCAGTTGACAATTAACTAAAAACTAGTTAGATAGCAAATCAGTCTTTGAACGTAAATATAAATAATGTATTGCAAGTATATTTATATTTCTCCTGTAGCACTTTTTCAAGCCAAAGCCCCCACTTCAAAATAGTAAACAAAACTATCAAAAAACTTTCTGAGGTTTAAAAAGTAGGTTCATGTAACCAACAACATCAGTATATTAAATAGTGGTTAACTCATCTGCTTTTGCCATTTGCACACTAGAACTAGCAGCAATGGTTTTTTTGGACCGAAATCATGTTTCTGTAAACACATTCTGGAATTTCACTGTCCCGTTTAAATTAAGATGGATCTTACAGTAAGCAGCCCTGGGAGAAAGCACATTTCTGATGTTTTTGCATGAAACACATACCTTCCTGAAACACTTCCTCTCTTGCACCCGTTTTTGGATATTATCACTGTTGTCTGACAAGAATGAGGTCAGCTAGGATTGTAAGTATACTTCACAGCAGCTGTTGGGCATTTCTTTGAAACTCCGCAAGCCTTTAACTCCTTAGCTGCCTCAACAAAACAGACATTGTAGTCTACTGGGAATGCTGGAAGAATAATGACTTTTTCAGGGTACACAGGATGCCGTCCACTGAGCAGCCTTGTAGTGCTTAACTGAGGGAAATAAGAGACTGGACTTTTCAGGTGAACAGAATTGAGAAAGACCATGAATGGGGCATGTGCTGTGAAACTGAGAAGTGTTTGCAGCATCCTGCACCTTTGCAGCATCCAAAAAAGCTGGCATCATTTATGGAGAAGAAAGAGAGACATTGTGCTTAAAAAACATCAGCCAGCCAGCCAGGTTTAAATAGTAAGGTTTATCAGCATTCTCCCACAGAGACACACTTGGCTGTCTCTCAGCAAATAAAACTGTCCAGTTGCTCAGTAGGACCAATAAAGCCAAACTAAACCTGTATAAGCAGTAAAGAGTACTCTGAATTTGCACAGAACTTAGTTGTAATGTGACACAACAAGCTTCCATCCCCAACACCCTCTCAAAACTTTGTGATATTTTAAAACTAGCTGTCTCAGGTCAGGCGGGCTGTCAGGAATGTTCTTAATTCATTTACAAAGCTGTATTTGCACAATCACTTACATGAGCTCTGTGTATGAATGAATCTTGCACTAGCAAAAATTTGATCTGTATCAATCATGCCCATATTTCCATTAAATGAGCCAAAATCTTCACCCACGTTATACTGGGTGTGGGAGGACAGACGGAGCCATAATGATGCAGACTGATGATATCTGGCATATAAGCTTTATTTGTATAAAAGTTAATGCGCTGCTTTTTTTATATTTTTTAATAGAGTAGAAAGTTCCACTCATGGTGTAAATTTACTCGCGATGAGTTCACTGGACTATGTGGCCACTGTTTCCATTTCAGAAGCTTTAAGATGATCCAGACTTAACCACATCACCAAACCAAACTTACTTTGTTGTTTTGACACACTGTGTAAAAGCTGCTGAGGGGACGAGGAGAACAGTGCTGCACACTCCATGATCTCCTCAGTGCAGGCACCAGAAAAGGCTGTGAGAGAGCAGCAACTGGGAGTGTAGAGTATGTTTTAAAAAGCTTCAGTTACGAGGTTGATGGTAGACAAAAACCACTGTGATCATGCGGCACAAATGTCCTGATAAGACGTACTTTCCCCAGCTTCTTTCTTTCCTTTTTCACTCTGTGTTCACAAGTGTCCTGCATATCCTCCCCTTTTTTTGTACAGTGAACCTAGCTTTTTCTTTTTCCCAGAATACTGTGGAGATTTTATGATTTAAGCCATAATTCAGTTGCAATATTAAGGCTGGCATAGTTTTAAAAGAGCAGCGTTCCTCCTTAGGCTGCATACCAATCACACTTTGCAGGGTTTTGGCAGCAAGCAACTTAGCTCATCTGTTATCATACTGAAACACTTCAGAGTGCATACCATATCTAAGAAAGCACTTACAAACTCAACTTGGAAAAAAAAAAAGATGTAATAATAATAAAAAAATATATCTTTCACATAACTGATTCTGTCTTGCAAAAAATCTCTGTACGCCTTTGGCAGCTTCTGTTCCCACCTGAGATAAGGGTGTATCCACATGTAATATATTATACATGTGCGTGCAGGTCTGCAGGGCAACCCTCTGTGCTTCCTTCCAAATGGCAAGTTTTCAAATAGCAGTTGCCACTGTGTACCTCTCAGCTAAAGGCTGAGAAGCGAGTCAACACAAAAGAAATCAGCTCCATTTTGCCTACAGTAAAAAACCCAAGCAAAACACAAAGACAAATGCAGAAGTAAGCAGTTTCCAACCACCTCACCTGGCTCAAGAATCAAATTATAGCCTGTACCAAGATGTGCTGCAATAAATACGACACTGCTCTAAACTAAAGAAATTGTTAACACGAAACTGGCACCATCATTGTCAGCAGAAGACCTCTTCCTGTTCCTTTCCTTTTAAACTAGTCGGGTCTCAGTGTCAAACTACAGGTTGCCTCAACATTCTGTTTGCTTCCACTAAAGGACAGTCTGGGGTTCTGAATGAGTTAAAGCCTGATACCCTGTGATACCGAACAAGTAGATCCTTTATAAAATCCCGTGATTCTATACTTACGAACAATTAATAGAAAAAGCCTGAAAGCTGAACTTAGTGTAACAGAGATGAGATGAAATGAGCTGGGTTTTTTCCCCTCAAGCCATAAAAAAAANAAAAAAAAAAAAAAATCAGCTCCTTGCAGCACTCTAGAATACTGTACTTAAAGGTCTAAGGGGCCACAGATAATTAACATGATGGCTAGGGCATGCTTCCTTTAAGCTGGTATCATTATATAGCAACACATTAATAGTACTGGGGTTTTATTCTGTTTATTTTTGGCTAGATTTTAAAATCTGTTATTTAGTGCAGGGAAGAGACAGATGGACTTGAGTAAGGAAAAGCTGACTGTTCTCAACAAAAAATTTTCAAATGAATTGATCATTGCATACATTTTAAGTCAGTATTTTAACAGATAAAACTTTTTTTTTTTTGGTTGAAAATCGGGTAAGTTTTGTGGAAAGCAAAATAAAAACTAAAAAGCGATACTATATTCAGCTATTTCTGGCACCTGACCACAATCGGTATCTCTGCCACAAGAAGGTACAGGAGCTGACAAAACTCAGCTTAGAACTAGGCAAAAATATTATCTCTAGCTAAATCAGTAAAATTGTCCATTTTCATAGACTTTTTCTCTCTCTTCTCTTCCAAGATGAACATAATATATTTCTGCAATTGAGATGATGAAGGAATAAGATTTACAGGCAAGCTTGTAAAGCACACAGGTAACAAGGAATGTACAGCATAAGACTCCCAGAGCTTCTAACCAGCATTTATAAGTTGTCACATGCCTTCTTCTAGCTGTAATTTCTGAACAGGTATTAAGAATTAGTTTAGGAAGAAGTCGGTTCAGAAACCTTGTGCAAGTGTCAAACCTTCCTGCCTCTCCAACTCCAGAAACCTAAAAGAACCAACTTTAGCATAAGGGTGCATCCACAAAGTCAATGACTCGCGGTACCTATTAGCTTACATCCCCCACTTTTGAGGGCAAACAAGACTCAACAAATCTTAGGAATCAAGAAAATATTTCCCAAAGCCAAAATTTTAAATATGTATACTACTGCTTAAATTTGATTTCCAATTGCCCTCAATTTCCTTCTTGTTTCACAGCTATAACAATGCGAGTAAATACCTATTTACTGTTTTATCTATATCTATATAATTGGGGGTAAGGGGAAAGAGGGAACTAACTGAATAATACACCAGAAACATTTTGGATTTTGAAACAATTGCAGACTCAAGCAACAACTCAGATCAGTCCTGTGTCCTGTGCTCTGTTCACACTGCCAACCAGCTGCTGAGATCCAAGCAACATGTTCTTCAGGGACAAATTATCTTTGATGAAGTGGGAGAAAGCTGTCCAATCTTACAAGCAATTTCAATTATTATTTTTACCTTTTACTAGCTGACTTCATCTTAATCTAGCTTTAAGTGCCTATAACTGGTCTTTTTGCCTATGGTAAGGCTTATGCAGAAGTACCTTAGTGTTAAAGGGCAAAAGGGTCAGGAGGAGGAGACCAAGTGAAACTGGTTAGGAAGATCTAAGAGATGCCAAGCTGTGTGCAGAAAATTCAGCCTGAGAGAAACAAAAGAAAATGCAATAAAAGAAAGTCTTAATAACTACAGCTACTTCACCTGATACACATAGGGCGATTTAACATGGTCACAGCACCCTTCAGCAGAGAGTAGCACAACACCCATCCTAAAACACTTGTAGTTTGAGTCATGCAAATGTCCACTGGTTCAGTCAGTAGAACAAAACCAGCAGCACGGGTGAAACCTGAATCATTTTGCCAAAGCAAAGAGGAAGGCAACCGCTGACAATTTATGTGCAGGTCCTGCTCTGGAAATCTAAGGATCAGGAAACACAAATGAGGGAAAAGCTTCTCAAAGTCTGATCAGGACTGCAAAATAATTTCCAAAGGAACATGGAAGATGTCTCATCCCTTGTGATACCTAAAACTAGATGGAACAAAATAGTGGAAAGTAACCCAAGGAAAAAGCTAGCACTGGCGAGCTGACAGGCTATATGGAATAAATTTTTTCTTGCATCTCTGACTTCGATTAACATTTCTGTGGCTCTTGATGCAGCAAGGTAGGAGCTCTGGTTTACACTCCATAAACACAAGCCAAAAGCCTCCCACGGTTCCATTTGGTAATGTCAGCTTAACATGCTCAAATACACAGACTTCTAACAATGAGTCAAGTTCCCACTCAAACATAAATTATGCCAAAAAACGCCCAAGATTATTTCAACTAATAAACACTTGGTTTAAAAAACATGTCAAATCAACTTGGTCTTTACATCAATTTAATTGCCTCTTACCACAACCATTGCCTAAGCTGTACTGTGCTGCAGGAAGCACCAAAAGATAAAGGCGATTGAAAACATTCTCACAGCGCTCCTCTGACTGTCATCACTTCCGTGGCTGCATAAAGCTAAGGACTCTGCATTAGGAAAAGAGATTCCTCAACAACTGAACTTATGTTGTAAAAATAATTTTAAGGATGGCAACGTCCTGAATCGTGTAGACAAGAATTTGGGACAAACTGGGACAAAATTAAGTTCCTAAAGGAAAGGCCAAAGTCTTGTATCCTGTCACACACACAATACGACAGTACAAAGCTCTCTAAAAACATTGTTCTTTGATTCAACCTCCATAGCGTCATTCTTATAAAAGAGATCTCTTCATGAGAAATACAATACTTGAAAATATGCACGATGTTACCCCAAGTTTATACAGATGCTGTTCATTAGCATATTTATTCTCTTTATAAAACTGTGACATTTGGACTTCAGATTTTTCCAAATTCCATTCCAACTCCCCTACTGAGTTTGTATACTGAGCATTAAAAAGACAACCAAAATGAAAAACAAAAACAAAAAATTCAACTCAAGGAGACAACCAACATGCAAAGTCACTTGTGGTATAGTGGATTTACAGATCCTGAAATCATACTCTCCAAATGACTGTTCTTTCCAGAATTTCATATGTAGTTACAGTAACACCAAAGGCAGAGCTGGTGTGGTTAGTTCTCGCCCAAGAGGCCTTTCCAATGTGACAGACATCTCTCATAGGCCACTCTGACAATTCATTAGAAAAAAACAAGGCAAATTTCTACCAGATAGATGAAAAGAATACAGCAGAAATGCACCATGAGTTAAAACACTGATTGGAATAACATCACCAGCAGTTACAGGATGGAGAAAAAAGACGCTTCTACCACATTAAAAGCTAGTTTTCCTGTTTAGGACTGAGCCATGTTTGAAGAGCTAAGCTGAATGTACTTTTTCCATACGAGCAAGCCTTCTTCCCCCACAACTACCATGCTGAGGCTAACCATGGACAAATAAATACTAAATTTGCTCACAACACTTCAGAGACAAAAGATCTTAAAGAAAATCCAGCTCAACTGAAAACACATGTACCCAAACATCAAGTCCTGTCTCCGTATGTATTTCCTCTTACAGAATGGTGACACGAGCTAAAATTTCATTCCCACTGTGAGATCTCTTGACGACTCATGGAAAGATGAATCACTATTCTGAATGGAAATCATGACTTGTGACAGCTGTAACTTCTGATATATAAAGTATCACATGGGCAAAGTTAGCCTGACTCCCTGCTGTAAATAATTAGTGGATCGCAACAAAATGTATTTCACTATCTAGCTCTAAAAGTTACTGCAGAATTAATACTGTAGAGTCTCAATCCATGCTACAGGATAAATGCATGAGGGAAGTCAGATGCTGAACTAGTTCCAAAACCTTTCTGCCAGGGGCCAAAAGCAGATGCAACAGGAGCATTAACAGAGTGATCCTTCTCCTAGTATGCCCTCAGCTTCCATTCAAGGATTTAAGCTGCCTCTAGAACATCCTGCTAAACTACCACAACCAAAGTGATCCTCTATGAAACTCTTTACTGAACGCTTAGTGCATTAGCACCTCTGGCTTCAGTGATGTCCTGTGGCACTGACCTCTAAGATTTGACTACGGGCTGTGCAAGGAAGTATTTTACTTGGTTTCAATTTTGTGGCAAACTGATTTGCTGAGTGTCCCCTGATCATCATGCTAAGAGAGAATAATTATTTCCTTCATGTGTGTGGCTCAGGGTATCTGAGTCCTAAATCAGATGCCTCTTGCACATTTTCTTTTCCATTTGAACAGTTACGGTCTATTAGACCTAGGAGACAGAATGTAGGCACTCTAGTGCTATCTTGCATTTTATGGAGACAGGGAATCAACTATATCTAATACCCAAAATATATTTACACGAAGGCATAATAATGCTTTCCAGTTTACCCTACTTGCTTTGTTAAAGCCCTTTGGTTTCTGACCAGTGCCGGTGACTGAGTTGAAGTATTCCCAGAATAATGAAGAGGAATCCCCTAAAAGTCCTGTTTGCTGAGTAACAGTTGTTAATAACCACCTCAGGACTTCTTCTTAGAGGGATCATTAGAAGCACCTAATTAAATAGGCTGATAAGCCGTTTGTTTTAATAATTTACCTGCTACAACTCTGACATCAATTCTGCAGGGCTTCAGCAAAATAAATTCTGGTACGTTGCACTAACCAAGCAGTAAAACATCTTTGAGAAGTAACACTGATTCCTGTAGGAGGGAGAAAGTTTTCCTATGTCAGTGCTTATGGTACTCAACCAACTGGTCTCTTCAGTCTCCTGCTACACCTCATGGAGAAAGCAGTTCCTCTCCTGAGCAGGAATCCTTGAATTTGTTAAAGTGCCTTCTGATAGCCCCATCCCTTTTCACTGCCTCCAGCCAGCTAGGCTAAGCATGCACGCACAGCTAGTAGGAAAACCTTCCCGCACACTCCTCTGTATATCTGAAAGAAAACATTGACCTTAAGAGATGTGATTCTGGCCAAAGAAACATCCTTTTTATATAAGGTGTTGTGATCTCAGCCCTTAGAATTTTCCCTCACAGTGGAGTAAGTTTGCATATGTATATACTTACACACTCTAAAAGATGTGTGTGTTTTATATATGTAAATACATAGGAGCCTTATTTGTGCCCCACAGTAGGGTACAGTGGTATTTACAGGCTTTCAGGCTTTCTCTGGTCCAACCTGCATGCAAAACAAAGACGAGACACTAACATTGCCGGACACTTCCCCAAAATTGTCACACGCATTTTGCCAAGGGCTTCTTTTCCTCCCTCCTGACAGATTCTTCCCCTGTCCCTTCAATGCTACCAAGGATCCCCCAGGGCAGCTGGTTAGCAGGTGCTCTGCCCTCCAGTGCAGAGCAGCAAACCCAGAGCCAGGCAGGGCTGCCCACCCTGGGGGCAGGGGCCACGGCACCCCCAAGAGCAAAGCTGGCAAGCACCAGCACTCCAGCGGTTAGATGACGGCCAAAACACTGCCTTTGTTGTACCTGCCAAGCCAGGGAGCAGATGACATGGGTCCATGCTTAACAAGGCAGCTGCAAATTCGACAAAGCTATTTCTTACAAGTATTGTACAAGCCCTTTGGGAAGACGGCCTTAAATCTCCACAGGGTTACGTCTTGCACAGGTGGCCTGTATAACTTCACAGGATCCTGTTCTTAATATTTTTTTCAAAGCTTGCTCGCTACATTTATTACTGTAGTTCTGACTAAGCCTCCAAACTATTTTTACGGGCCCTGAACAATAGTAATCGTTTAGGATCAAGTTCAACTTGCTAAACTGAATTATATCTAGTCCAGATCCTTAAAATCACACATCTCTGACAAATGCTGTTGATCACACAACATAAATGGTATCAATTGGGATACTGTTGGTTTAGGAGATATACACAGAGCACCACAAGAACAAGAATTTGCCAGAAGGCTTTTTAATCATTTATACCCTGAAAAAATGTGGGGCAGTGACACCTTCAACTACTTCAACCTAGCAACAACTTCATTTTGAAATGCACAATGCAGATACAGTAAGGTAAAGATGGTCAGGCTTCTGATTTTTTTCAGTGGCATTTAAGAACCCTGTCTAGGACCTAACAGGACATTAAGAAGTCGTCAATACCATTCTTCAAATAAAGCAACACTAAAACTAGAACATATTATTTGCAAAAGGCTATCTGTAGAATGACACGTTAAAATGATTCCAATTTGATTCAGTTTCCTGAAACAAATCCTGATGCTTAAGCACTACTATTTACCACTGAAGCATTCACCCAGAATCGTATACATTCTACAGAAATCACTAACTAACTTTTAAGAGATGGGCAAGAGTTCTGCAGCTCTCATTTGCATGAAGCTGAAATTATGACAAAACTAATCCCTAATAGAAATGCTCTGATAAACCTACATATTTTGTCTGAAATTCATGCAAGAAAATAATGATGAATGTGCATGACAAAACGGTATTGCTGTCATTATTAATACTAGTGTCATAGGCCACAATCTATCTCACTGTTACCATACATATACATTTCTTCCTTATTTTTTCTTCAGTTCTCACCCTAAAAGCCAAACTGGACAATCAGTTTTTCTTCTCAGGTACCATGAATATACCTTCCCCTCTCCTATCCCCGTGAATTTTATGTTTTGTTTTGGGGGGATTTTTCCCCCTGTTCTCTTGGTTTTTAAGGCTATATGGCAAGAAAGCGACTAAACCTTAAAATGGTGACAAAACATCCTACTTGCTCTAGATTTAATTTACTCATGTTAACAAAAAGCCTTTAAAAATGCTACATTTTGACACTGTCCAGGCTATACTTCAAAGAAAATGCAGGTACTCAGAGTTATACTAGCCATAAGAGTCAGAAAATACAGTCCCTGACCCTGTAATCCTATCTTACAGATGCAGCCCCACAGACTTTAATGGGCCTACCCACGTAAGGAAAGCTTACAGAATCCCACCATATGCACTCTGATATTCACTGCTATTTGGTATGAAAGGATACATGACAGATTCCCTAGCCTTTAATTTAAAAGCCTTGCCTTTCTTTTAGCTCCAGGAATTTATCTGAGCAGAAAACTTAACAATTTGGTATCAAAGGAGTGTTAGGATCTGTGATTGATTGCTCCTCAAACAGAATAGCTTGCCCATACAGGAACAACTAGCTATTCTGGGCTGTGTATCGTCCTAATCAAGGTAAATCCACTCTACTGTTAACACTTTAAAAACACTTATTCGCTCACTCAAAACACAATTGATCAGAACAGAGAGCTAAGAAAAATAATTTTCTTAGAGAAAGAAAGTAAATTCCATTAATGCATGGGAACGTATGATCACTACACACACACCTGCTGTGTGTTAAAATTACTCCTTTACAATCACCCAGAAGTAAATGGGGTGGCTGCTTCAGAACTTTTTTTTTTTTTTTAAATGCTAAGCAAATGTTCCCATGCAAACTTATACGTCAGAAGTTTGACCAGAAAATGTCTTTTTCATATACATCTAGGAGAGATGTCTGTAGCTATATAACACAGAATTAGGAGGATGAATTCAGATGATGAGGTGCACAGGTACTTTCAGAAGTGGCATTAACCTGCTGACTTAATGTATAAGAAATTAACACTATTTATGTGCAGAAGAGGCATGGTGCTCTCAGGAGCTAAATATTAGCTTCAGATAAAACAATTTCAGTGAAGTTTTACTAAGAAGCAGCTCTAAAGAGGCCCTCTGTGCCTGCAGGATATGACTCACTGCTTTGCTAGGAAGGACTTGTATCTTAAATGCAAACATTAATAATCACCTGTCCATGCCCTCCTTAACACACCTAAAAACCTCCAGACCTGTCCTTAGCTCCCAGGAAAACAGCTAGGGACGTAGTATCATTGCCACCGAGACCAAAAAAAGCAACTCCAGCAAGACTCTCCTGGCAGATCAACCCGTTTATGATACCTGCTGCTCAGGGAGCCTCTCTGTCCCAAATCTTCCCATGACAATTGCAAGGCTGAACACAAGCAGCAGAAAGGCCTCTACTGTGTCCCTCAGGTCCCACCTTGCCTCTGCCTGCTTCCACGCTGTCTGTCACAGAGGGAGGTGGACAAACTTTCTGCACGTATCTCCAGCACCAACACATGTGTAACAGAGCTCCAGCAAAACACAGGACAACCAGTGCCGAGCAGCTAAGCTGGGCAATACCAAGATTTTGCTTTAATTACCATTCTTCCAAAAGGATGAACAGGTGTTTTGACTGGGCTTTTCAGAGAGGCCTTTAGAGGGGTAGGGATGGGGAAGAAGGCATCCAAGACTTTAGCATTCTCTTAGGACCTCTCTGAACATCAGAACCTTGTAAAATATTTGGATAGATCCATCCATTTATGACTGAAAAATCCTGTTCCTCAACTCCCACTAGCCACTGGGCTAGCAACGGACCACAGCTATATTTTATTTGAACAAGTGGAAAAACAAAGAAAGGAACAAGCAACAGTACGTGCTCTAAGCCACCTCTCGAGGATACCTTGCCCTGCCCACCGAGGACTCAGTCATGGTATAATCAAAACCATGGTGGAGGCACAGCTGCAGCCACAAATCAACATGTGCCTTTACGTATGAATCTCATGTAGCAAAATTGTGGGGTCCTTATGTAGCAATGAAAGAAATATATGAGTTTTCTCTGCTTGCTCTATACCAAAGCACAGAGGACGGCCTCAAGCCCAAATTTCAAACAAGGCAAGGGGAAAGAAAGCACAGTCAGAGACAGAGGAGGTACATCTACCTGGCTCACCGACACCCATTCCACTTCCTTTTCTTTGTGTAGAGGCAACATAACCTCACTGCTTCTGAGAAAATTCCTATTAGAAAGCTGCGGTTTCCAGTTCATTTTTATTGGATTTTCCAAAGTTGCATCATCAGAGCAGAGCATATTCCTATGGGAGCTGAAGGTCCAAAACTCTAAGCCATTATAATAAATAATAATGAAAGTCATGGCTAGTAAAACCTGTAATCTGAACACATACAAAAATTAATTTCACTGTGTACAGTTACTTTTCAAACTCTGTGCCTTTCACATTTTCCTGGCAGAAACATATAGCCACAGTCACCAATAAATATGAACAATATAAAAAATACAAGCCACCACTCAAAGTTGTAATTTTACTTTGGCTTATTTAAGGTAATAATCAATCTTAATGAAAAAAAAAAAAAAGTCTTCAAAATCTAAAAGAAAACTATAAAGCTGACTTGAGAATCCACCTGAAAGCTCATGTTTCCCTTGTGCTCATTTGTGCTGAGGTGAACATGCATCAGATAATGAAAGATGAACAGGTAGAACCAAGATAAAAAAAGAACAAAACAAACAAACAAGCCAAAGAAAACAAAAGAAAAGGCCACCAAACCAACAAAAAGCAAAAATCCACATTCCTGTCTCAAAAACAGATATTGATGCAAAACACCAGTGCAACGCTGGCTTCCACCAAAGCCTAGAAAAGTTTTTAAAATTTCTTCAGAGCATCTTGTGTCTCTAGGGAACTCTTGTCAAAATCATGCAATTTGTCACCACGGATCACGCCCACAGGCAGCATCTGTGAGATTAGATGAGGGGGACACAGGACACTGCCAGTCAGTACTCCTGGTTCAGAGGCGAGGAGGGAACTTGTGCTACTCACCCCGATGGCAGCATCTCTTCCCTGCACTAAAATCCAAAAACCAGAATCTCTGTTCAATAGGAAATAAAGACTAATCTGCACGAAAAGGTTACAATGAGAGGACTGGAGATCGGAAAGAGATTTGCTTCCATTAAATTCCTGTGAAAGAATGGTTTAAGATACTTAGCTAATTTATCCAAGTTCTTCTCTTGGATGTCAAATATGGAGAACATGGGCGTGGGGAGGGAATCTTCCACCAAAGTCTGCATGTTGCTCTTTTGTAGTTGCAGTTGGAAGAAGAAAATGCCAGAGCAGATTTTTTGCACAACTAAAGAGTATCTCAGTCTGAAAAAACATATCAGCCTGCTGTCACATACTTAAGAATTGCCATTAACGACAAAAGAAAGGAGAATAATAACATGCGATCACACTGCTTCTGTATTACAAAATACAAAGAAAAAGTCAGTATTTCCCCAACTGCAGGAACACAAAGTACCAAATCACAGAATGTAATACAGATTTGAACTTCAGAATATAAAAGGAAAATCCAGTTTACAGCTAAAAGAAAACCCTGAAGTCCAGGAAAAAAGCAACCTCAGTGATTTCATTTCTGATCAGATAAACTGATGAAACATTACTGTTGGATTTCTAGATAGTGGCAAAATACAGTATGACGGGGATGGTATGAAGAAGCTTGGTTTAAGCCAATAACAATCAAATCTCCAAACAAACAAAAATCCCATACTGACAACTCAGAAATCCTAGGATTAGACCCAAACCTGAAGTCTTATCTAATATTGTTCACAGCTGCTTGGCACCAGCATGACAAAATCAGTAAAATTCTTCTAAAGAGAAATGCTTCAACAGCTTCTATGAGTTAAGTACGCCCTACTATCACACAGCACATAAAAATTTGGTAAAATATTAACTTCACGACAGCAAACAGACAAAAAAACCCCCCAAAACGAAACATAAAGAAAACTCAGGGCTTTGGAAGAACTAAATTAATCTGTTTTCCTGAAAGCTGTCTAAAGGTGGGGAATTCCAGATTACGGAGAAGACCACAAACTTTAAAAGCTTGTCTAATATGTGTTCTACGTTGCTTAGATACAAAAAAAAAACCAAAAAAAACAAAAAAAACCCCAAAACCTGCATATTTAAAAATGTCAATCAAATCAAATCAAATCATTCTTAAACAGAACTCTTGAACATGCACTGCCAAAGACAACTGTTTGAAGTAGAGTATCCCACACAATATAGTGGGAAAAAAACATCAGAGTTGGCTTAAAAAAGTTATTTCATTCACGTCTGCCTTGACAAAATTAGGGGGTATCTGTGGATTCCCCCCACCTCCTCCCTCTTCAAAAAAGGCATCTCCTCTCAGAGTAGGTTACAGATGATCAAATCAATGGAATAAGGATCTTGATTGTCTAAGCCAGCTCTCCATAGACATGAGTTCACAAGAGAGGCAGCCATGCAGCTTCCTCAGACAGTAGTAAAGACTTTTGATCTTTCTTTGAAGAAACTTTTCTCAGGATATTTAAAAGTCTGTGGTTTATTTTCATGTGAGGGGAAAAGCAATGATGAGGCGAACACTCCCACACAAAGAAATGTCTCAACAAAGCTATGCTTGTCAAAAATACCCTTGAAGAAAATTAATATGTACGCACTCTGAAGGTGTACATTCTTATTCTGTAGTCTTTACTGAGGTCTTTGCTACCTATTTCATGACTCATGGATGTACAGCACTCCATGCAAACACCCAGCAGGAAAAAAAAAAAAGGCAGTTAAACAGAAATGGAGATACTGCAAGGGTTAAGAAGTATGGCTTTTGGATATGGAGATGAATTACTGCAGAGTAACAAATTAACTTACACTAAATAACATATACTAGATAATTCTTGCTTACTAACAATACATTTTTCGTTGAAAACAAAAGCAAAGTACGCTTTTACTCTGTGTATTACTGCTTTTTTGTTGAAAGCTTATGAAAGACTACTTATTTTGGATTTCTCATGTGCAAAAAGCACAAGAGAATTACACAGACACACGTTCTTTAAAATGTTATATATGCATGCATGAAATACACTGAAATACAAGAAATACCATTGGTTCCTTATTTCTTGTTCGCCCACAGTTACTATAGCTAATAGTATCACAATATTTTATTTCTTCAGATTCTGTTTGAAGAGTTGTGATTACAGGGTGCTTTTCAAAATGACCTTACATCACATAACCAGTGTGTTTAAGGGCACAAAAGAAGGTGGCTTGTTATGAGCACTTCTTTGCCAGCATCAATCTACCTTCCATCAGAAAAGAAGGATCACATTACAGAAGACACACTATTGTGAATTTGTTTTTACACATGTGTGTATGTGTAGGGAAAGTCAACCACAGAAGTCAGAGATGTAAAAATAGCACCGGACTGCATGAACTTCCTTGGTTCTTCCTTATTCTTACAAACTTTTCTTCATTATATTTGCAGTTTGCTTATTAGTTTGAAAAATGGTTTTAAGATTAAGATATGTGTTACGCTACTAAAAACATCAGAAGAAAAATAGTGAATTGACAGTATTTTAATTCTGCTTAGATGATTAAAAGAAAACACCAAATGTTCCCATTTTGGGAGCATCAGGAACTTTTGGGAAGTGGGAGGAAATGCTATAAGAATGGGATATTTTTTTTAGAAAAGCTGATATCTCAAAAAAATCACCCTGAAATATTTCTAAGATTACCACACAATGATGGCATTTGGGCTACATCAAGTCTGCTGAGAACAACAAAAGAAGTGTGAGCAAAACCCTGTATTGTCAGAAAGTCAGAAACAGCTGCTTTTATAGGTTCCTCATTCACCAAAAGCATGCTCAACCCGGAGAAGGAAGGGCACATACCTGCCAGCTGGGAGACAAGCAAATGCATGGAGTATTTAGAGAGCCTTGTGCACTGAGAAACTGCTCGCAGATTTTAAACCCTGTCAAAAGTGTCATGTACTTGCACAAAATGAGTATCACTGCTGAGACAATACTTTTAGGTATGTTTGCAGCGAGTTTGACACAAGGAGATACCGATCTTGACCAAGGCTTCTCTAAGATTCCATTTAGTAAGTCACTAGTAGAAAGGGGGAAAGCAAAAGCCAGAAACACAGGTATTGACCTGGGAAGCACATGGATCTTGTGAAAAAAAAAAAATTAAAAAAAAAAATCAGAAATTAGGTATGAATGTACAAACTAGATCAGATCAATAATCTGCAAAATATAAAATAAAACCCAGCAAAAATCTTCCATAAAGTTGCAAAAACCAGCCCCAAACAAACTTACTATTCACTAGACAGAAGGTATGTGACTTCCCACACAGAAAAGCGTAGTCTACTCTGAAAACCAAAGCCTGAAAACTTTTGGGT
Organism: Thinocorus orbignyianus; assembly: GCA_013400375.1. Lineage (NCBI taxonomy): Eukaryota > Metazoa > Chordata > Aves > Ciconiiformes > Thinocoridae > Thinocorus > Thinocorus orbignyianus. The sequence continues at coordinate 2,905,583 of VXBW01008256.1, read as the reverse complement.
TGGGGTATTTTCTTTATGTTTTCAATCTTGCACAGTATTATTTTACAACTAGATAGTTGTAAAAGATAGTTCTGAAGTCCTCAAATATCCTATTTGAGCTATCTCTCACCTCTGGGATTTACAGAAACATGCTACACAGCATGCAAAACCTATTTGTTTCCCAAGTTTGAACACGCCATCCTTCCAGCTTTGTGAATACCCCCATGACAGACAATTCTGGGGTCCCGTCAATTTCAAACAAGCCCAATAGAGAGGGCAAGATACTGAGATGTCTACAGATTTCAAGGAAACTGGTGTCTGCAGAAAGAGTTGAGAGACAGTCACAGTGACGAAAAGTTGAAATGTGGGATTAGAATTCAGCAGCAGCTGCTTCTATAGGCACAGATCTACAGAAAACCAGGCTCCTTTAGCCCTTCTCTCTACACAGCTTCTTTGTTCCTTTTTCCTTTTGTATTTCTAAATATATACTTGGTCATATATACTGCAGTTCTTAACCTAAATTTGAGCTGAATTATCTTGCTACACAAATGTCTACAGTTCAGGAATAAGGATGAGTTTAGACACACATTTTCTAAGACAGGACCGTTTTCTTTTCACATAGCACTATTTCCTGGTTTTGCTTTGGATAATGCTGTAATTACAGAGTAATTATACATTGGAGCCAAAATTACAGCAGCTGAATAATAAGTATTAAATCACAAGCACTGTATTAAATAACCTTAACTTTTTTATGCTCATAAAAGAGAAAATTCTATACTTGGAAAGCAAACTCATGCAATTGAAATTGGAGTAGCTGAATTTTATTTCAGTGTACTTTACCAATAAGTCTGTCATACAGACAACTGCAAGAGTCACATTTTTTTTTTATTTAGAAAGAGAAACAGACAACATGGCATTGCAGAGTTTACCCTTTCAAACACTTAGATCTACCTGATGTTATAGTCAAAGTTTTTCATGTACCTCAAAAATCTCTCTCATGCTAATCCTTATAAATAGTCCACTTCTAGTGTCCAATTACAAAACGAGTGTGAAATATTTTACTTTAAAAAGAAAAAAAAAAAACTAAATCCAATGAAGCAGGTAAATTTTGTAAATTTTGATTCTTTGTCAATCTTTTGAACTCATGGAGACATGGGTTTATACCAGCGTTGTTGCCCCACAGCACTACATCGAAGCTACAGTGCAGATACAACTTCAGAGTCATTCTCCCACTAAACCCCACTGCACATTGAGGTCTTGCAGCATGTGTAAAACCTCACTGGGGAGACAAATCACCTCAAACCAATCTGCTGTGTCTAACCTATTTGCTACATAAATTGTATACACGTACTATAATAAACATAGTGTAATTTCCTAAGACTACCGCCAACCTAGCAAAATGCTGGCTCACAAACTGGGAGAGCTGAAATCCTGTGCAGGAGAGAGAAGAAGGGTGTAGCAGGAGGAAAAAGTGATGTGAGTGCCTTTGAGTGTTATATATCGTCAGAAGCTGTTCCAAGGTATGACCAGAGTCAAGGGAAAATCAGCCCATGTCAGAAAACTCTCAAAGTACTGATTTCTGAGCTAAAACCTCTGTAAAATCCAGGCCTTCATTTCAGATTTCAGAACAGTTTTGCCAAAGAAATGTTATGCAATACAGCAGAGAGCCCAATTTCTTGATTTTCTTATGGATTACCACAAAGAAGTCTAGTACCCAGACCACTTGGTTTTATGGACCATCTGAAGAACCCTGCTTAGAACAAGGTTTGACATCTCTGAACAAGAGTATACATTCCTAACCATATTTTCCTAATACGAAAGTTTTCAAAGCAAGCAGCTTATGCTTTCATGCAGAGTACTGCCAATGGGCGTGCTTTAAACTGCAACAGTACGAGCTCAAACACATGGGCAAACATCACATGAACCTTAGCAGAAGATGGACTGAGATCAGTTAGTCTACAGGAAGAGCTTAACTTGAGCTCAGAGCTACAAAACCAGTAACTGGCCACACAGTACAGGCTTTTAGCTCTACTTAAGGCACAAAATCCCATGGTGTGTGTGTGTATATATATATATATGTGTGTGTATATGCATATATATATACATATATATATATATATATATAGGAGGACCTGCTTTGGCAGGAGGGTTGGACTAGATCATCTCCAGAGGTCCATTCCAATCTCGTGCGTATATATATATATATGTGTGTGTATATGCATATATATATACATATATATATATAGGAGGACCTGCTTTGGCAGGAGGGTTGGACTAGATCATCTCCAGAGGTCCATTCCAATCTCATATAATTCTGTGATTCTGTGATACATATTATGTAGTTTGAGACATTACAAGAGTGAAGAATGGATCATGAGTTCACACACCAATACTGAAATGACAGACAACTGACAGAGATACGTTCTTCAAAAAGACCTAGTGAAAACCTCCCACACAGACACAGCCTTCTAAAGACAACTGTAAGCCTGTACAGACCGCATGTGCAAAACAGACCTAACCACAGTCACTGCATATGTGCAGAACACTACAGGATTGGATGGGGGAGGAGGAGGCAACAGATGGTGGAAGTTTCACACATTGCCTTTACTGTCAGCAGAATAACATGACAACTGTCTAACAGAGTCGAAAAGGCATCTTACTGTCTCACAAGAAGCTCCCTGTCTCCAAAGGATGAGAAATCTGACTTGCGGTCAGATGAGTACAAACCATGACCAGCCCAAAACTGACATCCAATTCTCAACCATGCACATTTCCTGTCTGGGAGTGTTTACATCCTCTGTTGAATACAGTTTTTCTTCCCATTTGAACAATTGCTACTCTTGCAGGATCCTCGAAGGTTTCAAAAAACAAAATTTGACAAGATCCCCTGAGAGGGGAAACAGACTGCTAGTTTATTTTCTTTTTCTTGCTTGACTCCCTCCAACTCCACATGCCAATAGATGCATCAAGCTACACAGGTAAGCACTCCTACATCAGTTTGCCCAGACAAACAGCTTAATCTTGCAGTTTCCATGCCAGGATGGAAACAGTCAGCCCAGAGCCCCTGGGTTAAGAACCTATTAAAGGAAAGAAGTCTCTTCCCACTTCCTGTTCAGCCTATGCACCAAAACAGCACAAGAGTCTACTGTGAGTAACAGCACAGCCCAGGTGAGATGGTCAGCCACAGTACAATAGAATGTCCCTCTGGATAGAGGCCACTGCAAACAGTTTTCAGGAAAATGCTAAAACAGTCTACCAAAAACACAGTGCTGTACCTTTGGAAGTGGTGCAAATCCATCACAAAGCAGCCATCCTTGCTCAGGGGAAGGATAAAAGTCCTAAGGACACTCTGTCAGAAGGCCCCAGTTCCAAAAAAAGGCTCCGTGGTGCTGTGAAATGGCCAGATCCTGGGATTCCAATTAACAAGGAGACTTTTTCCATCTTCTTCCATAATTCAGCATGGCTCAGTTGCTGGCCCATAAGCCTTCTCTACAGAAGAACAAACCTGATGCTTTCTCTGGTGGAGGACATGATGTAGCCTACCCTTCCCATGCCCAGACACTATCTGGCACACCACCATACAAGAAAGCATAAGAACAGGGACAGGATTTTATTTTTTCCTTAGGCATGTATGTGTGGCATTGAGTTGAACGTGATGCTTCAAAGTAGCTTTTGCTGCACAGGAAAGGAAGAAATGTCCTGTAGCCCTGTAGTAACTAAGGTGAGAGCACCTTTTTATTGTTCCAAATCACATTTGTAGTGATGAGCAGAGTTGCAGACCCCTTTCCAAAAGACATCATTGTGCTCTGCACTCTCCTATTACATCGCCACACTGAGCAATCACATCTCAACCCCTTTTAAAAATTAGTCTGTTGGTAGGAGTCCTGTCAACTTCAGCAGATCAAAAGCATCGCCATATCTCTTTAAGGGATATTAAAAAACAGAAAGACATCACTCCTTGCTTAGTCACGGATTTTTGGAAGAAACGTCAAGTTCGTAAATATCCAGGATCCTTACACTGGGATTAAGGGACGATTTGGTCCTGCGAGAGATTTTGTTAGCTCGTAAGTCAATCACTGACTAAAGAGAAAACACTAGAGGGAAAAAGAGATGGAAAAAAAATAGACGTCTCTAAAACCCTATGGTGTCCATGGTGAAGTCATCTTTGAAGGATATTTCAGTCTCTCCCACAAAAGTGCAGGGATTTCTGAACCACGTGCTTGTTCACTGCTGCCAAAGAGACAAACGCAGTTTCATCTCCTTCAGAAAATGATTGAGAGGGTGGAGACCAAGTTAACATCACAGAAACATTTGGTCATTTACTCATCTGGCTCTTCAGGAAAGTATATTTTGATCCCTCGGATTACTCGCTCATCACCAAGGAGCGGAAAATTTCTCCTTTATATGCAGAAGGACAGCATACATGTTGAGAGGTGAACAAGCTCTTTAAAAAACAGAACAGAAAACATACTATAAAAAGAACAAGAACATGAACACTAAGAATAGATTCAAACTTTGCTGAGTATATCACTTGTGATAATTTGATTAACCAGACTGTTTCAATGTAACCTACCCTCCATTCTGAACCTGAAACCAGTCTACCAAGCAGCACTGAATCTGATGAGCTTGGTAACAACACCTCATGACTTCAAACAAGATACCACTGCAAAATCTTCAGTAAGAGAGACACATCGTCATGTGAAGGAAAGCACAACAGTGTGGAACACAGGCCCTGTGCTCTTCAATTAGCACACTTACAGTAAGTTACTCTCTGTTAGGTACCCGCTGCACAGCAGTATGTCATTTCAGGACATGGGACTTCATGGTCTGGATGAACCCTTTCAATCTTCTTTGATTTTTGATGAAAGCAGATATTGCCTTGATGATACGTAAAGCATCATATGAGAATACCTCAAGTATCCTTGTTTCTTCTGTTCACGTAGCTACAATACCTGATAAGTGATCCAAACCAGATGAAAGATCAGAAGTGCAGGGCACACATGCCCAACTAAATCTTCTCACCTACTTTATTCTTTCTTAGCAGTCGCTGGTCACTGTTTTCTAAGGTACCCTATATTGCAATTGGTTTTGGTGGTACAAAGAAACACTGCTTAAAGTAGCTTCTATAAAGAAGTTTACCACAACATGAAAGAACAAGTCCTCCAGGAGAAACCAGAGACTCTGTGAACTATAATACCTACTACAAGAAGGAAAACCTCACTCGTTCATTACTTCTTTCTTGCATAACATCTTTCTTGTACACAGACCCCACCAATACATAATTTAAAGTGAAAATCAGCTGAGACACAGATAGGCACAAAAGCAAATTTTTTACTTATTAGTCTAATCTTGAGAAGCTGCGCTTAGGAGGGATGAAACACCTTTTTTGTGTACCTTGATACAACTGATAGCCACAAATTTAATGAGCCTATTAACATTTCGCATATCTTGCAAAAAATAAAAATTGCTCTTTATTAACCTTCAAGAACCTGGAAAGACTTGCTCAAAGTAGGAAATAACCCAACATATCAATGCACACAGCTAGAAAATTTCAAATGACACTACTTCTATCTTGAATGTTATACTAGGGCCAATGAATGACTAGGGCATAACACGGCAGCTGATATTCTGTCCAAAATGTCAGGTGCACTTTTAGGTTTAGTCCTTTCGATGGTGCCACATCTAGGGGGTCTGAAGGTGGTAAAGAGTTTCAAGGTGGGTGGGATGGGATGTTTATTGTGGTCTATTCCTGAGGTTCCACTTTGCTTGCTCTGCAGTAATTTGAAGCACTGAATGGCCCTTCTGTTACTCAGACTCACATCCTTTGACAACCACATTAGCACTAACATACTTATGTAAATAGACAACACTACAAAAAATAAAAAAAGTTACCCAATGTACAGGCAATAGGAAGGCTTAAATAAATCAACAGAGAAAGAATACATTAATAAGGAAGCCTATAAATACCAACGTGTTCGTGCCTCTCTTGTCAGCTACTTTCAAGTAGCAATAAAAAAGTGCTTAACGCATACATTTAGTATGCCACTTTAATCTCAAATTGTTCATGTTAATTGCTAAATCTGATAAATATTTGCATTAGCAGATTCAGCATTAGGCACTGGCATTCAAGAACACCAGAACGGAATGCAAGTAAAGCGTACACAATAACTTTGCTCAACAAGAAAAGAAGAAAAATCCACTCTGGGATGCTGCAAAGGCACCATTTCCACATGAGGGTAACCTATTTGGTAGCTCAGCTGGTCTTCTCATGGACTATTTGACAGTGCAATAAGGATTGATCTACCTGGATAAGAAGTAGGCATGACAAGCTTAAAAGGGAGTCACAGCTAGCCTAGCCCTTTGCAGCTGTGAAAACTGTGTGGCATATGGCCTTGAAGCCAACAACATGTATACAACATAAGAGAAAATGTCAGAAAGCATACTCTTCTTGGCAGGATCGTTGAGACTACTGTCCCTTCACGATCCTGTTTCCAAATGCAGCCAATTCAAAAAGCTTGAAAAGGTGCAAATCTCTTCGTTATGCACTAGTTTCTCTTCCCTCCTGCAGGGAATGTCATATTGACACTTGTTGTCAACAAGTTTGACAGTAGCTTGATGTCTGGTGCTGCACCTGGCATGCATGAGGGGGGAAATGCAAGGACTTCTTGGACCACTTATGCATTTCACAGAGTCCTGTGCTTGCTCCATCAAAGCGCATGGACAAGTTCAGAGTGCTTTCGGGTTACCTGATTTAACTCATAACTCCTGCATTCAGTTTTATAAACACTAGCCATTAACCATACACAAAAGCAGAGCAGGCAGTCAGCATTTTATGCTCAAAAGAAATCAATGGTCTTCTTCCAAAGCAGTAGTAGTCAGTAAGCAAGGTGCAAAAGGTAAGTCTAATAAGCAGAGTACAGCGAACAAAGAGAATCTACATTCAACTGAAGGAAAGAATGAGCACCAACTTAAACTAATCATCATCAGCTAACATCACTGCATCATCAGAACAACCCTGTTTCGTACATGCACTGTAATAAGCTTCCAGTCCTAACCTAACACTGTTGATGCACAGCTTCACAAAACAGGTTCCAGTGCACACTGCCACACAAATCAGAAACACTGTGGTTACTGGAGACCTGGAGAAACAAGTTTTTTTGTATGAAATACAAGCTATTGCAAGAGCTTTAATTAGATCAGAAGAGATGTCAGCACTACAGAAAATGTCACTTGCTTTTCTTGTAATGTTTTTGATAATTCTCCCCAGCCTCAGCCATCACTCATTACAACCAAAAGGCTTCTTCCACCTCCTCTATTCTTGCAGAAAAGAAACAAAAGGAAGCATCTGTAACATTCATTGAAAAATTACCAGTTAAGGAATGCAGTCACAGATTTTAGGATTTAGAGTCAGATGGGGAAATGGGGAGAAACTGTTTTGTGAGGCCAAAAAGCAGTAGTGCAATCATCTCCTGCCTACCATAGGCCATAACAATTTTCTAGACCTTTCAGCAATTAGCTATGTGGCTTAATAAGAAAAATTGTGCCTTATTTGTATTTGGAACATGTTTAATTTCACTTCTGAATCATCTGATTAGGCTTTTGTCTGCTAGATGGTATCCATGACCACAGTTTTCCTGTAGAGGTGGACTATAATCCATTCATACCTTAATCTGAGTGGTGATAAGCAGAACAGAGTTCCTGAGGTTAATCAATATTTATACAGTGTTAGTCATTTATCTACAAAGGCAATACAGTATGTTTTCACTTAGCAGTGGCACTTCAAAGGGGCCTAGTAAGGACAAGTCTCCCCTTGGGCAGGTAATAACACCTCTAGAGCACATGAGTCTAGCACTAAAGAAGTACTAAGGTTTCATACTACATGGTTATCAGAGGGAAACACCACGATCAGCAAGGTAGTTTGGTTTTTGGGGTGGTGGTGGGAAGTGAATGTTGACAATGAGGCTCACCCATTGCAGTAGTGATCCCTGTATTTTGTCGAACACGGTGAATGCAACTGCATAACTTATTGTAGTGGAAAGTAAAGAAAAAGAAATCATGGCTATACAGTGAGGGCTGGGACATTGTGAAATTGGAACACAAAGATCCTCGTAGTGAAAACCCTCTAAGCCTAAATTTGCCTCATCCCCTGAGGCCTTTCTCCCTGAAAGGTGAGGTAGGCGCTGTCTCTCAGATGGGAAACATGGTCTGTGGTGACACGTACGGTACTGCCGCTAAATCCCCCACCTTTGCAAATACTGGAGGGAATTGTTAGAACTGCATAAGCCCAGATAAAGCTCACTTCCACTACAGACATGCAGTAAGGACAACAGCCCAGCCATCCTTGCAAGGATGTTGGCTTGTAGAAGGTTGCCAGCTTTTGTCAAATGACAAACGGCCTTGTGCGGGAGGGAAATCTACCAGTCTGGAGGGAATAATACCCACAATATATTACTGTAACAGTTTTATAGTCTCTGCTAGTTAAAACAATTACTTTTTTCCCCACCTTCCTTCAGCTTCAGAGATATAAACCATGCGTTCCAGAAGTAACAGCACAGAAAGCCCAACCAGACCAAAGCTGAGCCAGCAAAGGCCGAAAGACCATCACAAAGAAGAGGTTGGTTTAAGTGGGAGAGGAAACGTGCAAAGAAGGCAGAAGGAGGACGATGTAGCCCAAGCCAGTACCATCCTAAGAAGCCCTAAGTCAGAAAAAAAGCAAAGAAGTTCTTTCAAGAAAAGAGAGGATCTCTCTCGTGATGACTTGCTATTTCTTCTTAGTGTCCTTGAGGGTGAATTACAGGTGATTTATTATCCTATTTTATATTCTAGATTGAAACACACCCACTTCCCACTCCCCCCAAATTATTTCAAAACCATGCTGCTTTCACGTTAAAGAAACATCCTACCTAATTCTTATTATTAAAGCTAATAGCCCGAAAAGGTGATCTTTACATCACACCTAAATGCAAATAAAATTTACTCACAATGTACCTGTATCACACTAAAAACACTTATGGTCCACTGTAAAGGATCATGTAATTCAAAGCAGAGAACTCACAAAACTTCCCTATTTTGCTGCTCAATTTTAAGTGCATTGAATACAAAGTATTTGTCATTGTAAAACCTATACAGAGAACATACTAGAGACCTTTAAGATCTGTTACTTAACTATTTCTTATCTCCCCTCTCTTATGAAGCCATGAGCATTACTCCCTGCGAATCAGTATGTGCCAGATCAAAAGGAGTAACTCACTTGACAGTATTTTAACATCTTGTGCTAGAAAAATCAAAATAGTCATTTACTTCCCATAATATGAAGCATAAGTGTCGCATGCCACTTGGCCCATATGATGCTAGATTTGAAGAGTGAGCATTTTTATATTTGGAAAACAAGCTAGCTGCTAAATGGTACATGATGATGCCTAACCTGGTTAAACGCAATTTCAAGGAGTGGGAACCAGCTTTCCAGTGAGCAGGGAGAATATTTCTGTGGCAGGCTGATTGCACAGAAGTAGTGACATTGACTTAAACTGCTCGCAGGCAGAGGGAAGAGCAACCTGGCCAAAGTGGCATAAATGGGTATATCACACGGTTTCAGAGTTTGTAACTAGACAGTACCTGGGCAGTTCCATTCTTAAGTTATGCATATATATTTAGATAACACATAACAGAACACACACACACTCAATATGAATATTTCATAGATGTACTGATCTCTGAGGGTTGATCCAAGGCAAACTTCTACAGAACATTTCACTATGCAAACAGAACAATTTCCGTGTTTGCCAAACACTTCTCTCCTTCTCACTTGCCCTTTCTTAATTTAGGCAAAAATTCGGATGTCACACACTCCTCAAAAAGTTCTCTTCCTTTCAAAAAAGATATGTGTATACATATATTTATATACATATACTTATATTACACACACACTTCATTACACTTCTACAATATAAATATACAAATATACATATATACAAAAACACTTCAGTTCTTAAGATTTAAAACTGGAACAGAGTGAAATGAGAAACTGGAAAACAATGAGCCTAACATGAACACTTTAAATCACATCTGACATTCCAAAGGAACCATTATGAATGAAAAAAGTGAGAAATCATTATTTTTATTCCTAATTTTCCACCTCCTGCAACGCCAAATCAAATCTCTGAAGATCAGCTGTCAATCTGACCATAATTAAGTTTCAAAGTTAGATGCCATTAGTCTCTGATTCCAGAACACCTAAAATGCACCAAGATCACTTGTAGGTTTTTTCCCCACAGTTATAAGGACTGGAAATAGATTGTTTTACATTTTTTTAAACACAGTCACAAACAGGGATACAGAATTGCTCCAGCCAAGAGCAGTCAGACTGAAAGTGTTACCATCTCCTCACGCATCCCTCTTTCAAATGTCTGCCCTCCTTATTCTACCCTTCTAGGACTAGCATGTATGTTGTTTTGTTTTTATCAGAGATAACTGCAGACAATAGATGTTTGAGACAGTTCATTTAGTTATATCACTGTAATGGAGACAGGAGGCAACCTCCACCACTGGAGGATGCAGTGGGGCAGGGTAGGGGAAGAAGATGGACACAGCCCCAGGGGAGGTGGTGACCCCTCCCAGTGAAAAAATTCACATAATCAGATACTCTCATGGGAAAAAAAAAATAAAAAATTATTGCTAGAAGTGGGACTTGGAGAGAATTAGCACTATATTTGTGGCTAGTAACTTTACCTAAAGATATGCTATAAAGTTCCTTGCTCCAACATAACATCTAGGAGCTAGTAACTTTTTAGCAAAAAAGTATTCTTGGTGGTTTGTTTTGTTTTTTAAAGAGGAAAGAGAATCTATAGATCATTTCACATACTGCAGATAGATTTGGCATGTTGCTTCAGCATGGAGCATGAACTTAGAGAGCAGTGCTGTATGACAGGAAGAAAGTATGTACACCTGCCAGTTTGTGCAAGAATTTCTGAAATACATACATAGAAGAACATATTATAAACATACCTGAGAATATACTGTGTCTACTCTTTGGTAACAGGATGTCATCAGATATTTTACAAGATTAAGGAAACAAGTGCAGTGACATTAAAAAAGAAAAGGTATAACGGAAATTTTTAGGCTATACTTTTTAAAACTACATGATTTTTGGAAACCAGGTAACACCATCTTCATGTAAGCATGATCTTCTGAAATGTTTTTTTTTTTAGCATGCACTCACAAATTGAGAATAACCTTAAAGCAGTTACTTCCAAAAAACTTGACGCTGCCAGGTTGCTTATTTCCTGAGGTCATGTACATTAGTATGTGCACATCTACATGCCTACAAATAAAGGAAGGCATGGTCTCACATGTACATGCACACACAGGACTGCACTGCCAGCTTTGAAGGAAATCAATCCTGTTTTTAAGAACTGCCATTATTGCACCGCTTTGGAACACACATTGCAAAGGGTCACATCCCCAGCACCACACACCTCAGTCCATTCACTGTTCAAACAAACTCAGTATAACAGAAGCAGACAACCCCAGGCAGGTTTAAACTACAAAAGCCACCTTTGCACCTAGAATATATAGAATGTGCAACACCTCCATGCTTCAAGAACCATTCTAACATCTTTCACTAACAATTTAAAACCAGCTTCTAATACTACAAGTCACACTTTGTCCTGAATGTTTGTGTTGTGAATGCTACATTCTGGTCAAGAAACAACAATATGATCTAATCATTAACAAAATACTTCAGCACTGATGAGGGTTCTGATGACGTTGGATCTTATGAAAAACTAATAAAATACAAAGACCTATATTTTCCTCATGCTTTTTAACTGTCTTCATGTTACTGACTATTCTGGGACATTTTACATACACAGCATTCTTTTAAAAGTTTTTTTAGTTTTCTCAATATCAAAAGTAGAAAGCGAACATGTATACACATACACAGTGTATATAAATAAAACCTTACTTTGTGTTTCTGCAGGCTCAAGATGAAGTTATAGGAGTACTTAAGGCTGAAAAAATTGACTTGGCTTTGCTTGAAGCACAATACGGCTTTGTTACTCCCAAGAAGGTATTGGAGGCCCTCCAGCGAGATGCTATTCAAACAAAGGCTGAGCAATGGCAAGAAGATATCTATGAAAAGCCTATGGGAGAGGTATGAACATATAATTGATATTTAACCATAGTTCCCACCTAATTCAACAGAAAATATCTCAGTGACTTCAGGGAAAGGAAGCAAATGAGTTCTAAATGTAGAAATCCAACACAAGTGTGGCAGCAGAACAAGGTCCAGGGTCCAGTGAGGTCCCTAGTAGAAACAGGTGTCTAACGATCCTCATTTGTACTGTACACTGGGGGCTTTAAACATTAACAGATATGATTTTGCCTAACTCAAACTCTAATAGTTAGCCTTCTATTTTTGACACTGTCTTCTCTTTTTCCCCTTTTTGTTATCCAAATTCACAACCCACACAAAGAGATGCCCCCGTATTTGTCTCATTGAGGCCATCTGGTAAGGATCCATTCAGCAGCAATGGCACAGCTGTCCACCTTTACATATCCCAGCTCCCACTAATTCTGTGGGAATCACAGGTATAATTGCTTGGTCTGAGTAGTTACTGTAATGAGCTGTCATCAGAAACTTCATCCAGGCAAGTATCTAACATTCTTACATTATACCTAAGTAACCTTTACTTTAACTGCAGCAGCAGCAGCCACACTTTCTGAACAACATTAGCTGAATTTCTTTTCCACCCTGCAATGCGAATTGCTGGATATAAAAATTCCCCTCAAAACAGGATATGATTTTTTTCCAAAGTAAGGGTCTCCTCTTAAATTTAGATAAACATTTTAATGTACTGCTCCGTACAGGTAATCATCTTCAAAATAAAAGCAGAAATTATGAATAAAATTCTTCTAGCAAGTGTTTTCCAAGCTTTCTAAAAAGACCTGTACCTAAGGATACAGAGTTCATTTCAGAGAAAATTATGTCAGGCAAAAGGTCAACACTCATTTCAGAGGCTCAGAGGTTAAAATCTCTGACTATAATCTGAAAGTTCAACTGTGGAGGTTAATTTATTTTAGAACATTGTGGCATTATGTCACAGAAACTTTGAGTACAAATGGAAACGATTTGAAGAGAAGTCCAAAAAAGTTTGAAAACATAAGTTCACTTTACGTAAGTTTATACATGCTTTTTCCTTCTTATACTTAATGGCAAAGAAAGGATTTCTAACACCACTGGATTTGGCAATTCCAAAAGGCAAAGGTAAACATCCTGAGAGTAACTCAGAGGCTAGAAGGACCCCCAGACACTTCGTATATCTTAGTAAACCAAAAGGATGCTGTAATTGGCAGGCATTCCACAATTTCAGTTTCAAAATCCCCCCCTCCCATGAAGTCAGAGATCCATTGAGTTTTTGTTTGGATTTTTTAAACATTTAAAAAATCTAGGAGGAGGTGGAACCAGCCACAAAGTATGACAACCAACCATTTAAATTCCCCCTTTGCCACCGTGACAATGTACCTTTGTATCTGCCTACAAAATCTCTGCTGATCCCATTTCTATAGAGCATGTGTCTCTCACCCTTGACAATTTAGCCTTGTAGCCCTGAACACAGAGGATCTTCCCAAAACTCAAATGAAAAATACATTGAATTTCAAAGGCATCTGTAAGATTACTGGTCCTTTAATATTCTCTTACAAGTCACTCATCTATCCTAACTTTTATGATTTCTTGGCAAATTTGGTTAGGAAGGTAGTGGGAAAATTTGGTGACTGGACAGCTTTACTCACTAGGAACAGGATTCATGGGTGAAGAAATATAGCAAAACAGACTATAGTAGAAATACATCTTCCTTCGCAAAATCTATGTGGAGCGTGAGAGACAAAAACCATGTCTACCATGGCTGTAAGGAAATTTCAAATTTTTTTGAGAGAGGAGGATTTTTTCAGCCAAATTTGCTCTACAGCTATTTCTTTCTGTAACCTAACAAATGACAAATAAGCTTACTCTAATTCCTTACACTTGAGGATACAATGAATTGATTTATGTTTAAAGAAAAGAAAATAGACTTTAATTTTGGTTTTGCTTCTGTCTGACACAAAGGCCTGAAAAGGTTTTCCACCTTTCATGGTGGAATTTACATAATTTTAGATCAAGTCAGTTATTAATGAAAATAATATGCCTTCCAATCAACATTTGACTAAATACAGAATAATAGCATAAGAAAATTTTTCCCAGATTCAAAAATAATAAACTTTTTTTTTTTTAAAATAATCAAAAAGCCATCAGAGAAGGCAATGGAGGAAGAGAGAGACAAAGAGGAAAATACTGCATAATTTATGGTGTCTTTTTTCATGTTTAAAATCTTCATGGAATTAGACAGCCAATTCTGGTTTCTAACTCTCCCCAGCTTCCAACAACATGGTCAAAGTAAAAAATCTGGTCCCTCACTGTTTAAAATGTGATGAACAATACCTCCTACCACTTGGAGAACTCTAAAAGCAGCAATACAAGAGGAAAGCCCATATTCTGCATCCATCAAGGACACTTCAAAATTGAATAAATTTTTAAAATCCCAGTGCCAATCAACTCATGGAAAGATGCATCCCCATCAGTCTTTTAACAAAGTGTATCTGATTGCATCCTCCCAACATTTTACAAGGGCTGGTCACAACTTTCCGAGAACGACAGCTGTAGGGCACCAATAAGTTAGTAATAGGAAGAGACTGAAACAATAATGTTGACAACGTGGCACGCAGGAAAAGCAGAGCAACACAGCTGCATGGAAATTTGCCTCAGCTAGGGTTGAAAAAGACAAGGAAGGAACTGCTCCCATAATCTCCAGCAATCTTAAACTGGACATTATACACTTATAAATAGTGATCATGAGGATATTGTTAACAGAAATAATATTTCACTGAATTTTGGATTAAGGAATATAACTAACCTGGATTTTATTTTGGCACAATGCCAAACACAAAACAGTCTAAAAAGGGAAAGATGAAAAGTTTGGTTCCAACTTAATGGACAT
Organism: Thinocorus orbignyianus; assembly: GCA_013400375.1. Lineage (NCBI taxonomy): Eukaryota > Metazoa > Chordata > Aves > Ciconiiformes > Thinocoridae > Thinocorus > Thinocorus orbignyianus. The sequence continues at coordinate 2,890,572 of VXBW01008256.1, read as the reverse complement.
GTGACACACCAGGCTAATATGATTTCAGACATGAGTCGGTGGCAAAATGTATGTAAATGATTAAATTCCTATGAATTTTTAGCTTGCTGAACTATTCACAGTTACGTAAGACCATGCCTCTTATTTTCCATTGTATTGTACAGTATGTTCAAGTATTAATTCTAGCTAAAAGCCCATATGGTTAGCAAGAACAAAACAACAAATCACTTAATTAAGATTTTATCACTTTAATTTTCAACAGAAGACATTTATACTGCTGCTTATTAGTCCTCTGTGGTTTGTAGCCAAGAACTGTATATGCTGAGTAAACGTGTATGCGTACATATAAATGGATATTTCTCCATTAGCAGATTTAGCATTTGGACAGAGTAATTTCAGGAACCATGGGCTGCTGGAGACCACTCCTCTGAGGGGATCTCACACTAACAGGGGGTTCACACGACTTCTTTCACTTCTCTGCTGGATATGTGGGATTCAGCCACTAGATCTCACGGGGAAAAGGCAAGAGTCAAATCTGCTCCCCAGGGAAGTACCCTTATCCTGCAGATGGACACAAAAAAGCTTCCAAACAAAACACACACAAGTGCAGCAAACCTGTACCAGACTCTGCTCTGCTCGGTCCTGCAGGGAGGGTGAGGGATACTGCACAAGAACATACGCAAGACCAAATGCTCACACCCATTACACAGCTTACATGCAGATCTCAAGTGTCTGCGTTAATTTGTGATGTAGGATTTGCTGCCTCTCCAATTCTCTTCTCTATCAACTACCTGTACCAGCAGACAGGTCCAGCACCTCTTCCCTTCTCCCCCAGGTGGAATCCCAAGTTCTTGCTCTCCACCTTGTTCCCAGCACACATGCCAGCTGGGAGTGCTCATGGTAGAACTGATTTGACAGCATTCTTGAAAAGAAAACCCAAATGCATCTTCTCATCTGAGCAACAGGGGAAATCTACAACATGCAAACACCTTTGAGGCAGCAGCTTACTGTTATTTTGCCCACCTTCAGATTCCTTATTCTCCTCCTCTGCCTCGAACACACACCTCTCCCATTCCAAAGACCAGTTTGTGATCCAAACTGCTAATCTCAGCACTGACAAAAGCACAGCTGTGAAGTAAAATACACTGGCATTGCTCACTCAGAACTGCAAAACAAAAACCTGGAGTGACTACCTTTTTTCCTGATACTTGCTACCTCTTGAATTAACCTCTCATAGGCATTCGACATATACTATAGAGCAAACAAAATACACTGAACCCATAAAACACTGCTGGCAGGTCCCACACCCTTCACACCCAGCAGTGCAGAAGCAGAACTATTTTCTATTTTGTTAATGTTGTTTATGTTGATGACTAACCCTCATCTCCATCAGGCATTTATATGTTTGGAAACAGGAGTCATTTGATTTATGATCAGCTTGTAGCCAGAAAACCCAGTGTTTTTGAACGACAGAAATTTGCACAACCCCTCAGACCTTCTTAACCTCATCCTGCCAAAAGAAATCAGAAGTTCACACCTTTGCTGCCTTCTCCACCTGACATTGCAATGAGGACTGATACCAGCAAACACTGTCATACAAGGCGAATGCCCAGTTCATATCAATTTAAGTAAGAGAGGATCACATCTGCACACAGCACTGCATGAGAGCTTTATCAAAAAACAGGAGATAGGTTGCCTTTTGGGAACAGCATACATTCACCTGTCAGGATGACCTTTAAAAAGATGAGGATCAGAAACTGTGGTAATGGTGCTTCGTGCACCTGTGCTATAGCTGTCCCTAAAAACCCTCCAAGAGAAAGGCTGATTAAGCACACTGAAAATTCTCTGATTCCTGTAAGCTAGTAGCTGAACAAAAGATTTTAAACTTTGAAATTTCTTCTTCTGGTGGAAGACAGGAAAGTGCAGAGAAATTCAAAATGGTCAGTTTTCTTCAACCTGACCTTTTAAGGCAATTCAGTTTTAAACTTCTGTAAAAGGCCGAAAACAGAGCCAAGAGATTGCTGTATAAGGCAGCACTTGCCCACTGGCAAAGCTTGCATATGCAAGGGTTTAGGTAAGAAATGTTTTCCCAAGAGACGTGCTACTTGAGGATGGTGATTCCAGAAAGCACTGACCTTGCTGGTGTAAAAGTGAACAAGAGGGACAAAAGCCAAGCACTTTAACAGCCTGCTGTAAGAGCACCACAATACAGCCAAAAAGGACAGTCATAGGTTTCTTCACAATTTTTGATCATTCATGAAATAAGCTCAGCTATGTTGGGAGCAGAAAAGACACTCTCTAAGGTCACAGCAGAAAGAATGGGCAATTCTCAAAATGGTCCAGATTTCTATTGGAATATTTTGGACTCAAACCATCCTAAAAGTCTTGTCAATGGTTTCTTTTTCCTTATTCATAGCAATGTCACCAACAAAAAGCTAACAATGATTTACAAGAAACAGAAGAGAATATATAAAGCTTAAAAAGAAGTTGAAGCAGACAAGAGAATTGGAAGACGATGCAAAAATTGAGGACATTCTTACTCATTCAAGAAACCAATTTTAGGCATTCCAGCTCTGTCCATCATTGCTTCTATTGGCCAAACTGTGAATAAACATGAGGCAAAGACAATTAATCATACTCTTTGGAATTAAATTGTCCAAAATAAGCAGTGGCCCTAAGAATCTGAAGCCCCAGTGTTTCTTGTGGCACATGAAATTCCTTGTAGGGGAAACATTGGAGAACTAGAACCAGCCTTGCTTCCCACACTGCTCATTTGTGAATTCTTTCCTATTAATAGAGTAAAGCACTGCAAAGCAGCTTGACCTACTAGAATTGACTGAGGTTAAAAGGAAGCATTAGGTTTTAAGATCAAAAATTCTCTTTTCCAAAAAGTATATGAGGATTCCTGTGTTGACCTGATGAGGGAGGCAGCCTCCACAGGGCAAGGGGAGTGAGCAGGGAACAAAGATTCTCACCAGTACAGACTCTTCCCAGGTATTTAGGTGGCCTCCAGTGAGTATTCTTCAAACTTCATCTAGATCAGTAATGCCCAAGAAGGAAAACCCCTTCTGGTTCATAGATACACACTTGCATAATTCCATCACATACTGAATTCAAATTTATAAAAGATAAAATAATGATAATTTTCTCTCAGTTTGTGGAAATAATTTTGTTTAACAGCATAACTCCAGTGAACAGTTACGCCAATACCACTGTGATTTAGAAAAAACTAAAAATTATTACCAAAAGCTAAACCAGAATATTTAAATTAGAACATTACTATATAATAGGTACAAGCTCAGAAAAAACCTCTGGGGGAGGGGAGGGAATTCGATGCTCAGGGTGTGCTGTAAAGGTGTCACCTGCAAGGCAAATCCCTTTACAATGTGTGAAATTTGAGGAACAAAACAGGAAACACCACCATTAAAGAAAAATACTTCCAGCTATTTCAAAATCTAGCACTTACATATTCCAGAAACTCAGAGCCATGCTCAGAGTAAGCACAGGAGACAGAAGTGTTTTCCAGTCTTGGTTCTACCATGCATTTACTGTGAAACCAGAGGAAAACTGCTTTCTAATCTACCTGTCTACCTTACAAAGCCAATTCCAGCAGCTACAAATAAGGCAGCTATTTCTATTCAGTCAAGTCAGTCTACTTCTGTGCGAAGCAAAGGCTTCTTCTGCCAGGACATCTGTTTCTCTACCACAATGATCAATGAGAAAAGCACAGCCCTGGGAACAGTAACTGTTAATTAGTAGCTGTTGAGGATGAGCCATGGCAGGAGGAGGAACAGAAGGTGACTGAGGGTCCCACAAAACAGTACCTTAACTTATTTTTCTAATTTGTCAGAATTAGACTGACAGAACCAAAAAACCCTTTCCAAACAGACACCAAAGGACCTAGCCATCAGACTGTTAAATGCATTTTATATTACTAAGCCTCTCAAAGTCTTTCATTAATGAAAGCCTGAGCAAGCAAGAGTTTCAAAAGACTTCAGGAGTTTTTGCTTTTTTTGTAGCTTGATAAAGTTGTAGAGAAACAGAAAGAAACTTACAGACGAATGCTGGAGCAACTTCTAATGGTAGAAAAATCGCACAGACAGACACTGCATGAACTAGAAGAGGAGAAGAGGAAGCACAGCAAATACATGGAAAAAAGCAATGAGTTTAGAAACTTCCTGGAACAAGAACGTGAAAGGTAAGGTTACCTCTTGCCATAGTACTAAGAAACACCTATTATTTAACATTTTGTCTGAGGATCTGTCCATCTTCTTATTCTGCATGTACTAAAAATCAGAAATATTTGCAGAATTGTATTTTCAGAGTCCAGTTGTGAAAACATGACTAATTACTCCTAAATAACAGCAGTGTCTACATCTCTACAAGCAGGTGAGGTAAGTCAAACGGTGAGCAGATTAATCTGCACTGTGGCAAAATGCCAGGGATGTTACATTACAGAGAATACAAGGAGATAGGCAAATGTGTAAAGGTACAACCCTTTACACAGCAAGTGAACCATTCAGCATATTTAAGATGCTCAGTGTACACTACAGTATGTGAGTAATGGAATATGAAATCAGGCATGCAGCCTTTGACGGCAGAAGAAAAAGGCATGAGGAAAAGTAGAAGGTGTTTGGACAGACCATAGAAATTCAGAGTGTGGAAAGCAAAGGCAGAGGATAATTTACAGAAAGTTTTGAAAATAAGAATGCCAGAAAGCTCTTGTATCAGGATTGGCATGCAAACCATAAATCCAACTTCATCTTTAAGCGTAACCTAGAAGCGCTGCAGCTCGTTTAAGCACAGTGTGAGTGTTTCAATACCAATTCTCAGAAAGATTAGGAAGAATATAATGTCATTTACTGTCTTTAAAAAAGCCACTTTAAACTGTGGCTTCTCTGAATCTACAGTAAAACTGAACACATCCTAAGGGAAAAAAAAGAAAAAATTATCGAAGAACATTTCCTATTCCCTGGATAGCTACACCAGAAGATAGGAGAATATTGTCTCTGTTTCCTTTCGCTTAGGAACAGCTTCCAGATGGAAATGTTTGGGTGTGAGAACGTCAAGCCTATTCTAAACTCACATTATGCACAGATAATTCTTCCTCTGCTTCGCCTGTGAAACATCATGTTCCATGTATTTTGGCAGTGTTCACCCTTCGCACTACACCTCTCTCCTGCAGGTCTATCAAAGATAGCACATATGCTTCCCACTGAGTACACAGCCATATTTATGGATTGCAATTAAAGTTGCTGGGCAAAAAAAAACCCCTCTGCTTCTCAGAGAAACGTATATAGATGCAGGCAAACACAAAGAAAAGCACATACCAAAGTTCCCCCACAAGGCACAGAACTGACTTTTTTCTCTAAGAACTGCTTTTGTGAAGCACCATCACATCAGGAACCGAAACCTGAGACGAATTAAAGTTTTCACCTCCACTGCCTTTTTCTCAAAAACTATGAGACGCTCATCTCTTAGAGACAGAGCTAAACAACTACAGTTGCTAAAAGTGGCAAAATGTTACATCAGACACGTGCTCATACAGCACAAAAAGCAAGCCACACAGAAAAGACTCAGCTACACAGAAGACACAGAAAGACTCAGACACCAGAGTCCGTGTATTTTTTTTTCCTTATGAAAACAGGGTAGACACGGGATTAAAACTCTTTTTCCTGCCCCTCCTCCATATCCCCCCAATAAGCCCATAAAACGTACACCACTATTGTCTGCAACATTCAGTCTATCTGACTGGAAAAAAAGGGGAACGGGGGAGGAGAAATACTGAGGTGCCTAATGAGGCCTTTGAGGATGTAATAATAGATTTCAGATTAAGTCTCAATTTTTGTATTTTCTTTGGAGGACGTATTTTATGTGGAAAACCTTAAGGGGGTGTGATGTCACATATTGAGCTGAATCCAAAACGTTTGCCAAGTAATGTCACCATCAAGATCTCCACGCAATTGCCTGCCATAACAGAAAAGAAAAACTCAAGCCCCAAACAAAAAACAACAAAAAACCACCCCACAAGCTAAAAAAAAAAAAGAAAAAATTAAAACAAAAAATCACTCAGCAAGTTAAGGCACAGTTCTTTCAACATTAGCTTTCTTGACCTGACATTCAGGACACATGCTGCAAAATGACCTTTTCTTCAATTTCAAAAGCCTTAGTCTGATTTATATCTTCTCAGGATGTGAATTTTGCATTTTGATTAAGAACAAATAGAACTCTATGAAATGTTTCATATATAACGCAATGACAAATGAATTTTTGCTCCCTCCGCAATTCCTCTGAAAATATCAAGGAGTTTTAAATATCATGTAAGCACAGTCATTCCCCATTTTCTGAATACTCAAAGGAAATGAAGGTATGAGTGGAAGAAACCAGTCACAGGTATCTTGGAGTACAAGGGTCAAATTGGAGGAAAGGAAAAAAATCTCCCAATGTGTAGGTGTGTCCCATTTTCAGACTTTCTATATACTACATGGACTCTCAACTATACAAAGGCCAAAGCTTTATTATGAACATACACCCATTAAATAAGTGAACGTTTTTCAACAGGACAGGAAATAACAGCAGTTTGCTCGTAAGCAATGTAATAGATTTTTAAAAGCAGTTATGATAAACGATAGAAAGTAATTCAGAACTGTTCAGGTTGGTATAGCAGCAACTAATACCTTTAGTTTAAAGATCATCTGCTAAGATGAGGGGTGTTTTTCTACAGGGAGGAAAGCCATCATAATGTTTTGCTTTAGATCTTAATTCACACTCACAGAGGTCATCTAAAGAACATAGTCCAGAGAAGAAAACACAATTATTTACATATAAGAGAACCTAACATTTCCTAAAAGGAAACATACTCCTTACACTCTAAGCAAGTGAAAAAAGCTAAGCTAGCCAACTAAACACTATACCACTGTATCAGGCATTTCTTCTAAAAACATTAAGTAAAGGGCATTTTCAGTGATACGCTAAAAATTATCATATCCATCTGAAGGGTCAGTGTTCACCAAGCATAAAAAATTGAACCTAACCTGCAAAAGTCTCGCAGCTTTAGTCTTTCTCATCTAACAAAATGCACAAAACACTTTGGGTGCTGCTCCCAACTGCTGCACCCCTCAAGGTCAGGCAGTTAATACGATGTGCTGTTGAATGATGTGGGCTAGAAAGGATCTGTGGATGTCTCCAGCACAACCTGGTGAGTGCAGGGCAACCTTCCCAGTCAGATCAGGTTGCTCAGACCCCTGTCCAGCTAAATATTGGAGATGTCCAAGGAACAGTGATTCTTTTGGCTGCCTGGGCTCTTGATGCAGTCTTTGCCATCCTCATTAGGAGATCCTTTTCCTCAGTTTCACTGTAGACATCATTCTAGTCTAAATTCTACCCCATGTTCAACCGAAATTGCTCTCATTAAAGGCTCAATAACTTCCCTTCTGGCAAACCTCTGAACCTAATCCATCTTCTTTGTCTCTGATCTTTTCACTGCCTTGGACACAAATGAGTTTTAAGCACTTCCTTGCCATCTTACCCAGACAGGGTTTCTGCAACTCCAGCTAGACTCATTTCTTTAAGTGTCTCCGCAATGTAATCTGAGTTGGAAACTTCTCATTGTACACCTCTGCTCTGTTCATAGGACTCACTAGGTCTTATTTTTTAGGTGTTCTCCTTTATCCATTCATTCTCTGTGCTTCTCCTCACAGAAACTCAAAGCCAGCCTTTATCTCTATATTAATGACTCAAATCTACTCCGACCACCATCACAACAAATCTCACCATTTGTGAGCAACCTGCCATCATCCTCAAATCCATGAGACTAGAAGGAAATCCATTTTTTTATCTCCCTGCCTTTGGTTTCATCCTTAAGATTCTCTAATACCTCTGTTCTTAAAACTGGGGTAACAAACTCACACTGCTTATCACTTGGCCTGTCATACCTAGGTACGTTTTCTACATCACCTCAAAAATTCTTTTTGTAGCACCTCCAAGAAAATAAAAAACAAAATTAAAACCAAACCAACCCTCCCTGCAAAAAAAAACCAAACCCAAACCCCAAAACAAAACATCAAACGCACACAAATAAACCAATCATATCTTTCTGTCCATCCAAATAACTAAAACCTTTTGCAGGCCCTCACTTCAAAAATATTTTTTTATCATTCCCACATTAGCTACTTCACTCCTCTATGTCTCTTCACTGGATGTGCTCTCATTACTGCATTAAAGCTATGTATTTCCTCTTGTGTACCTTTACAGTACACCCTTACTCTCTCATGCAGTGTTATTACATAGACTAAACATCTCACTACAAATGTACCCAAATTAAATCATATTATGTTTTAATACTGCTCAGGTATTGAGTAGGTAAGGAATGTGTTTTCATAAAACCGAGCATTCTAGGTTAAGTGGCTTGCTTTGTTTTTTTGACAGTATCAGATGAAAGTAATTGCTACACACAGTAGGTCAAGTGAGCAATGCTTGAAAACTGGGACAGGGCATCAAGGAGGAAAGGAACCATCTCAGCTAAAAGGTGAAGTGTGTTAGAATGTTGTCAGCATGTACTTTTTATTCTGACACATTCACACATTGGAATAACAATATATTGCATACCCAGCTCCAGAAAATTCAATATTCTATAACAGTGGGTATAGTTAATATTTGCTGGTTTTCTTAATGAAGCCAATTAAATATTATAAGCAGCAGGATCTTATCTCTATAGAAAGCTACAGTAAAAATAAACACTGTCGACTTATTTATTCCCCATGTGTTACCAGCAGTTTTTAATTTCATGCACACTGAACTATTGTTGTAGATTGCATTGTACTCAAATGCAATCATTTCCTTTTAGCTTTCTGGCAATGAGTTATATATATTACATATGCCTGAGACTATGTCTTGCAAGTTGTGAAATGGATGCCAGATCTCTGTACATTTGACCTTTTTCATGGGTATCTAGTGTTCTGTAGGTGAACAAGAGAGACCTGCCACAAGCAAAACATTAACATTCTTATTCTACATTACACCCCAGTGGGACAGTTCCACTAATAATACCACTGAGGCTCAAAGACAGACTCAAGGAAGTGATGTACACAGATTAATTACCTCATGCTTGTACGTGAAAAACTATGTACCGTGGCACTACATAACTTCCAGCAGATGTTGTGAAATCAAACCCCTGTCAAAATTCAAGGATTTAAAGATTTCTACAACAGTTTCTGTGCATGATGGAAAGCTAAAATACTTTATCTTAAAGCAAATAAATTAGTAAAATCCAGGTTAACAAAGACATTAAAAAAACCCAGAACTGTTAAACAGGGTCTTGTTATGTTTATTCAGAATAAAGACTAAATACAAAGAGAAACGGGGCTTTCAATTCAGAGTTAACAAAACTGAGAAATTCTCTAGATTTATGGTGCAATTCTAAATTATTCCACCTACTGTAATCCACAAGCAGACGTAAGATCTAGGCGATAACCATTTCTCATGCAACTCCGCTTATATTGGTGGAATGACAGAGAGAAGTGAGGCTTATATTTGTTTTTTCTAAATTCTGAGCACGTAAGATATCTGTTCACTGTCACAATTACCAACCAATACTATCATTGCGTACTTTGAGGCTGTGGAGAACACAATACAAAACCTTATTCAAACAACACTGTCCTACACTGCCACCTTCTCTCCCTTCACAAGTGGGGCATAAATTCTTCTGAAAGGGATGATCATGGAAAACGACGCTGGTGATAATTCTGGTCAGCGCTTTCAACCACAGTGTCAGAGCCCGAAGGGAAAGATGATATTTCTAAGATGGCAAGTCTCAGAATATTTATGGCTCCTGTAAATCAACACCAACTCCATATACTCTGTTTGGAACCTAACTGGTGACCAGCACGGACGATGAAGTGCTGGCCAAATATGATGATGGTGAGGTGCTGCCCTCAGTAATGGGGCAGTTGCTCTAGTCACCAGTTTACATTTCCAAATAAGACTGAGCATGCTGCTCCATGTGCAGCACAGCATAACTACTCTAATCATAAGCAACAATAGAAGGGGATAACTGCACTGAGACCTGTGACCAAAAAAAGACACGGTGCACTTCTGATTCACTGCAGGGTGGGGCTGTGAGAGAGAGAGAAATTGGCACAGGATTTTGTAATGAGAGTTTGAAAAGAAAACACACAACATCAGATAGAGAGAAAAAGCTATAAATTGTTCTCTGAGACAGAAAGTTTGACACTATCATAAGTATCCAGAACAAATTATTGCTATGGGAAAAGTTATACCCCTGTTTGAGTGTGGAGGAGGAGAAATCTCAATGAAGTTAAGACCTTTCTTGTGGCAAAAATTTTTAAGTGACTTATTTGTGCTATAATTAGTTTCATATCCTAAGAATGGGCACAAGAAAAATAGCCATGAGAACAGAGAATGCAGGTCATACATGAGTTACCAAGACCTGTGGTCTAAACTCATAACCAAGTTTCCCATGGCATACTATGAGCTTCAACACATTTATGCCCAGCTACAAAATCTCTGCGTATTATATACACATATGAAAGAAGCATGCATCTTCTCACTTGCACTTTCTTACACACTATGCTAGCCTCCTTACTCCTCATAACCTGGGAAAATACCTGAAGAGCACCAGACAATCCTCTGGAAAAGGAAATAAAACCTACCAGAAAGGGAGTCCACACACCCTCCTCCCCCTTCAATATGATTTGCATGCTAAGAATTTTAGGGTTATCAGAAAAATCCTTAGCACTGTAAACTTTATTCTGATGTATAAATTTATGACTACTAAGATGACTTTTAGGAATGTTCAGATCCTATGATTTGCATTTAAGTCATCAGGAAATTGGGACATCGCTTATTCAGATGTTTAGGCAAGATCTCAGATGTTTCTAATTTAAAAATTTTATCTTACGTCCAACTAGGGAACTAAGAAGCAAGACACACTCCCTGAAATCCTAAAATTCTCCCCTTTTTTCAATAGTCTTGCCAGCTAAACTCTGGATGTCTTCGTGTTCTGTCAGACAGGAGAATGAGTCAGTCTGTCCCTAACTGGCCTTCTAAAAAGGAAATTGAGAAGTTTGATGACATATTTGGATAAACACACTCATTGGATAAAGTTACTTAACTTTTTATATCTCTTTAAGTTTGCTATAAACCTTCAAAATCCTTATAGACCAGATTTAAGTATAGCCAATAAAAACTATATATTGTAAATAAACTTAATGAAAAGCACTATATTAAAACTCAAAGGACCTTGTAAACATACTCATCAAAGCTTCACCATTGTAACTCAGCACTACATCCATAAATCCATGTTATTAATTGCTAGTCATCCACAACTCTTATTGAAATATCAGTCCTATATAGATCATTTTGGGTTCAGAACCCAGTTTTCTCATGGTGTATGAACAAAACCTAACAGTCAACACTGTAGTTTTGACTGAAAGAGCAATGAATAAACCCAGAGTTTATACAGTTCAACTCTCCTGAAAAGACAGTGAAGACTACTGCTATCATCTGCATGCGTTTTAGGTCTCCAGGAGTGTAGTATTTGGTCTAGAAATAAGACAGTTGAAATACACAATACTGAACCTATATACGGGGCACAAAAACTGAACTGATTTAGCTTCCTAAGTTTACCTCCAGTTTACCAAAGGAGATTTAAAATAACTTTTTGGAAAGCATAATTTCTTACAATACTGAACATCCAAAGAGCATGATGTGCAACCCTATATATGACCTTTATTAAAAGGATGTACTGTAGAGATTCAAGATCCTGACCTCTATGAATTCCCATCTTCTTTAGCTCTGTATTAACTTCAGATACAAAGAAAGAAAAGAAGGCATTCCAAACAACAGAGCTTTTCCTTAAGTTTCATAAAAGAAAACATTTATTTTACATTAATTATATATCAGGCTGTTTTTCGTACATACTTAAAAGCCTTATCAAATTTTAAGATTAGTCTGGTCTAAATTTCTTGTCTGTAACTAATCTTAAAATTAAGTTAATTTCATGTCATATCAGATTTCACTGCCAGCATTTCAATAAAACATGCAGTTTAACGCCTACATATGTAAAGAGCTGAGTCTCAAAACACCATTCACAATCTGGCCCTTGGGTATTTTGACTGCTAAATGAAAAGATAGTTGGTTTTGTGATACCCAGGAGGCATCCAGAACATTTCTCAGAGAAAACTGAGAAGGAGCCGTTTATGATAAAAATAACAACCTATGAAGGAATTTGCAAAGTGCTTGAAGACAAAATTAGCTTTTTAGCCACCTGACTACAAGACTGTCTCCATGGCTACACCTTTGAAGTAATCCCAGTACCAAAGCATAGGTTCAGGCAGCAAAGTAGCATTTCAGTAAGTAATTGAGAAAATGATGCAGGAAGAAGGGGTTCAGTTTTATTAGACTTTGTAAAGACTTCTGGAATGGAATGCACAAACTCTACCGAAAATAATACAAGAATAGGCTGCTGGTATTTAAGTTTAAAATGAAGATGAAAACTCGCTAAAACTAGCAGAAAGTTGGCAGGTGCAAAGGCTGTGCAGCTCATGATGACACATCAGTTAGGGATGCAATCATTAAAACTCTGTATCCTTGAAAATAAAGCATTAAAGTAGCTAATGAAGTTTGGCAAGAATAGCAAAGCTCTGTCTAACCAAACAGTGTTTCCATCAAGCAAAGTTAAATAAAATAAAAATAAAAAAGACAATAGCCAAAGAACAAGGGTACAAGGGTTCCTATACAAATGCAAGTCCAAGAATCCAGTGTAAAAAGCAGACTGTCTAGTTTTAAACGTGGAGATGAATAGATTGTTCTTCCCAAAGAGTGTGTGAAGAAAATACTCAATGTAATATGATTATACTATTGATAAAGTATCTAAATCAGAATAGGCTCTGTAAAGCTATAATAAAAAAAGGAAAGCACAGAAGTGGAGAGAGTGAAATAATATACAACATATTTAACTCCGTAAAAGCATATCCAGAATTTTCGTGAGATGAAGTTCATATATAGATAATCATATAAGTGCTAGACTACTGACCATCAATCCAAAATGATGACACTTACCACATAGTGATGAGAGGTTGAAAGGGCAGAAATCTGCAGTTACTTTTACATGCTGGATAAATGTCACACTGGAGTATAACAAAAAATAGCTATTTAAATACTCTTAGCTGTTTGTAAAGCTTCTAATCGTAAATTTCAATAGGAGCAGCAAGTTATGGGTTTTGTTCCCACTGGAACCATGAACTAACCTACAGTCTAAACACTGAAAAGCTAGAACTCTCAAATTCAACCAGTTTGAGGTGAGATGGAAGAAAACAACAAATAACTATCACAGCTAGCTTTAAGTTGGATATATACACATAACACTAATGGAAACTAATTAAACAAAGCATATAAAAGAGCAAACCCCTCAAAGGCATCACCGAAACAATTTAACAACACTGACAAAGCAGATTCCACGTAAATGTGCATCAGCAAATCAAAAGCACCTAAAATACTCTTCCCAAAGCCAACTAAAGCCATTTAACAACAGAATAAATAAATAAAGACACCTTAAAGGGGAAAATACGTGCAAAGATAACACAAGAGCAGAAACACAAATAGAAAAGCTAGTATGTTAAAATCCATCCAAAGTGGGAAGTCTACATCTGACTCAAAGGGGAGAACATACAATTGCTCTGGACATGCTTCTCTAAACACTGTGGCATAAAATTAATCTGGTTCATTTTCCACAACCTTAGGTCTTTTACATTTGTATTTTTCCCTAACTGACAGTGTTGTATTCAACTGTGTGGCAAGTCAAGGAGGTTTTCACATTAGACTCTCTTCATGGAGAAGAGTATGGGGAACCATCTGAAGTTGAGCTGATAATAGAAAAAGCTTTACATAAATTTGTACAACACAAAGTAACAAGCTTACTAGCACCATACCAGGACTGAATGGTATTTAAATGTTCTAAAAAATTGCACAAGAAACTGATGAACTGCTAGCTGGTGGATAACTCCATCCTTAAAAAAGCCACAGAAATGGGAGGCAGTACTAGTTTTTAACAAGAGATTCTAGGAAAAACTCAAGCAGAACTCAAGACCAAGTCATTTGATTCACCAACTAATTAGAAGAAACTGTAGTAAAGAAGAGACCTGATAGACATCAGGCAAACATGAAATATTCCAGCCAGTTGAAAGGAAAGTAGAATCATGTGCCAAATCTGCCCTCCTTTCCCATGTGTCCTTAAACTGAGTAATGCTTTGCCCTTCTATCATCCCGTTAACCCTGGTATCTGCACTGAAGCAAGACTCACTGAGCTCACAGCAGTTCATTTACCCCTTTTCCCGGCATGAGTATGTTTTTCATGCACTTTGACAGGCATTAAAACAAAACTTAAGTGTTTGACTAGTTACATACAATTGTTTGAAATAGATGTTTACATAAGCCAATTTTTAATTGAGTTTCTTATGGTTATGTGCCTATCCATCATCATCTCTCAGCTAATTTCAAATGAAATGCAAGAAAGAAGCAAAACATCTAAATTATGAAATGCCTTACAGGGTTCTTGAAGACGTGCCTTTTAATGTCCAGGATATTAAGCAAGAGTCCAGTTTGACCCCTGTAAAAGTACATTGCTGAAAATCTTGGTGTTCATCCTAATAGGAGGGAAAGCCTAGTAGCCTGCATATTATTGGACACTAAAAAAATCCAGACATGAAACAAACTTCTACAATTAACTTTGTTTCACTATATAAACAGTGGTGAGTTTTTTTCCCCACAGCAAATAATGCTGTTTTTACAAACCTTACAGGAACAGCTGCCTATTGCTACTACACCCAAATGAAGAAGTAAAATAAGCCTCTTGATTTGCTATTGCAAAAGCTGAATATTTGGACAGCTGTAGAACATCCCAGTCTTCAATTATTCCTTCTCTTCTTTCTAAAAAACAAAAAATGAGACTATAGGGACCCATACAAAAGTTTCCTGAAAATATCTCTAATGAAATATTTAGTCAAACTTTCAAGAAATAAGTTCTAGTGTGTGAGGTCAAAGTTAAACAACAGCTCAGTTTTCACTCTCTTAGAGAACTGCAGACAGACAGACTTTCCAATGCATTCAGGCATGCAGCAGTTCATAACTACAGAGGAATGAAGATGCTGAGCTCACTGGAACAGTTAGGCTTGTAAAAATTATTCCATAAAAAGCAGAGCTATCTCTAAGAAAAAAGGGAAAGGCTATTAGTTTTTAAAAGAAAAATACTGAAAATATCTTTGATTATGTTTAATCTTACAACAGAACTTGACAGAACTTATCACAAGTGCTCTTCAGTTGAATGTGCATGAAAAATCAATAAGGCAAAATATATATGATGTTTAAGATGCTGAAATATCTTCAAGAATTAGGACGCAGGAGTACTTGGATCCCAATACAAGAAGACACTAAGACCATGGTTGCAGGAAAAAACATCCTGAACCATCTGAATACCATCCCACTTTTTATGGCAACCAGACATCTACCTTAATTAAGAAACTTCTCCTCATGTTATCTTGTTTGTTCAGCTGTTATAATTACAGCAGGAAAGGGAAAAGCTGATGATTTGTTGTATAACACTGAGAAAGTCATTACACTTCCTTACTTAACACAAACACCTCACTTTCCTCAAATGTAAAATGGAAGGATGACCCAACATTTGTTACTGCTGCCAAGTCTTATTAACTGTCATTGTCACATGTATTCTTCCTGAACGCAAGACAGTACATACAACTATGTGCTACAGTTCATAAACTGTATACTAGGCAGACACTTCTATGAAAGCAACAAACATTGGTTCCTTCTTTCTTCTTTTTTTGAAAAATAAAAATAAAAAAACATTTGGTTTGATCTATCTGTCCTTAAGATACTTCAGTTCTTAGTATTATAATAATTCAATTTCAGTTCCTTTTTGGTTCTTGTCATCAGCTCTACAAAAAGTACTATTTTTGCAGTCATTATGGCTGAAGAGGTATTTTTCAGCTGCAGTTAAAAAAAGAATCCTAACCTTCACTTTCTCTTCAGATAATGTTTCTGTTTCTCCATTCTTATACAAGACATCCAGACTGTCTTATAATAGGTATTCTGCACCCCCATTTAGTAAGCTTATTAATATGGAGGAAATTTTGCCCTACTAGCACTAATGTTCCCTTCTCTGCTTTTGACTGTAGCCGTAAATTATGTTCAGAAAAAAAAAAGTAAACTTCGTTTCATGTTTGACATGAAAGGCATGATTCAGCTTATAGATGAAGATGTCTAAAGTAAGTGACTTTGTTCAGATATCTCTGTTGTGAGGCAGGCACCTAAACTGAGAGCACTGGTCCATGGCAACACACTCATGGCAACTCCACTCAATTGACTGAAAAGGTGTCTTCTCATGGACTAAAATCCCACTCTAAAAGTAGTAACTTGGAGATAACTTATCTAGGCTCAGTACTCCTTTCTGTAACCTCTCTTTGAACAGGCAATTTGAAAAATAAATCTTTACTGTGCTGTTTACTGCATCTATAACAAAATCATTTTGCAGCACAGTTTCTTGTACTTCTCCCTCATCTACTGGTATTGACCACTGACTCTGACCCAGCTTCACCACTTATAGAATCATAGAATGGTTAGAGTTGGAAGAGACCTTAGACATCATCAAGTTCCAACCCCCCTGCCATGGGCAGGGACACCTCCCACTAGAGCAGGTTGTCCAAAGCCCCATCCAGCCTAGCCTTGAAAACTTCCAGGGATGGGGCATCCACTCTCGACAACCTCTTCCAGTGCTTCGCCACACTTCACATCTATTGCATCTACCCATTCAGATTTCTTACCATTTTACCAGATTTCACATTTGGGTTCCTAAGGAGGAAAAAACATCTTTTGGAAGAAAATTAATTCAGCAAATGGATCACCCCCCTGACACCTCCCCAATCCTTCACTCCCCCCTCCCCCTCCCCCAAAATCCTCAAAACAACCAAACAGCAAAATCCCAGAGATATCTGAAAATTACAGATTTTATAGAAGCCCATTAACTTCCTTTCTGCACACGGAGTTTGGAGCAAGTGGAATGTGATGGGCAAATATGCAATGTGCAGTGGAAGTTATGTCAATTCTCAGCTGACAAGATAAAATGGTTAGGAAATTGGTGCTAAACCAATGTGGTTTAAAAAAAAAAGAAATGTGAGAAAGAAAAAAAAACAGGGTCTTAGATTACTGCTGTCTTTTCCTATTATTCAAGTTGGGATATCCTTGTTTATCAGGAAAGGAAATATATAATGACATTTTCATGGGAAGGGGAAAAAAAATACAATCACTATTTGATTTCTAGCTGTTTGGTTAAGTTTAGAGTTACATTAAGAACCTGAGGTTCCTCTGACCATTTACTTTGTAAAAACTCTGAGTTGAGAAGCTAGCACAATAAACTGCGTGTTATCCTTGCCTGTGTAAATTACGGGTTTTGCCAGTAACTTACATGGCCATAGCCCTCTGCAATGAGAAGCTGGCCAAGAGCCAAACAAAAGTGAATAATTTAAAATAGTCAATCAGTTACATTCTGAGACATTTTGGTTAGTGTTTAATAAGCTCACCAGCGATGGAGAAATTACTAGAGCATTCTGCCTTGAAGTGAGCTAAAATGGTGCTTTCTCGTTACCGAATTTGTGGGAATTTGACATTAATGCATTAGATGAACATAGGTCTGTATATATATGCCACGGTAACTACAAAACTAAGAGAATATTAAAAACTTTGTGTTTCTTTCATTGATAATCAGGTTATGACACTTGCTTTTACCAGAAGTTTCTGAGCCCAAGAACTTAAGAAATTTTGCTAACCCTTTAGATACAAAACAAAGGCACTGAAATTGTTAACAGTTGTTTCCAAGGATTCAGTAGCAAGCAGGGAAAAGAAGCAAGCATTCCTTTGAGATCAAATGCAGCTCATTTTAGAAATCAAAACAAGACATTATCATAGAACAAATTATTCTGCCCCTGCTTACCCTACAGTTTGGCTCCTCCACTTTCGTTAGGCATTCTATGTCAATCATTGTCAACAGTTCTGATACTATACTAGAATATGTGTCCTAACACAGCAGCACACAGGGTCTGATTTCAACACCTATTACATGAGACCCAACCTGGAGCACTGGATCTGGCTCTGGGGCCCCCGACATAAGAATGACATGAGTCTGGAGTGGGTCCAGAGGAGAGCTACAAAGATGACCAGAGGGCTGGAGCACCTCTCCTCTGAAGACAGGCTGAGAGAGATAAGGTTGTTCAGCCTGAAGAAGAGAAGGCTCCAGGGAGACTTCATAGCAGCCTTCCTTCCCCCCTGAAGGGGACTACAGGAAAGATGGGGAGGGACTCTTTATCAGGGTGTGTAGTGACAGGACAAGGAATAATGGCTTTAAACAGAAAGCGTGTAGATTTAGATTAGATATTAGGAAGAAATTATTCACTATGAGGCACTGGAAGGGGTTGCCCAGGGAAGTTGTGGATGCTCCATCCCTGGAACTGTTCAAGACCAGGTCAGATGGGTCTTTGAGCAACTTGACCTAGTGGAAAGTGTCCCTGCCCATGGCACAGGGGTTGGAACTAGATGGTCTTTCAGGTCACTTCCAACCAAAACCATTCTGTAACTTCAAGTTTTATTTAGGACCGAAAGGGAAGTTGGGCCATTTCATAGAAGTGCATTTCAGAATATCCTGAGGCTGTTAGCTGAATGTGGTTTCTTTAACTACACACCTTAAGAAATTCAGGACATCACACAAGCTCTAAGGAGCAGACAATATTGATGCTTCTCAAAGATATAGCATTTTATCAGTTGCGCAGAAGAACAGGGCACAGGCTGGAGGGTTCACCATAAGGGATGATTGTTCATCCTTCTAGACACGCCCCTTCATGCTTGTCCCATTCTAAAGGTGTATATACATATGTCATCACACAGGCAACAACTGATTCTTTGAAACAGCATCTGCTCAGTGGCAGCTCTACCTGGTCCTCAGCCACCAGCTCCACAGAGGGCATGACAGGCCTCATGGCCTTCAGCTACTACTTCTGCCTGGAACACAAATCAGAGCCACCAATGTTACCCAATTAGGATATTTGCAAATATATTCTGAAAGGTACTTCAGGTATCCAGTAACTTCTTCTAAATAACTGTAAATGCCTTTGCACCATATCTAGGAGAAGACAGGTTGTGAAAAGGAGTCAGGAAAGCTTGAGGAGAGAGTAAAGGAACAAATTAAAAGCAGAAGCGAAGAAATTATTCTACCAAATTGGAGCAAAAGTGCCTAGACTTTCTCTCAGTTGTCCAACAAAATCTACAATGGGGCTGTTTAAAGTCCAAATCCCTGTGTCTCCCTACATCACATGGAAGGTCATGCAACTACATCAGAACCAAAATACTGATGTTCCCTATAATGCACATACCCTCCAACCTGACAGAAACGTTCATTTCACGCAGGAGGACAGCAGAGAAGGGGTTACAGGCCAGCAGGACAATTCATAAAGCCCACATGGGACTCCTTCAGGAATGGTGGTGAAAGAAAAAAATCCTGGTGAAGTGCTCTGGCAGGCCATGCACAACTCAGTGGTCACAAACTGGCTCTCCTGATCTGAAATGAGGTTTTGGAGAAATAAATTGGGAGGAGATATTTATCAACCAAAAGCCTCCAGTTGTCCTTAAATACATAAACTTGGGATGAGGGTCTGGCACAGGCTTCCTGGGAAACTGTGCTGTATGAAATACACACCCTGCAAACTCTTAGTTTACCTGTTGTTCTTATAACTTGTACTGTCAATACATAGCCTAGGATTAAGAAATAACCGAAGCTCTGAGAAACAGGAGTTGCGGACACTCCCCTAGTGCTGCTGCACCCCCTTCCAGAATGCATTCTGCTACCAGTTTGGTATCTGTACCATACACTGCTTATCCCCCTCAATAAAGAATACAAGAATGTTTGACCTGTAATTTCTCATCAAAAATACCATTTCGGAATCTGTTACGTGATTTTGCCATTTTTCTTCTTTTCCGATCAAACAAGGTTAGATTTGGCTAAGCTTTATGCTTATAAATTGTCTTCTATTCGGAATGCCAACAAAACCCACAAGGATTACACATGGAAAAGGATATGCTACATTCCCCACCACTGTCTTTTTTGTGCTGCAACACTTTGAACTTCTGTAGGTTATCGAAGTGAGTCAAAAATGACATAGCATGAAACATTCACACTTTGACTGTTCAATAAACAGGAGTTCTTACTGAAAGCACAACAAATAAAATAAAATCTCATCTCCAAGGGTATCTGTCCAATAAGGAAAACTGCAGCTTCTATGAAATGAGTTGCATACAGCAATGTGTTGTATTTTTCTCTTATAAAAAGCAAAAGTACATTTCAAAACTCCTTTTTCATTTTCTTTAGTAACATCCTGAAGAGGACAGAAAATCTCTATATGAAATTAGCAAAGAAATACTAGAAAATATTGAAGTTAATTTTACTGAACTTAGTTTCAGCAATCTTTTTATTCTTTATTACAAAGTCACTATGAATTGGCAATGGCTGTTGTTGGTGCCCTAAATACACATAAACAAAATGAAAAGATGAAATTAGCATGTTTCAGATTCCTGGAAGGGCACAGGAGTAAAGGGAAAGGAGTTTGCAATGCTATTCATCAGGGATTCATCAATCATAAAGTAAAAATCCTGACCTGATGACCATAATCTCAAAAAGCGAGTTAGGTTTCAATTTCTGTCATTTATTTATACTGCTGAAATATTTAATTTGTTAGTCTACATGTACCTATTTTTATACACTTTAACTTCTCCACACTAATTAGCAAACATTCTAGGAGTTTACATCTTTTAAAAATATACAAAGATTCTGCTTAAAAGGAAGTGGTATAAAATAGCATCAGAAGACATTCTAGAGCATAAAAAACAAATATTTACATAGGATCTCTACTCTAATCATGTTGCATCCTCCTCTTATAATATTTACAAAGTTCAAACTATCATTTGCAATAAAGCCCCAAAAGCATTACATTTGTTCTCTCTTTAGTTTATCCAGCGAGCTCTTCAGAGTATGCAATTCTTAATCATCTCTAGCCAAAATCTCAATCCAGGCAGGATGGAGAAGTAAACAAGAAAACTGGTCCCCAAGACGCAGAGAAGAAACCCATCCCAGTAGAGCAAATCAATACAGCTTACATTAAGTCCTGAAAAAACAACTCCAATGACACTGGATAAAAGGATTTCAAGAATTCTAAATTTTGAAGCAGCTCAAAATCTACTCCTGTTAAAAGTCTCAGCTAAGAGAACGTCCCATCTTGTCAGCATTAGAAAAGAAAGACTGAACCCAAATATGACTGTGGTTTCAAAACCAAGGTCAATTTATGACTCTCTGCAAAACAACTTGTACCCACTGCTGTGTAACAGCACAGGTACGACACACAGCTGGCAGTCCAGCACTGATTAACCATGCCACTGTTTTTAGAACCAGCTAAATTGTCAGCAGTCAGCCTTACAATATGTTAGGTCTTCAGACATCTTCCTGTGTCCTGCAGAAAGATGCATCAAGTAAATTAAGAACAAGGATTTGTTAAAAAAAGTTAGGGAGAGCTGCACGATCAGCTTGTTCCATTTCAAATTTTGGGTGGGAAATTTAAAGTGGTTTCAGATCATCAGGTTTGTAAGCGAAGGAACCAGATACGCTTCTGATCAATGCTCCACAATTGTGTTGCTGAGAAGTCAAAGGAAGATCAGAATCAAAAAGGGTTTCACCCAATGCTCTGGTTGTAAACCAAACAAATACAAGACACAAATACAAAACACAGGAAGAAGACACTATTTTTGTGAGGACCACTAGTTGAATTTGCAGATATAGCTGTTTGCTGAACACAGAGCATCAGACGGATCTTAATTCAGAGCACGGAAATAACAAGCTCCTCCTCCTCCTCACCATCCAGCTCTTGCAAAAAATACACAAACCAGCTCCTGAAGTAGTTCTGAGGAGTACACTTGGACAAAATTTTCTCAAAAATGACAGATTCACAAGCTTCAACATCAGCATTACTCTACTGATACTTGACAGATTATCTGCCTGAATTTTCTACAAAGTAGGTAGAGATTGGGCGTTGGTTGGATATTAGTTGATAATGAACGCACTGAAGCAAAAAGCACTTTCAAACACATCAAGTCTTCGTAGCATTTTATCCTGGTGTGATTACCAATTCATGGAAAAACTCAAACCAACTGAAGGGTTTATGATACAAAATGTAGTTATCTCCTTAGTGGTTACTCACTCAGAAAGTAAAATTCGAAGAGAACAGTAGGAGGACCAAATTTCTCTAAATGCAGTCTACAAAACTGATTCATCATTAGGAAGCAGGGCCCCAAAACGAGGATACAAGTCCTTGTCCCTTCTGAACTGCATCACTCTAGTCCACACATAATTAGTTACAGGATTCTGTGCACAGGGAAGTGATTCCACCAAAGTCAACTTACTGAAAAAAAGCCTACACCTACGGGACAACTAAATGCATTTACACTTAATTAAAATAAGACATACAGAAGGTACCAAATGGATTAAACTTAATAATTTTCCTGACACTTCTTAAAAAATGTCTCTTCTTTCCTCCAAACAAGTAGTACATTAATTTTTGCTGTTTAATAGCAAAATGGGAAAAAACAGGTTCTTCCCCACATATTTATAAAAAGGAAGAAAAAACCCCTACCCAACTCCACAGATTTCTACAAATTCCAGATGCATATCCCTGGGTTTTTGCTAACATGGGTAATAAACCAAAATAACATAAATAAGTTTCCTTTCAAAAACTTTGTTTTCATTCCTTTTCCTGACAGAATTTGTGATGTCATTTACTCTGGTAAAGAAACTAGCTCAGATTTCTCAGGCTTTCAGGGTCTTGGATGTTAATACACAATACTGATTATGGAGATTGTTGCTTTGTTTGTTGTTTTGTTTGGGTTTTTTTAAAAAATATATATATATAAGAGAAGCTAAGGCTGGCTTTTTATCTATTTTTAGAAGTTTAATACTGCATACTTTTAAAATTTAAGTAAGCTTGGTAAAGCATCTGTCCTTCTCCTCAAAATAAACTACATTTGCTGGCATAATGCAGCAACTTATAAATGAGTATTTCTTTACCATCTCACATAGGACTTACCATCTCAAAATTAAATCACTAGACCAGAATTAAATCACCCAGAGCCAGAAGAGGTCAGAGAGAAAAGCGAACAAAATTATAATGTCATTTTGTCAATTTTCCTTTTACATGCAAGACCCCCTCAGAGTACGGATCATAACATGACCAACCAGTTGCTGAGATATAGTTCTCCAAGGGCTCCATCACTCTTCAGAAAAGAAGCCACACTTCTGAAGGCAAACATGGTGGGAGACATTTTCCCAGGTCTTGGTCAATTATTTTTCAATAGAAAGGAAACAGACTGCTTTCCTCCTCAGCATTTTTGTGAACATATTCTCTGGATTGAAGAGTTTTCAGCTGCAGGCAAAAGCGAGTTCCTAAACACACAGTTTGCATGCCAAAGGAAGCCCTATAGGACCGGGTTCGATTTTGACCTTCCCAACAACACTCTCACTTGAAACTGATTCTTTAACTTAAGGTGCAAAATTAACTGAGGAAACAGAAAGAGCTACCCGTGTTTTATCCACATCGCATACAGTTTGAGACTGCATTTTGCTTACAATTGTGCGCAGATGTGCGTGCAGGGTAGAAATGCTGCTTTGACTAAAGTTAGCAGGTTACCTCAGTGTGTACTTCAGACTGGAAACATCATTTGGATGATGTCTGTTTCCAGGACAGCTCTTCTTTTCACCAAGCAGTAAATCTTAGATTGCATTAACCCATAAACATTCTTGATAACTTAACATTGTAAAACTATCCACAAATCTGAATATTAGAATACAGGACGCTTTCAATTTTTCTGCTCTTAAAAGGAGAATATGAACTAAGACAGGTTTGCGTTTTTGCATTCAGATTTTTCCCTCTATTCCTTGGCAGAGAGGCTCTGTACCTCGCACATCACCTTCCACTCCCTCAGAGAGCTCCTTGAACAGACATTATGAAGGAACTACAAGATAGGGGCTACATATAGAAAACCTGAATAAATGGAGCATACATTTTTGTCTTTAAATAAATCAGTCCCTCAGAAGTTAAGTGTACCAATTATGTGGCTAACATTAGGGCAACAAATTTTCCCTTGCCTTCCTATTGCCATATGCCTGTCATTTTTTTCCTACAGTTTCCACTCACTGTTTCAAACATATGTTGCCACTTATATGCCAAGAAAGGAATCTCTGAATTACCCCCTTCATGTATGATGAAATGGCAGACTGAATGGAGCCAGAGAGAGCACCATTAGCAGTTATTCACACTTCTGTTTTCTCTTAACTTCCTCTTCTCCGAAGTTTATTCCTTCTATGCAAAAGGATGTAGAACTATAAAGCCATCTATGACTCATGCTGCAAAATATATAGCCGCAGCCATGTAACAGAGAGGCAATTTAAAAAAAAAAAAAATGAAATTTAAAGGCCACCTTAAATAAACTTTTTCTTCTTTCAGTTTCCAGATGGGGGATTCTTTTGTGAATCGCTTACCCAAGCATCAACACTGGTGATCCAACATTCTTTTCTTGTAAACTCACTGCTCAGTTTACCAGTGATTTGCAGTCTCCCTCCCTGCAACTCCTGCTTCCCAGGGTCAGCCTGGATGCACGCTTCACAGTGCCAGAGCAGTGGACTTCAAAAAACATCTACAGCACTACACATGCTCTTCTTTTTCTCCTCAAGAAAAGTCCATGAAAAGATAGTGACATGCACATAACTATTCAAGGAGGGGAAAAGATACATAAAATCTGAATGCAGGGAAAAAACAGGATGCACGAACAACCAAAAAGCAAGTCGGTTTGATGACAAGTTCCCACAACACCAAGCCATCCATGCTCCTGAGGGTAGTTTCTCCTGGCACCCTGAAAATCCAGCTGAGTAACAACCCAAAAGCATACAGTATCTTCAACATTCTAATAAATCAGTAGGAAAAAAAAAAATCCAGTATAACATATGCCAGCAACTACCTTTCACCTTGCTAACATTAAATAGGGGTAACAGGAAGTTAGCTCACCAAGAAACATTTTTTTAAAAAAGGTTAAAAATAATCAAGCTTTTCACTCAATGACACAAGTAGATTTGTTGGGTAGTTTTAAGAGAATGTACCAAAAAAACGAAAAAATGTAATTAAATAAAAGATATTACTAAACTAAAGTGAATTAACCTAAAACTAATACCTTCATTATTTTCTTCTCTGACGCTCTTGAACTCATTACCAGCATCAAAATTGCCAGGTGATAATATTAGATTTTTTTTTTTCCTTTTCTTTTTTATTTTTGTTTGGGTCTTCTTTTGTTTTTTGTTAATGTGAAGAGATACAGACAAAAGTTTTCAAAGGAAAGGAAAAAAAAGGAATCCTACATTCAGTGCCAGAAAATTAGTTAAATCGTGTGATCAGAGGCCAAAGAATTACCTTTTGCCTCCACTTTAATTGTCAAGAGCATAATGAAACCAATAAAGATGCACAGTCTGAAACCTGGTATTTTTTAATTTTGTAGGGACATCGTTAATTACTTAAAGACACGGAAACTATCCGACACATCTCACTTTTACAGTGTTTTGCTATTGATTGACTCTACCTGGACACAGTTGGTTGTTTTTACCTGGTTTTTAAGCATAATTACCATCCTGTGGTTGTATGTTTGTTATTTCTTAGGTGTCCTATGAAACCAACTACTATTTATTCACAATACTGCTTTTTCTTAATTCTCAGAGTGGTGACACCAAGGAGAAATGATGTTATGCTCTTCTTATTCCTCTTCAATATCACAAATTTTTGCCCTTACTAATACCAACCTCATCTTTTCTGGAAGCTAATAAGCAATTATCATATTTCTTGACAAATGGAAGCATAGCAGAACAGAGCTCAAACCCTCATATTTACTCTGATTCAGCAGTGACAATTTAAGAAATCTTCTACCACTTCCATCCCTAAAACAAACAAACAAAATCACTTAAATTTGTTTTTCAATTCTAACTTTCTTCAAAAAGTATGTAAAGAAAAGGAACAGTCAGCAGGGTAAAGCAGCAAACAACTGGTTCGCAAAAAGTTTCAAATGAACCACTGGTAGTGAGGGGATGCAAAAGTGCTTTGGTCCTTTTACAGAAAAAGGGATATTCAGACTTCAGTCAGAGAGGCCAAAAGGCAGGAAAGTCACATGGCAAGCTCCATTGCCGAAAGAGAGAAATCCCACAGGCTGATGTTTTTCTACCAAAATCCAAGGGGAGGTGGTGTGTGTGTGTGTTTATCAATCTTGTTTTCCCAAATACACATGTACATTTAGCTCTCCAAATTAACTAAGAATCCTTTGTCCCAATGCCTGCTTCACAACTGGTATAAAGATCTCTGGGAGACCGAAGCAGAAGGATGCCTACATAACTAACTATCAGGGAGAAAATGTCATATATGCACACCCTAAACATTCCTAAATAAAACTGCTAAGAAGTAAAAGAATAGCAAGCTGGTAGGATGCTAACCACTATCTATTGCCTGTCTAATGGATAACAGTTGGAACTTGCCTTAACTTTATTTAATAAAAAAAATGAAATATTAACTATATTAATTAAGCATTCTGAGTACTCACTCATACTCTGTGCTGTGGATAAATCATAAAAATAAGTCTAATAACTACACTGTAAGTAAGAACAAACTATCTTCTGCGAGTGGATAAAAATACAATGAAGTTTTAAATAGGTCTTTGCAGTGCACACCTTCCTTTCCACTTGGGTATCTTAAGTATTACACACTTATGTCCCAGTTGTCCTTGAAGCATCGAGATTAATATCTTGAGGCAAACACTTTAAAAAGCTGTATCTTGTTTCAAAATTTTATGGGAGCACTGGCTGCCTGGAATTGATCTGGAAAAGAAACTGGGGGATTTTGTGAAATGATCAAATCAAATGTACTACTTCTGAGAATATGTTGGGGCAGGTACATTAACAAAAAGGTTGCCAACAGGTTCCCACTTTTCAGCAAATATATCTCAAAAGCAAAGTCAATATTGATGGGTGACTCATACTGGTGCCTCATTTAGTCTAGGAGCAGGGCAAGAGGGAAGAGAGGAACAAAACCCATGGTCTAAGGTTCAGTCAGTCTTTCCACTGAAGAACACCTACTGGGCTAAAGGGTACATGCACCCAAAAGTTGACTAGCAGTATTAATTTGGAAGTTTGATGCAATTTTCCCTGAAGTCATGCATAAAAACTACATTAAGAGTTACAGATCGTCATAACATAAAGCTCAAATATTTGGTTTAGGTTCTTTTAGTTTTTTTTTAATATGGTCTCATTTCCCACAGAGTAGGGACCTACCTATTTAAGATGAGGTTAATGAAGTCTAGGGTCATTAAAACTAGACTGGGATCACACAAAACACCACAGCAATCAATAAGAGACCAAACTTTGGTATCACTTTCATACAGCTTGAGAACTATAAACTCCACATCATGACTTTCACGAAAAAAAGTTCTTACTAAAAAACTACATTAGTTTTGAACTGCACTGATTAAAGTTGCCAGATACATAACAATAATTTTGCATATATTGTCCTTAACAAGTGAGTAGCTCTAAAAAGTTCTTAAATTAGCTTAGAAAGAAAAATTTAATATTCCATAAACACAAAATTTCAGTATTTTTAAGTGGAACGTTTTCCAATAAATTAAATCTACAGACTGAGTGGAAATTGGTCTGCCTCCTTTGAATCCATTAACAACAGGAACACCACCACATGAAATTTCAGCATATTGGTCTATAAACATAAACATTTATAAACATAAAACTCTTTTGATTCTTTTTGTTTCTTTCAATACATTTAGGTACATTTACAGAAAAAGGTGAACTCTTAAACAATTTAAAAATCTTGTTTTCTTCAGCTACACCCTTCCCAAGTGAATCCTATCCTATTATTTTACTTCTTACTCATTAATAGGCTGGCTAGGAAATGGTTAACTTTGCAAGATTATGTCTTCCACATGCAACTACCATTCAGCATCCCACCCTAAGGGTACAATCAACCAATAAAGACTTTGTTCTGATTATGTAATGGTTATATTTGATATTCCACTTGAGAACTCTTTTGGATGTAAAGACAAGTATAGCATAGTGACTTTGCAAATAAGATGATGTAATGTTACTTTGGAAGTAACAAAACATCTGAGCATGCCCACTGTGATCCACACAACTCACAAGCCCAAGCACATTTCAGTCTGAACCACTCAGTTGCTGGAGAGATGCGTCTCCCTTTCTGGTTTGTTTCTCTGTAGCTCTTACAAACTTTCTGATACCAAAACCAGAATCACAGCTTTCTTCAAAACTAGTCACACAAAAATCCACTCAAAACAACCCACCTTTGTCTGACATTAACAGGTCCTTAAAAAATTGGAATTAAAAGCCCTCTCCCAGCTTGCATTCATGAATAAGAACGTGAAAAATGTTTTCCAGATAACTTCAAGCAATGCATATCCCCAAAAGGCAGCAGTCAAAAGAACACCTGCAGGATTTGCGCAATTCCTAAAAGAGAAGTTGTATGTGGAAATCCAACTTGTATCAATACACCTGTAGCTTAAGAGTTATGAAGGTGTTTCACTTGGGATTTACATTCAAATGTTGCAAGTTAACACATACCCAGTACATTCATTGTTCATCAAAATAGAAATAGTAATAGCCCATGAATGTCATGAGACTGTGCACACTCACATACAGTTTTAAAAGGATTGTCACCTCATAGGACTCTCTATATAGCAGCAATTCATATTTCAAGTCAATGAAGAAGTGTTTTTCAAAAGAAAACAAAACCTTACTTGAAGTAGAACTTTCAATCAATCACCAGAAGTATCACGCAACAAAACAACAAAATTCTATGATCAACTCAGTAAAACTGCTGTCACTGAAGAGGTCATGAATAGTGAGAGACAGAGAACAATGTCAAGGTCAGAAGAATGAAGACAGACAAGCAAATCAAGCCAAAGCCTTTCTGGAAAATAAAATGAACATTTTTCTTTGTTGCGAAAGAGGTGACAATTTTCACTATCCTCAACGCCATGCAATTGACAGCGATAAATTGGCCCTGTTTGAAATAAAAGATTCCCAAGACAATTCCATGTAGAAATGCAAGACACGGCCATTTTCCTTTCTAAACTCAGATTAATGCCAAAGTGAAAAGTATGCATTTGAGACTCTGTGTGGATTACTTCCTGATTCTGGACCCCTTCCCTTGCCCATTAACCTCCCTTATGGAGCAAAAGTGCAATCACAAGCCTCTCTGCATTCCACTACAAATGCTAAAAATGCCCCGTAGTCATTCTTTCCTAGTCACCTCATTGGCCACTGGCATCTTCTAACTATCCTCCCTCAACCTTCCAATAATCCACTCGTGGATTTTCTTCTTTCAACATCACAAAGGCGAACTGAAACCTCACCTGACAAATGTTAGCCTCTTATATTGCTTTTGGCTCCTGGATACACTTTCTGACAAGCACTGAATAGCACAAGAAGAGAAGAGAAAAGACTTGTTAATATCTGGTGAAGCAGTTAAATTTAAAAAACAAAACAAAACAAATTTCACAGGGGGGTTGGGTCTATTTGTTCCTGTGCAGTTCTGAAAAGAAACTAATTATAATTGCAAAAGGATTCACAAACATGATTTCCCATCATCCTTTTGTATTACTTAAGCTAGCAATGTTATTCCCTGAAGCCCGTAGGAATTCACTACCAAAAATGGGTAGCCTTCCTGCTTTTGAGAGATACCTAAAATGAAGAAGATGCTTCCAAGAAAGCATTTTGCACATTACTGAAGTGAAAGCAACGAGTCAAAGTTTGGTTAAAGAGCTCAAATTCTGTGACAGCAATACATGTCACATACAACAAAACTAGTTGGAAGAGATCAACATCCTTTGGAATCATAGTCCATAAAAGCTCAGAAGTATGCACAACTCCTTTGTGTACACTTGCAAATGCAAACTTCTCAGAGCAATTACAAAAAGGTCTGGAGGCATTTCAGAATTCACTCCCACTCAGAGCCTGCTCTCCCCAAGCAAAGCCACTGATAAGAGTTTCCACAAGCCTCTGAGGTATGAGTGTTTCTGCTCCAAGGATACCTACCCCCATCAGACCTGCTCCAAGAACTCTAACCACCCACCTCTCTGACTACTGAGCATACTATACATAGCAAAATCTTTCAGGCATGACTTGCATCGATTTAGATATACATGGATAGCTGCAAGTTAAGGCTCTACTTACATTCCCAAGCCCCAAGGTCACAGGCATTTTATAACTCTCAAATAAAGTGTTTATTTTTGTCAAGCTCTGTATAACCTTATGTCACTCTGGACACACCTTAGGCTTCTAGCAAAATAACTCCTCCTATTTCGGTAGAGTTGAATCCATGTATGCTCTTTTTTATTCAGCAGCAATATCCAGAAGGACTGATTTATTTTCTGTGAAAATAGCTTTTGCTCACCTACTATGGGGATTCTGAAATAAAAACAAATAAAACAAACAAACAAAAGAGGGTAAAACAAAAATGCATCAAAGGACAAATAAATAAACTTCATGTGTCCCAAAACACAGACACTGTGGAGTAGGAAAACTTCAATCAAATTCTAAGAGGTCACCCAAAACTAGGTCTCACTTAGTCAATACAACATAAATTAGGAATTTAGAAAATGCTTATTCTTTTGCATCTTCTAATTCTAGGTCTGTCTTTATCATACATAGAATCCAGACACTTCTTTGTGTATCACTTTAAAAGTTAAAAGTAGATAATAAGTGTTGTCATTTTCCAGAAAAAGGCTGCAAGCAGAATCGTAAGGACCATATTACAATAACTAGAATGGCTTTTCTCCCTCTGCTGTTGTTACTGAATACAGTTATGCACAAATATTGACTTATACATAGACTTATGTGTGGGAGAGGAAGACACAGGACATGTGGGGAACAAACCAAAGATTAACAAATTTACCATGCTTGAATCTTTGTTAGGTAGAGTCATCTAGGAGTACTGAGGTCTATTGCATTTTGCTGTACTATCCTTGCTAGGAAAACACAGCTATGCTAAAAACATATGCAAGAGAACAACCTGAAATTATACGCCCATTTAAGAAATCAGCTTCATTTTTTTTCTTGAGTAATAACACAATCAGTTTATAAGACAAATTATTAACAATTATCAAATGTACCATGAGATTTCATAGCAGAAACCACTTCAGATTTCTCTTATATGAAATGATATCACTACAAGAAAAAACCCAACATACCTCTACATCTAATCAATTCTATATAGTTCATCAAGATCACACAATATACACACAACTTTTTATGGACTGTAACTACCTTTCATTTGATTAATGTTAATCTTCATATTACAAACTTTTGAGTTTACTAGCCAGAGCAAACAAAAGCCAGAAAAGATGCTCTGTCAGAATGCATTTGGCTAAGCTACCAAGGGAAAGTAACAGAAAAATAAAAGGAAAAGAAACTTCATCCTCACAACTAAAAATAGGCAACCTAACAAAACAGATTAAAAATAAAGTACTCAACTAAAAAGCCCCACAAAATAAAGCAGACCATAGAGCACGGGGAAGGTTGCAGGGAAGTCTCCTTCAAAAGTGTAGGATTTGAGGGACTAAAAAGGAATTTTTGTCTTTCCTTTAGGTTCTGCAAGGGAATCTCCTTAAATGACTTCTTTGTGCTTGAGTACAATTTTCTACAGAACAATCTGTAGGTTATTTAAGTGTTTAGCTCATCTCCTGAAAGACTTTCTTAGTAATAATCCATCCTGTTGACATAACATCCAGAGACATGAGATCAATAAAAGTGTTCCCAGATAGTGACACAACTCTAGTATTGCTCAGTTTAAAGTAACAGTTCTTAATGCTGACATGTCTCATGCAGGCTGTCATAAAAAAGTCAAATTAATACCCTTTTGTATTTATTCCCCTTCCTCACTCAAGGGTTTAGTGAAATTTTTGCTGCACTCTGCAGCTATGGAGTGTCTGAGTCTGCTAAATACATTTCCCCAAGCCCAAGAGACTCCTTGAATAGTACCTGCTGTGGGCAATACTAACACACAAAAAACCTACGTGGGACTACACACTAGGAGAACAAGAAATTCTATAAATACTTTTCCAGACTAGAGAATTAAACCACACAACTAAGTCACATTTCTGAACTATGAATTTATCAGATAGCTCAGCAATTCTGAATCCCAAAGGCATCAAAATTTTACAAGGTACATTACATCCCTAAGAATCCACAATCTAAAATGGCCTATATAGGATATATTTGCCTCTGAATTATTACAATGCAGATTCCTTGAACAGGTCTTGAAATCACCAGTAACTGAAAGTACTATGCTTTAAACAGGGACTAGTGTATGGCCACTGAAATTATAGAGAATAAAGAAAGTATTTTAAAATTTATTTTTAAGCAGGAATCCAAAGGGGAGGGGAGGGATGGGGAATTATCGAGGCAGAAAAAAATGTCTCTCGTTATGCAGGTTTCAAAACACGAATGTCAGCATCTAGAGACTCAAAGAAGGGCCTGTGGGCCCAAGAGAATGTTTGTGTTTTACTCAGCTGTTGCAGGCAGCCCAACAAAGAATATTTTCTCTCTTTGCAAAGTTTGCCTTCCTTAGCATCCACAGTCCTTCTTTTACAACCTTATTAGCTTTCAGATAAACAATCTTTAAGAGCTACATTTTCACTGGGTTGATCTGTAGGAGGCAAGATAAGCCTGCTCAAGAGAACTATAACAATGAAATGGAAGACTCAAGATACATTTTGATCCTGGATTCTCTCTACTTAACCACTTAAAAAGAAAAAAGCATGAAAACCTTGTACTCCTGTACGCGTAATACCAACAGCTCCAACAAGCCTTCTTATGGTTCCTCAACTGTATTCAAGTCCACATTCACCAAAGAGCATGCCTCACAAGCTTGTGCTCTCAAACCAGACCATAGCCTGAAATGACTCCTGTAAAACTGACGACCTGTAAGAAATGCCAGATCCCTTCTACTTGTATGGTAGACTTTGCACTCCAAGGCATTGGTGCAACAACATCACCCAGCAACAACTGAAGAAACAACAGATGTGAAGGGAAAAACAGAAGGGAAGAGGTGGTCAGTGACATGGAGAAACTGAAGAAACTTGCAAGAACTTAATCTACTTCTTTCCTTCATCTGCATCAAAGCTTTGAAAGGAACATCCTCCACTGACACCACATACAATTCACACCTATGCAAAAAGCTGAGTCAACTTTACTCAAACCGCTGTGTTTGTTATGCAAACAAGAATCAAACTGCTCAGAAAGAGGTTTGATCACTTTGAACAAAATAACTGAATTCACAGCTTAGGTGAACACATATGAAAGATCTGAGACAGGGAATTTACATGGAGTCAGATTTGAAGCTCAAAATGTTTCAGTCACATCATTTCCCTCAAGTTCTACAAGAAGAATCTTGCTTTGACTGAATTTCAAAGGAGACAGATGAAGCAAAGTAGGCAACTAATTACATAGTGTCACATATTTTTTCCTGAGGTCTAATGACTAAAGACAGGCATTTAACATATATTCTACTTCCAAGCATCTTCACAGATGTGGAACTTAGTACCTTCTAAGGTACCTCATAGCAAGTCTTCACATGATGACAATGCATTTGAGCTATTGCATTAATTCTGAAGTGACTGTCGTGCCTCCAGAAATAGCCCAACTAGACGGGCATACTTGTGGGGGAGGAAGGAATAATAAAAAAGTCTCAGTGCAGAACATCACAAACAAAACAAACCTCCAAGTCCAAACTGCTTCTCAAAATACACTATTGTGCACAGTTCTCAAGGACTAAAGAAAGTTATCTCATTTCTTTACGGAGAAAAGATTACTTGGCTATATATGGTTTATACAGACTAGGGGAAGGCATACAAATTAAATTATATTAATCTTTGTTCATGGTAAGCTCCGCCGTGCAAAAAAAAAATGTCTTTTTCATAAAAAGTAATCTCAGTCCCATACACAAGAGGAAACCATCTCACACACAGATACGGAGCCTTTGCCAGCTCTCCTTAGGAGAGAAGTCATTAGTAGTTAAGAGATGCAGTCATCAACTTCTCAAGGCAGCGCCCAACAAAAAGGGATCTAATTATCCCTAATATTTGGCTAGGAATTTTATTTGTATCTGCCAAAAAAGGGAGAATAATGGAATCTGCACACAATAGGAGAGTTTGGGAAAATATTTCTTCCTGCTGCCAAAAAAAATTAAAAACACACAGTAATGAAGATATGAATCTCTTTCCGTCCATGGTCCATAGTAAAAGACACATGAATCCAAAGAATGTTATCTTTAGAACTTTCCCCTGCTTCTCCCCCTTGCCTTCCACATGCAATTTATCAGTTGTCAGTGCATTTCAGACTGTCACTTGGCCATAATAACCTCTGTGTTTCTCTTCGGAATATTCAGAAATTAACACAGGCATTAGGATATAAAACACTAACACACTCTTTACTGATGAAATCTAAGAAACAGTAATCAGAATGCTAGATGAAGTAACAAAGATAAATTGGATAGAAAATTTTTCAAGAGTGCTATCATTCCAAGATATAATTAAAGAGTGAGCCATCTTCCACTGAGTTAATGTCAAAACTCCCACAGACTTCAGAGAGAAGGCTGAGCATACGTTGGAGAAAAATCCTTGAAGCCACATGAGATATGAAAACATTAAACACCAGATCCCATTTATGCATGTCATTAAAACTCAACTTGTCAATCTTGCATGTGCTTCAGTTCTCCATTACCCTTACAACGCTTAAGTAGACCACCTCCAAAAAAGCAAACAGTTTTAATTAATGTAAAATACTAAGAAAAGCTTTGAAAGTATTTGTACTTCTATAGATGTCTATTTTTGGAATATGAAAGTAACCTAAAGATTTAGCCCTTGTGCAGAATTTCAAAAGCCCAAGCTTCAACAATATCTACATGGACTAAATGTGACCAAGAGCCTGACTCAGCCAAGCATTCCAATATATCATTAAAATCAGGCTTATGTTGAAGTCCTTTCCTTTTTCAACAAAAATACACAGGACTGTGTTTTAAGTGCTTTGTTGAACTGAGGCCCAAGTTCTAATTTCCTTTATTTATCTTAGATACAAAATAGCTAAAGGAAGGGGTCAAATGCTGCGATAGATAGGTTATGGGTTTAAGGACACTGGAACTGCTGCTATGAATTGCCATGGGAAGAAAAAGGAAAGAGAAGTAGTTTAACGATGCAAGTAATGGGAGGAATTCTGATAGTTTAAGATAAAGTCTAAACAACAGCCTCAAAGCCTTTTAGCTTCTTTGTCCTATTTTTTCCCTGCCTGCTACAATCTTCCATCTTTCCAGCTTCTATGTTTTTCAAGGAAAATCCAGAGAGAATGTGGGCGCAAATAATGATATGAAACAAGAAGCAGAGAGACCAGGTGAAAGCCATTGCAAACAGGCTGCAGGGAGCAGCCCCACATTGTTAGGGGATGGACCAAATGCTCTAATAAGGTTTTCATTTGGTGTCTCATTTCTACAAATCTGCAGGTTTTTTTTCTGTCACAATACTTGCAAATGCACTGATTCTGAATCACTCTGTCTAGTAACTAAGGAAACTGAATTCATTTTCAGAGAGCAACGGAGAATGAGACAGGCATATCTGCCTGCCCAAAGCCTTTTTTCCCCAACTTCACTGAAGTCCAGCAGTGCCAGGATTCTACCTACAGATACTGGAAGACAGTAAAAAAGCAATAAAAGAAGGCTTCTCACCAACTCTATTAACTGCCTCAGATATAAATAAGCTTTTCATGTTATAAGAATCCAAAACATGCAATTTTTAACATTAGAGATCTTTAACAGGGCTTGGAATAGTACTGTACTCTGTCCTTTATTAAGTTGTGACAATACAAGAGAAGGAAGTCGGGTCATTACACACTCAGCTGATGCCCTTTGATAAAGCTGTTTTGCAGAAGGTCACAAATGTGCACTTTTGTATCACAGAGGAGAATTAATTAAGAAACGAGAAGTTCATACTTCAGCCATCTCTACATGTAAACACAAACTTAGAAACAGGAGGATTTGCATTCCCTATTCCCTGCTCTAGCCTGCCCCCAGACTGCCAATAAAGTTATCACCAGCGCTATCTGAGCTGTGATCCTAGCAACTCCAGAACAGAACTGTAAGGATGGATTTTTGATTACCAGCTTTTGAGAAGTCCTGTTCTTCAAAACTGCTTATGGTCTATGGCAACTGTTTCATGTGGGAGCATAAAAACGCAGGCAATTTTCATATAGAGACAGATTAGAGAGATAGGGGGTATGCAGGTGAAGGGGAAGATGCAGGGGAAAAAAAGAAAGGAAACCAAAAAACCCAAACCCAATTGCAAAGGGAAGGAAAGAAAAAAATTTACCAAGTAAAATACAGAACAGTAGTTTTCACTCTAAGCATTTGTATGCTTGCATACACACACATATATATGTAAAAAAGAATGTATGCGCATTTAACTCCTAGTTACTTCTCAAAGCTCTACTTTATCTGATTCCCCCTGTAAGTCTTAACTGGATACAGCATCCTCCACAGCCTGCTCTAAGACGGCACCTTGCACTTGCAGTTGTCCTGTCTTTTTAAACAGAATCCCAGCAGAAAGGGTGACTCTACAGCTGAAAATTAGGTCAACTTCATGTTTCCCATACCAAGGTCACCTGGACGAGCTTTTATGTAATTCAAATGATCCACATTGGCACAATACTTTTGAGAAAAACTATACAAAATGTTAGCTCCCAAAACATTAGCCAAGCAACTGAACAGTCCAATTTTAACTAAAGGAAAAGCTGTTTTTATGTTTGGATTTGGTTATTAAGTCTCCCTAGAATAAGAAATAAAATATTATCCCAGTCTGTCCATTGGTACATTCAAAAAAGACATTTAATTATCTCTGACACCATTTTGGAAGGGTTAGTATACAGGTATTACACTATTAAGTAGACATGGAAGTTTTCTGATCAAGGACCCAAATCTGACCTCCCTCAGAAACGCAGAAAGGAGACACAGTAGGATACACACACACAAGTAGCATGCCTCTGAGGAAGTCTTCACCCAGTCACAGTGCAAAGGGCCAGCTGAAATTTTCCAATGAAAGAGTAAGTATCTTTTTCAGGCTACACTGCGGGTAAATATGTGCAAGGTAGCTAAGAGAGGTCTGTCCTTTTAATGATATGCAATCATTTTAATCACCATTTGCTTTCACACCTACAGACAACAGTTTCAAATAAATAAACTGCCTAATGTCAGCATTATGTTCATGTATGATAAAACATATAAAAAGCTGGCAGTAGGGCAGCTGAAGTTATACTGAAGTTTAACATTCTGAAGACTAACATTCAAATGCCGCAAAAAAATGAGTTGTAGATGGACCTACTTTAACAGAGCTATACAAAATAGCATAGAGCCCCTTTCAAAGGTCTAATTTACCCATCAATACAAAAGGAGTTTATTTCATTAACTCCTGTTAACCCTTAGTGGAATTTCAACAACGAGTTTTATGCCTCTTTCAGGTCTATCTTTCTCATGTTCTCAATGTTTATTCAGGGTGTACGCTGACGGACAGGGAATACAAGAGATACATGTTAAGCTCTTCAATCTAAATCTTGCTTTTTGGCTTCCTCCCTCTTTCCTAAGCATTAAAACAAACGATTCATTTCTTTAAGACCTTCTTACTAAAAATAGTTGGTTGGACTGCTTAATTGTGTTAGCTGAAACACAAACATATGAAAAGGAAAGGGTTTTGTAGGAAAAACATTGAAGAAAAAAAAAATAAAATCAGATTTCATCTGGCCTTCCCATCATCACTTAGAGAATTGTTTTGTAGTTACATCATCAGGAAATAAAATACTATCCTCTGAGGACCCCGACTCTTTACAGAAGGAAAAAAAAAAAAAGGAAGGCTCGAAGTTCATATCAGCCTCCGAGGAGTTGAGCTAAACTCACATTTTTTGCCATATTAAAAAAAAAAAAAAAAGTAAGAAATAAGAAAAAGCTTGCTTAGGACGACTAATTAAAGAAGATGCCCTCGAATTTAATTTTTCCCTTCTCAAATTCTAGGCTGCGAGACTGAGTGGAAAACACTGTAAGTAATCGGCTAACAACTTCTAATGACTTTATTATCACTAAAAAGAAAGGAACTGCCCGAACCCAAACCTTCCGCGCATTCTTCTTGGCCATGAACTAGTAGACAACCGAAATATTTCACACAGTCCTGAGCGTCAGCTGGAGCCAGAACACATTAATAAGCTTTCTAAGTTCTGGCTATCACTAAAGTACACCAGGCAGACACGACGAGTCTGCACAACACGGAGTGCCTTATATGGCAAGGCAATGACGTAATGCTCCATAGGCTTGGGGCATGCAAAGAGCCTATCTCTCATTGTTTAGTGGGACTGCTGGAATGCTCACATCTCAGATGCTACAGCTGAACGCCTCACCCCATGGAGCACTAGCTGACCCCAGGATTTCTATAGTCCAGGAGCACAAGGTAAGGGAGAGGGTGGGAAGCGAGCTACTTCTGGCACACACTGGCACTTCTTGCTTTTTCCGACTTTTTAAAAAACAATGAAATGCCCTAAAAACAGCGCCAGGGGATCTCGAAGATGTCCGGTTCCTCGGAAGTAGGATGTTTCAAGTGTTAAAAACTACATTTTTAACAATTCCTAGGAGCCAACAGATGAGGAATTAATTTAATGCTAAAGAAGGAGGTAGTTCCGAATTACACACACTTTCCAAATGGTCGGATAAAATCATGACTGCATTTAAAGCTGTGGAAAGAGTCCAACTGTATTGTAATATATTAGGTAGAGCTACTGCCTCGCTTTATGCTGCATTTATATGCATATGCTATATATTAGTAGACATGTACACATATATGTCTCTAAGCATTTACTATACTTCTGAACAACTTTTACTGGAGTTTACAGAGGGATGTATAAATTGTCACAAATAGTAGTTTGCGATAAGATTATGCTATGTCTGAAAGAAACAATTGTAACTAGTTTAATTACGAACAAACTTTTCAACTGCTACACACTGCTTCCCTCTTCTGTGTCTTGAGTGCAAGTGTCAAATCACAAGAGGACAGAACTGTCAGATTTTGAGGCAAGAGCTTTAAATCCTGGTCATCAAACAAATGATGATGCCTTCAAATTCAGAAAACCCACTGGTCTCTGATGTTTTTTCTGCAAGATGTTGAACAGTATTGCAATTAATAGCTCCAAAAAACAGAGAATGGAAAGCAATTCCGATGAGGCATTAAGCACCTTGAAAGATTACACCTTAATGTGTTTATAATTCACAGCTACATAGAGTAAAAAAACCACACTGTCCTCTCCCTTGATTAAGGACCAAACAGTGTCAAATCCCTGTTTATAGGAACAACTTCAATTAAGTCAATGGTACTGTCCTACTTGCAAATTCAGAGTACTAAGCACTGCTCTCCAGAGTCCTATGTGTAATTTAAAATGTTAGAAAAGTTAGACTTCTTAAGATCTTTAAAGACAAACTCTTCTTAAAAGCAAAACATGTTTTTGTTGTATGTTTTCATTTCCCTTAATACAAAACTAAAGCAGCATTAAATGTTAGGACAGCAAAAAAGGGTTTTTTCCCCCTGCATTTTATGTTTTAAATCCTGCAAAATCCTTGTTCAAGTATATAGTTGAGAAAAATCAAAGCTGATACAATCATATGCATTGCTGGACTATCAAGCATACACAGAATTAGAGACTGAGTCAAAATATCATGTGTGAACATTTTTGTGACTTTTTTTTTCTTTAAAAAACAAGAAAATCTTTAGTTATTTTCCACATGCTTCTAAAAACGTAATCTACATAAAGAAATTTCATTTCAAATATAATTCAGGTACTTGTGTATTATTATCCTTGGCGTTTAGGTGAAGGTCACATTCATGTTTCCAAGATAATCTTTCTTGTAAAGAGCAAAGTTTACACCTCAGCTGATGCTTTGAGTCTGCCTGACTACAGAATCAGGGAAGAGGGCACTGTATCATATATATAGAGAGAGAATGAAAAGAATCCTAGCAACCAGAAGAAATGTAAGTTTATGGTAGAAAACCAGTACCCCAGATCACTATCCTAAGCCCCTTACAATGTCTTCTCCCTGACAGTCTGTCATATCTGCAGACTTGAAACCCGTGTCCTAGCATTTTTAGATCTCTTTCCTGATAAATGCTTAATTGTTTCCCTACATATCCTATATCCAGCGGATTTAATAATAAATACATTGTCAAGTTATAAAGTGGAAAAGTAAGCTATGTTATGAGAGGATATGTTACGAAACAAACTTAAGTAAAAGATCTCACAAAATGTGTCTGAGACAAAAGCATAAGCTGTAGTCAAAGGGTTACAATATGATAAAGGAAAAATTTCATAAAAATGCTACACACAGAATAAACACACATAGTTGAAATAGGCAGTCACTAGAAAAAGAAAAAAGCCTACTCATAGGTAAGAGACTATTTCAGCTCCTCCAAATCCGACAGAGGAAGGTAACATTTGTCATTAATTACCACTTTAACAATACCCAAAGTACCATCTGTACTGTGAATGCTGCTAGCCTAATACTAATCATAATATCTATCAAAAGCCAGAAGAACTCCACTTCCCATAGCCTGCCTTCCTTAGATTGTAAGGGAAAACATCCCTCACTCACTACTTATAGAACCAATTTTGCTCTCATTTATACTGGTAAAAAGTCAAAATAGTTACACTAAGGAATAATGATGAAAATGTCTCACTGTTGTTCCCCCCCCAGAATTACACTCCTTTGTTTTATCAGATTTCTTACTATGTATTGAGACTATTTGATTTTAAGCAACTAAAATGTTTGCTTGCATCACTTAGTAAAAGGAGACAGCAAAGAATTATCACACAATTCAGTCTTCAACAACTGTAATTTTTCACTTATGTTTCTTTTTATAGTAACTTTTTACAACACCCAATGTAAAGAGAAAGCATTTTAAAAACAAGTATATCTCCAGACAACTTCCTACCAAAATGCATGCTCCTTTGCCATCACTTCCATTCGCACCACTGACAAACACAATGTAACTGTTGGCAGTAGAATTTTTGGAGATTTGACCCAGAAGATCAAAGGACATGCCTTACACGTATTTTATTTTCACCATCAGTACTACTAATATCAAGATATTGCTTGATTTTGCTGAGTAACAGCCCTTTCATATTATTTACCTAATATTGTGATGATTTATCACATTTGCTATTGTTGTGGGATATAAAACAGCCCAATTTTACTTCCAGTGACTTTTGCCTCTGTGGTACTTCTTAAAAAAGCTGGAACTTTTCTTCACCAGGTGTAGTTTGGCATGGACATGTGAGTAGCCACTGATCCTCTGGACCTCTCCTGCAAACAGTTTCTCTCAAATTCTGGGTGTGGTATTACCCAAATACTGTTCATTAAAGAAGCAATTAAAATATCTAAGTCAGAGAAGCAATTAAAATATCCAAGCCATAGAATCCTAAGGAGTTTGCAAAGTAGGAAGATGTATCTTTAAAAAACATCCTATAACATTTTAGTTCTGACTCATTAATAGTTCCCTTTAATACTTAACCCTGTCATCAAGTTGACTTGAGCTTAGAAACTATGTCTTACCAATAAAAATAAATTATTTTTAATTGCCGCTCATATTGAATGGATTCTGCTATGGCATCTTTGAGGTTTATGTTGAGCTTTTTTGAAGTGGCTGAAAGCTTGGTTAGTTCAGCCGTTCACTAAACTGCATTACTCAGCTCCAAGAGGGTACGGGGTATTGCTGAAAAATTCTAAATATAGTGCCTAGTCTTGTGATTTAAGTGAAGTAATGGACATTTTGAGTCTTAACACCTCTCAGTATGTTCTGCTGATTTTGAGGTTTGCTGCGTTTTCTGTCAGCGAGACAAAAACCACTTTGATTGCATATCCAGGGCACCATGTTGTTTCTGGAAGGTCAGTAACAGCACACATGCTGATGGACCAACGGAGCACACTCAGGCATTCACAGCCCACTTTACTCAAATGTTCACAACTTCAAGGAAAATATATTCCAAGATTTTCTGTGGCAGTCTATAGCCTCCAGCTAAAAACAGCACAGAAACACCACCTCCCAAATCACTGCCTCCTCACCAGAACAACAGAACTGAGGTCACAATGAAGAGGTGAATGTTCATGGAACAGATGAATGCTAGCTGAGCAAACACTCAGCAACATAATTGTATAACCCTCTTTAATAATAAAATGGGAAGGTTGGGGGTGAAAGTTCAAATCAACCTTTCTAGACAACATTTCGACACAACTCAAAGTCCTATAGCCTTGGCCATTCAAGTTGATAAATGTGAATACTTCCTACCTGTTGCAGAAGTCACCCTTTCTGCTGCAGCTCATCTTATATATCACAGTGATTTAATACAACTGCTTGACTTCAGTGTTGAGCTGGGCAGGGGACCAGAGAGTGGCTGCTGAGGTAAATAAGCAGAACTTGAGCTGTTTTGCTTCACACTTCATGCTCATAAAAGCTGAGCAACCAGAACACACAGCCACCTATCTAGTGGTACTCAGGCTTTACCAAACCTTTTACAGACACACTTCACGTAGTGTACACAAAGCTCTGGTGGACACCACTGAAAGTGTGGATGGAAAAAAATGAAACATTTCTAACAAGAAAAATATTAATCTTTCATAATCTTTCATATTCATCTTTAATAATCTTTCAGCGATGTGAAACAATGCATCTACCAGATTTCATTGTCCTTAACAGGTTTCCAAAGGCCTGGGAAGGAACACAATTGCAACTTAAAAGAAATGATAGGTTAGAGTTCTTGAAGGCCTTTCTTAAACCTAACATTCAAAGTAATTTCCTTCAAATTAATTGCAGGGAGTGGATTTAGAACTTTATCATTTTTTATTGGAGAGACAAAGCTTAT
Organism: Thinocorus orbignyianus; assembly: GCA_013400375.1. Lineage (NCBI taxonomy): Eukaryota > Metazoa > Chordata > Aves > Ciconiiformes > Thinocoridae > Thinocorus > Thinocorus orbignyianus. The sequence goes on along the minus strand of VXBW01008256.1, from coordinate 2,847,437 downwards.
CTAGTGTTTGGATAGCAACTACTACCACGGAAGTGTAAGATAAAGAGGAAAAAATTTAAAAACTGAAATGAAACAGCGTATTGCTACTGCAATGAGAAAAAAACACACAAGATTGGCTGTTTAAAAATGGAAAGTAATGCACTCATAAAACTCATATTTTAATTACATATTGGATTTCAGCATATGGACAAAGCCATCTTAGAAAAAGTATGAGCAGACTGAATTCTGTCAACTTTTTATGGATTTAATCAATATTCTGGTGAAACCTGCATAACTTTCAGTCATTAAGTCCAATTATTAACAAAATTAGGAAAATTTATCACCATTAACCTTGGCTTGCCCAAAAATAATGTCACCCACCACATTCCCAAATGTGATTCTATTCTACTTAGCTACACAGAGGTTTCTCAGAAGCCTAATAAATGCTTTTTCAACTTTGAAATATTCCCCCTCAAGTCAAGCACATTCTCAACCTCGGTAGACCCATTCTGTTTCAGATCTCTACCTAGAAAAGAGGAAAGTGAATTATGAGCCTAATTAATTTTTCAAATTTTGTTCACTTGAATATGGGGGTACAACAGCTCCACATGTGGGGCAGCCAATCCCTGAACTAGATATCTGAAATCCAATGCTGAACATACTAGCTTGGATGTAGAAAGGTGGAAAAAAAAAAAGCCATTTCTTAATGCTCAAAGCTGAAACATTTTATTAACCTGCAAAATAGTACCATATACTCTTTCATGTAAAGAGGAAAGTCTTTTCACTAACAGCCCATGTCATTTCCAAATTAAATACTTAATTGGCTCCAATGAAAAGGCCACAACGAACCTTGGCAGACTTAAAACTTCTCCTAAAATACATGTTACTAAAAACATATCTAATATATAAATGGGTATGTGCATTTGCTTGCATACGCGTAAGCAGAGCAGGGGGATAAAAAGCCTCTGAAGGAGAGTCATCAAGTACAACCTCAATATAGGTCAATTAAAGATAGATAAAATAGGCTGCTTATGAGTGGTGCAGGAATGACATCAGCCACTGGAGAATGCTTAGGCTTGCGCTAGGAGATGCACACGTTAGTTCCCTTTCAGGAAAGCAGCAGTCAACAGCAGACAAGAATCTTTGAGCTTACATGTTCTGCTAACCCCTAATAAAGGAGAGGGGATGAAGATGTAATATGGTATATGGAGGAACAGGCACTCTGGAAAGTGTCTGCTTGCCCTTGCTTCGTTCCCATCCTCTGCTTAAAACTGTAGATGATTACTGTCATCTCTGTGAATAGCAAAATTGTCCTATTTCAACCAGGATTAACTGGGTGGAGGAATCAGATTTTGACAAGATATCATTTTATAACCGGCAAATGACCCTCTCATTTATCTAGGCTAATACAGTTAACCAAACAACTAGTAAATTCTGTCTGGAGATAATTGTGTCTTTTCATTTTCAGCATTTAGAAGCATGTTATAAATTAATGATAAAAGCTAAAATGTATTACATCAGAAACATACTGTACATGAAAGCATGCTGCAGCTCCTTCATTTTCGGAGTGACATCTGAAAATAGGAAAATATAACCGAAACATCACAGACCATCAGCCAAGAGGCAAGCAAAGATATCAAATAGGGCATATAGCCAAATGCCCTTCAGTCACATAATGATATAGAGTTATAAATCAATTTGGGGTACAACAACAAGGCAGAAAATGTTTGTTTGAAGAACAGGCAACACTTGGTTTCTAAAAGTTTTGATATGAAGAGGCAAGGGAAGCATACATGCACGTGACCTTCCTCTTTCCTAAAAAAGCCTTTTTTCCTAATAAATAAATAAATTTATATTTCCTAAAAAATTGTCATAGAAATTGCAGTTTTTAAAGGCAGGGGAAGAAAACCGGAAAGCACCTAAAGATGGAAAAAGCATGTATGTCTCTTGGCTTTAGGAAGACTGTTCAGACCAGTTTTAAAAGAGCTTGAGAAACCATTGGTCATAGAATAGCTAGAATAGTTAAATCCACTTTTTCATCCTAACAATTCAGGGTTTCTTTCCTAAGAAAATAGAGAAAGCTTATTTTCCAAAACATGCAACAGTTACTCCCGCTTCTGAACACATATACAAGTAGCTACAAACAAACCAACCAACCCCACCAAAAACAAAAATGAAAAGCTGATTCTAGATACAAACTGTTATTAGCACTTTGAGTGGACCTATGACTAAAGGACCCAAATTTCTTCTATGCTTAAGCAGGGTATTTGGTTTTTAACACAGTGAACTATCAAAGCTGCAGAAGGATGGAAAATCTTACTTCAACACACCATAACCACCAGAAAAGATGTTATACACAGGTGAAGAGGCTACTGAAATTATCATCTGTTATTTAAATTGTTATTCAAACATGCCAATTAAAGCTATGAAGTAAACCTTGGTTAGACCTATAACCATTTAAAAAATTCTCAGACTATCACCCTTAGCTCCCCACTTTAGCTTCCTACTCTGTAGTCTAAACCAATGTGTTAGCCCTCTTTGAAGAGGATCAATTTGCAGAAACCACGTAAACTTGATCAAGAACACCTATGCTAAGGATTAACACACTTCAAAGAAAGATACATTAACTTTTCACATTTAGATGATTCACTAAGTGCTCCCAGGCCTCCATGGCCCAGGTTCCTACGGAGACAAGAGAAAATGCAACTTCCAAACATCCCACATTTCAAGTCCCAACACATTCAGATCTAGGAGACATACAGCAAGATGTCTAGCAGGATTAGGTGAGATAGCAAAAAAGTGATTTATCTCCCAGGCAGCAAAATCCCCAGAACTACAGAGTTTCAATACCCAGAACAGTACCCACAAGCAATTTGTAATCCATCGGAAACGGTTTTAATACAATTTCTGAAGATCACATACTGCAAAACAGGAAATTAGCAGCATTCTCCATCACTTGTAGCTTCAAAGCCACCTTTAGATAGATATCAATGCTGCAATACATTACTATAACTTTCTGTTCACCTGTGTCCTCCAAGATGAAGTTCTGGCCAAATCTTAGAGAAAATAGGCATCCTCGCATTATCAGGTCCATGGGAAAAAGATACATATTTAGCTTTGAAATGAAGTATCTCTGTTAGACCTTAGTGTTATTACTGCTGTTATTCTACTCTTGGCTACCAGAAAAAGTTGCAACTGTATCAGCAAACCTGATTAAAGTCACCCATTTGGAAACCTTCAACTACACTACTTCATGCAACCTTGTGTCAAAGAAAATGTAAATATCTCAAGCTAAATTTGCACTAACAATTAAGGTTAAAAAAAACCCCAAACAAGTAGTGCCACACAAGCCCAGTCTTCAAATGCTCAGTTTATTAGTTTATTACATATAATATCTCCACAGAACTACTTCAGGAAGTGAGCACACCAAAAAAAGGGCTTACTTTTGTCTTAGGTTGCCTTCAGTTCAACAGAGGAAGTGTGTGGGGCAGGATGGAAAGTTCTAAATTTTGCCACTGCTGCTGACTTAGAACATACAAATAAGGCCATGGTTAGCATAAGAGATAGGCACAGTGCCTATTCTACCCGTGGATTAAAATGTGGCCCCAGACATTTATTTCTATATAAAATGTGTGTTAAAATTGTTTTAGAGAACATCCAGTTCCTGTAAATGTTATGGGAAAATGACATTTACGACTAACCAGTCTCCTCTGAGTAACATGATGTGTTATTGTTGGGTGAGTGCCATTTTCTGTCATACCAAAAATATTAACTAATTGAAGTTTTAAAAAGTTTGTATGAATTGGATCTTTGCACAATTATGCCCAGTTCTGGTCATGACAGCTGCACTAGCACTGCCCCCAGGTGAATCAGACACCAGAAAAAGACTTATTTTCCCAACTGCCTCCAGAAAAAGTATTCATAAAACAAAGGTCCACCCTGAACCTACACACTATCATGTTATATACGGAAGAAAAAAAAAAACCCACCATCAAATTATATACAAGATTTATTTATTTAAATTGCTTAAAAAACCAAACAAACAACAACAAAAAAACAACCAAACCTCAGATTGTTCTCTTAATCTAAAAAAGTATGATCATTAAACTGAAAAGTGTAGAAAGATGACTTAAGGGTTACAGACTTACAGAGCTGAAGCAACTGACTCATTCAGGGAATCAGAACTTCAGCAAACTCAGTCACTTGAAGGATTAAATAGCGAAGAGAAAAACTTAACGCTTCAACTATTACACTTCCATTAACAGTAAACACACCATGGCAGTAATAATTACATAGTATTTGCCTCATACAGACTAAACATACATGGCTGGGGTAATCAGTGCTAGTAGCAGCCTGACCAGAAATTTCCAAAACTTGGGCAAGCTGCACTCCCTTGTTTGTGCCTAATCTTCTGATGGAGAATGGGCGCAAGGCAGGCAGGGCTCTAAAAGGCTGTTTTTCTGGAGTTCAATTAACTCCTGCTACAATTTTTCACTTCCAAAATCCTAGCACTAGGCTGCAATGCTAACAGTTACTGGTACTTTCATTCAGGACAATGCAAACTCATCCACCTGCCCATGGATTGGAAGAAAAAAACAAAAACCAAAACCACCAACAAAACAATGGACAAACACTGTCCTGTTTGTCTCTGTCCTTCTGAGTGGCTTGTAACACTGGTGATTTTAAAAACAGCTCAATAACTGTGGTGAAATAACAATGTTCTAGCAGTAACGCTTAAAGTATACATTTAAAACAAAACTCGGGTTCCTAAAGACACAGGATCTCTCCCATCAATTTAATTTATCATGCAATATTAAATATCAGATCATCAAATGCAATAGTTTCATCAACACCATCATTTAAAAATCACAAGTTTTAAAAAGCAGTAATTGTCTTGGTTTATTTTGCACAGTTACTATACTATTAAAACCTCTTTGGGTAAACGTTAATTCTCAAAATAATCTGTTACAGTAAGTCAACACTGCTTTTCTGTTTTAATAGATCTGAAGTTCAGGCACAAAATTTTACTTGTTAAAGATGAATAAAAGAAAAAAAGCAGGACCTGGATTAGTAACTGAGACGTTCTGCCTCAGTCTTGTAGCTTTGACCCCTATACCACATCTCTCGTGGTTCATCCTTCCATTTCCTTCTGAAAGCTTTCCATCTGCAAAACTATAATTTCCTGGCTGACGTAAATACGAAGAGTTCCAAATTCTGGTATTGCATCTGAAATTACTTGTTTTATTTCCGACTTTACAGGCAGTGTGGAGAGAGGGGATGAGAGGCAGAGAGAAAGAGGGGGGGGGGAATGAATACGCACTGTAGTAAAAAAAGCCCAAACTACTAACCAACAGAACTCAAGCAAAGTTCCCGTGAGCCAGTTAAGTTATTGATGCGTTCAGATTCAGAACAGAGGAGGATTAACAGTCATGATACATGCACAATTATACACCATTGAAATGCCAACAGTAATAGATACGGACTTGAAAGAATAACTGGAATAGCGGTTAAATCTACAAAGAAGGAAGAAAGAAGGGCGCATCTCAAAAATGGCGACACAGAGTCCTGCTCCCAATTCATTGTGCCATGTTTTCTAGTACCTGAACTCTGGGACATGGAGCTTTTAAGGCTAACTTCAAGTAAGGCTTATTAGTATTGTGGTTCTGTCAGGTCAGCACTCATTTACAATTGCACCTTCCTATCACAATTGCAGACGCTGTAGATGGCTACCACCAGAAGATTAGAAACAATCAGGCAGAATTAATAACTATCACCTTGAACATTTGAACAGTTACTGCCACAACAAGCATAAGACTGATGTTTTGCTTGGTGATTTCCAAGAGCATCTAGATATGAAAAGAATATAAATCAAGAAAGAAAACTATTTTCCTAAACTGAGGTTTCATGATAAAACAAAACTGAATTTTAGGTGCCGAATTAGAATTACTCCAACTGGAAGTGAATGTTAATCCAGTCTTAAATTAAGCAACATAAATTTGTTAAAAACGTCTCATGCCATTTACTGTCACCAAATTTACAAAAGATTTTGTAACATTCATGAGTGCCAATATCCCTATATCATCAGGAAGAATTTTAGCAGCTTAGTACATGTGAAATCATGCTGACAATGTTACTGTTTCAGATTAATTAATTTTTAAAAGAATATATTATCTGCATATGTTTACTCAGCACCACAGCTAAATAAATCTGGTTATGCATTTGAAATTTTGCCCAAGTTAACCCAGAACTGGTAACACCATTCATCAAATATGACTTTTATTAAGACTTGTTAAGCAAGTCAGCATATTAAGCATCAGATAAAACAATGATTACTCTGTGGCAGTTTGTGGAGTACTAAGCAGAACTCACACCCTCCTCATTAAAAGTCCTCATTTTATAAAACAAATTTCCTTATCAGGAAATTTGCCTTATACGCAGTTGAGACACCCTTTGTGGAGGTTTGCATCTTGGTATAAACTAACAATTTAAAACAGACATATGTAAATAATACACTTAAAAACATCTTTTAAAATAAGCGTTTGCATTCTGTTGGGAAGTGCTGACTGATTCAGATAAAGCCAACAGATTACACAACAGCTATGGTATGTTGTTGCTGCTGTAATTTCAAAGGCTTTTGACTTTCTTTATGACAGGGGGGAAAAAAGAAGCATCAATAAAGACAATAAAGAGAGCCATAAAAATAGTTATAACTATGTCTTCATAAAAGCTACGTTTCAATAAGTAGACTTGTAGGAAAAGGAAAAAACAAAAAAATGCATAGCCACCCCAAGACCAGAAAGACATTTTAACAAATCCAGATTTTGTTGCCAGAAGCTGTGAAAGGCACAGACAAACTTGGTTTCTTCCAAAAATAAATACTTAACTGCACTGGTGTCAAAAATCACAAGAACTTGAAAGATAAACCAGAAATGATGAAGCATGTGTCTTCTCTTACTAAAGGCCAGACCATGGCTTATTGCTAACTAGGAAGAATGCCTCAGCAGAAGAGGCATGACTTCATCCACGTTTAAAAGCTTTCAGCTTAGTGTTCTTACTTGCATCATACAGAGGGAAATTCAAGCACATGTCCAAAAACTTTAGAAGCATGTCTCCCTTGTGTTATAATCTGCAAAACCTCTAGTAATATATGTCTTTTTCCTAGGGAAGGGTGAAAAGCCCATAAGCTAGAAAAAAAAAAAGTATATCTTTCTGATTTACAAAAAAGAGAGTCACTGACATTCAAAATCTCAGTCATTTCTGCAGAGTGATCTGAAATATACCTTATTAACATCTTGGGTTTTATTAAGATCTCCTTAATGTTTTGGTGAGAAGAATGATATAAGTACAGATTTACATATCAACACCTATTTCACTTACATCCTTAAAGAACACAGCCTTTTCTCAAGTTATCACTGCAAGATTGCTTAAAGAAAAAAAAAATACTTGTTTTTATTTTTAGAATAATTCTAAAAATAATAATTCATTCCAGAATAACTTTAAAATATTTTAAAAAATAAGGGTCTTGCAATCTCAGTCTCCCATGTTTTCTTTAGTTTCCCTGAAACTCAAAGAAAAAGAAGCCCCTTAGACTGTAAAAACATAAATTAAATAACGTCAATGTAATATAGGTCACCCTGTGACAATGGAAAATCCCCCTTAAAACCACATGACACCAAGCCAATTAACTCTTTTGAGAGTCCCCATGTCTTGTAGAGAACACATAGTCATCACATTGCTCAATATACTGTAGTGTAGCTGAACTTAAATGCACTTGAAAAAAAAAAACAACAAACAACTACTGGAAAACAAGACAACACAATTGAATGCATAGTATTAACATCCAGAAGCTATAGCTTGCATACTGAGGAAAGCGATTACAATGAACAGAGGGGAGCTGTCAAATACAATATCTTTAAGGAAATGAAAAAGCAGGAAACTGATATTGCGAACAAGTTCAATACTAACCCAAAATAAAGCAGTAATTTAAAATAGAACCTCTGAAAAAAAAGTAGTAAGACACTGTTCTGACTCTGTTTAACTACCTAACATTCATGTTCATAAAACCAATTCCCAATGCCTGTTTTTGCTGGCCTGGATTCAGAAAGGGTTCCTGTAGTCCTATGAAGTCAACTGCTTGGAATTATCTATGAAAGCTTTGCCTAAATGATATACTTACCTTTGCCTAATATGAAATTACATGATCATGAAATTAAACTGGAAAAGAAAATGATAAAAGTACTTTATTGGATAGGGGAGTGCCTGTTCTTCTTTTTTTATTATTTTTTTAAGCCAACTACTTTTGACCTTTGCATATTTTTGGTAAAATTGTTCTCGCAAATACCTTGATGCTCTTCTTCAGGAAGAGAGTATTTTGGATGAAGCTAGCACAAAGTATTCCGTCACGAAAAGTATACAAAAAATAACAAAGTGCTATTATCAATTACAATAGTCTTTCAATTAAACATGTGATTTGGCTTAATTCAAATGATACACATAATCAAGCCCTGACCTGCAGAAGTCAGGTTCCCCAAAAAGCTGACCAAAAACAAGCAATGAACTTATAAAAAAAAACCCCAAACCCAAACAAACAACAACAACAAACACAAAACCCCTAAACATTTTAGGGTCCTCTTAGGGTTGCTGTGACCTACTGAACCAAGAAATGGGAATTCAGCATCCAAGGAAAAATTCTTCAGTAAATATTAAGACTCCCAGTTGACTTCTTACAGTATCAATCTCAACTCTGTACAAGAAATCATTATCTATTCAGCACTGTTGAGGGCATTTTCTGTATAGGAATACATGAAAAAGCATACAATTATCAAAAACAAGTGCAAAAAACTTACTTAACTACATAGTATAAATATATATATATACACACACACACACACAAGCCATGCTTAATACATCCCTTTTTTCTTTTTAGAAACTCATTGAAAACCTTTAATCTACAGCTTCTACACTATGCTCTGTAAATTAACTTCAGTTCAGTGATTTTATAGAAGTATTTTTTCCAAAAGAAACAGAACTCAGGGGTTAGAAATATTTGCTTGAATTTCTATTTGAATCTTAAAATTGCATTTTATCTTTTGAATGAAGGAAACACTTTTCAAAGTGTTCTGGCATGGTCAAAGAAACAGAATCTCTTGAAAATCCTTCTCAGTTTATACAATGATCCAGCTCAAATACGAATAATTTATGCACTTTCATTGAAATAATCCTTGCAACACAGACTTAATCAGAGGCTCGGTTAGACTATCAAGTTCCAGATAGAACCTCAAGTGCTTTGCTGAAGCAAATCTTAAGCATTCCAGACAGCTTTAGAAATGAAGTTATAGAAGAAAAAAAAAATACAAATTGTACATAGATTGATGCTCACTGGAAGGACTGCTGGGATTACTCACTCAAACACCTGTAAAGATAACTGTGCCTAAATAATAAAATCAGTTGTTCGCTTCATTAAATATTAGCATCCCCATGAAAACTACAGTTGTTAGTTACTACTTGGTCTAAGAGTTTCCCTTCTAAAGCAATTCAAGGGGCACCAGTCACTGGAGCACTACAGTTTCATTTGGCCAGAGAGATACCAACTAGTTAATAGGGAATTTGGGGGTAAAACACTGATTAATTTAGGTATTAATCATTTCAGCTAAATTTGCCTTTCAAGAATAAATTATAGTGAAGCAAGCTAAAATAAATCAAGTGCTAATAAGCCCAAGTCTATTCTAAAAGTATTAGTATGAGATGTTCTAACTTCATGCACACACAAAAACTGAGTTCACTCCAAATGAAATTGTTAGTTATGCTTCTGTTATGGTTTTATATCTATGGCAACGGTAAATCATCAATTGAACTTCACTACTAAGGCATTTAGAGACAAGGGTGGGGAGGGAAGAGAGACTTTTACACTAGAAAGAACTCAGAAAGTAGCACTGAGAAGCAGACCAAAGTTTATACACCAACAACACAGTAAAAAGTTGCCTTTGAAGACGGCGCAGTCTTCTCCCCATATATTTTTTCTGTCAAGCAGCAGCATTCCTTCAAGCTCATTTCATAAACCTCTCCACTGCTACCTTTTCATGTCTGTTTTCCCCATTATGTTAATTGACTGTTGTAAAGAATCTGGAGCTACTTTAAGTCTTTGATATCAACTGTGTTCATTGCTACTTCCCATTCTGTCAATTGTTCACATAAAGCATTTCATTACATTCAATATAGTGCAACTTATTCACCAGAATAAAGAGAGTGGGGACGGCGAAGGTGTAAGAAAATTCATAGTCATAGACTTCTATGCAATTTCACTATTAAATCAGACAAGTCTGATGGACAGCTGTAGAATGCCAGGGACCTCCTCTCTCTCTGCAGGAAAACTACAGTGCTGCCAGAGGGGATGTTGCTGAGGCAGCCTACTAAATGCCCAGAAATAAATGCCTCCGGTCTGTCAACAGCTAATACGGAGCTGTGCAAAGGAGGTCGTTATCTAAGCTCTTCCTGATCTAAAAGGATGGCTGCAACAGGAACTTGTCAGTGGGAAGCTATAAAGACTCACCACATGGTCAGGGGCATCACAACAGTGACTGGAGATAAATGTGGAACAGGAGTCTTATGTTTCAGCAGCAATTTCTAGAGAGTCATCATCATATTTCAGAGGGAGACGGAGGGGAATAAAAAAGGCGAGGGGCCTCAGCTAATGAGCGATAAAGCAGTCATTTCATGCAAGTACAGTTCTGACATGTAATTCATGTTCCTTGCATAATCTACACAACTGGATACCTAGCATACATATGAACAGTGAAATATAAAAATTCTAATACTTTGTTACTTAAATCTATGATTTTCAGACTTTTCTTTAATATAAGAATATAGTTATAGGCTGGCTATGGGAAAAATACAATGGAAAGAAGGCAAATAAGCTGGCCAAACAAATCATACCTCAGACTAACTCCACAAACAATTCCCTGACAGAAAAAAAGTCTACAAAAGAGTCTAATTATTTGAGGTATTTGGAGGTTTCTTAGGATCTTACATAAGCAAATGAACAACCTTACACCAAGTCTAACAAATTAAGTATGTTGCATCTTGGTAAAGACTGAGTACTAACATAAACTTGTAAAACTAATTTCAGAAAACCATTATGAAAACCTCCAAAAATCACATAAAAGCAGGGTTGCACTTAGGTATATCTGCAAGTTTTGGATATAAGAGCAAATCTAAGCCCAGCAGTCAGCAAGATGTTGGGGTTTTCTTAAGTTTAAAAGGAACAAACTGAATGCCTTTTTATCTGCTGATTGCATTTTTTTTTTGGTTGTGTATGATACAAGGTCCTAAGGCCTGCATTTTCACTGTAGACTGGCTTACCTACAATCCTGTCTCTGATATGCTGCTTAGGAATTGACATTAGGGAGCCTGAATAGCTGCTTAGTGTGGTTACATTTCCTTCATGTACTTCGGCATCCCTGAAGTTTAATCATAAAACATCAGGATGGTTTATAAGTAACTTAAAGGTATTAGGGAGTTTATGATGCTGTAAATTATACCCACCCTTGAGAACTGCACTGATTTAATTTCTCAACCCCTGTGATAATAGCATTTCTTGAAAGAAAGCCTGCATGCACGTAGCCTCAGCAAACAGCCAAGATCAGTGTTGTGCCAGTGCAGAATAGCAGGAAGTTGTTTTGCGCTGATACCTGCCAAAAGTTGAGAATGCAACCAAACATACATATGCTGTGCAGTTTAAATGATCGTAGGGAAGTGTCCATTGCAAAAGAACTTCTGAGTAGAAAGTAAGGCCTGTGGGCCCCATGGCACTACAAGGAGAGACCCGCTTGTAGTTACAAGTGGCAGAGATGTCGTATCTTTTTAAATGCCTGTTAAAACAGCTACAAAATACAGTATTATTTCCTCCCACAGACTGAAAAAGCTTCTTGAACAAGAAACAGCACACCAGGCAAAAAAAGAGAAGGAGAGCAACAAGAAAATAGCTAAACTGAAAGAAGAATTGACTAAACTGAAATCCTTTGCTTTAATGGTGGTGGATGAACAGCAAAGACTCACTGAGCAGTTCAATCAACAAAGTAAAAAAATTCAAGAATTAACCAAGTCTGCAGAACAAGCACATGAGAAGTTGGCTTTTGCTGAAGGAAAATTTCAAGAAGAGGAACAGAGAGCCAGCAGGCTGGAGGCTGAACTTCAAGCCCAAAGCAGTAAAATTTCTCAAGACCAAGAAGCAATGATGGCCAAACTAACCAACGAAGACAGTCAGAATCGTCAGCTCCGGTTAAAATTAACTGCTCTCAGCCGGCAAATTGATGAGCTGGAAGAGACCAATAAATCTTTACGAAAAGCAGAAGAAGAACTGCAAGACCTAAGGGATAAAATAAATAAGGGAGAATGTGGGAACTCCGCACTTATGACTGAAGTAGAAGAACTACGGAAACGACTGTTAGAGATGGAAGGAAAAGATGAAGAGCTAATAAAAATGGAAGACCAGTGCAGAGAACTTAATAGAAAGTTAGAAAAAGAAGCATCACAGAGCAAAAACCTTAAAGGGGAAGTTGACAAACTCAACAAAAGAATTATGGAGTTGGAGAAATTAGAAGATGCTTTTGGCAAGAGCAAACAAGAATGTTACTCCCTGAAATGCAACCTAGAAAGAGAAAAAATGTTAACGAAGCAGTTGTCCCATGAGCTGGATGGCTTAAAAGCTAGAATTGGTGAGCTTGAAGCAATTGAAACTAAGTTAGAAAAAACTGAGTTTACGCTTAAAGAAGATTTAACAAAGCTGAAAAGTCTAACAGTGATGCTTGTGGATGAAAGAAAAACTATGAGTGAAAAAATAAAGCAAACAGAAGAAAAGCTGCTCGCTGCAACTTCTCAGCTTCAGGTGGAACAAAATAAAGTGATGTCTGTTACAGAAAAGCTAATTGAGGAAAGTAAAAAGGCACTGAAATCAAAATCTGATGCAGAGGAAAAAGTGTCCAGTGTCACAAAAGAAAGAGATGAACTCAAAAACAAACTCAAAGCAGAGGAGGAGAAAGGAAGTGATCTTGTTTCCAAAGTGAATATTCTGAAAAAAAGACTTCAGTCACTGGAAGCTGTTGAAAAAGAGTTTCTTAAAAGTAAACTTAAGGAGAATACTAAATCTAGTACCTCCTTGCAGCAGGAGAACAACAAAATCAAAGAGCTTTCTCAAGAAGTTGAGAGGCTTAAGCAGAAGCTGAAAGAAATGAAGGCTATAGAAGATGATCTTATGAAAACTGAAGATGAATTTGAGTCTCTAGAACGTAAATATGTCAGTGAAAGGGACAGAGCCAAGCTCCTATCAGAGGAGCTGGAGGCCGTGAAAATGGAAGTGGCTAGGTATAAATTAACAGAAAAGGCAGAGTCCAACCAAGAGCAGCGTCTTTTTAAGAAGCTCAGAGAAGAGGAAGCTAAATCAAGTCATCTTTCCAGGGAGGTTGATGCACTGAAAGAGAAAATTCATGAATACATGGCAACAGAAGACTTAATCTGTCACCTGCGAGGTGATCACACAGTCTTACAGAAGAAACTCCTCCAGCAAGAAAATAAGAACAGGGAGTTAGCTAGAGAAATGGAAAGCCTCACGAAAGAACTGGAGAGGTACAGACACTTCAGCAAGAACTTCAAGCCTGGTCTTAATGGAAAAAGACTTTCTGATTTGCAATTTTTTTCTAAAGAAGTCCAGACAGATCCAGCAGACAACGAACCACCCGATTACAAAACCCTCATGCCTTTAGAGCGAACGGTCATTAATGGGCAGCTGTATGAAGACAGTGATAATGAGGACAAAGAAAACAATGAGGAGGAACAAAGTGTGTCTTTCAAAAGCAACTCATCCATTGCAAATGCTGTGAACAAAAAATTATGGATCCCTTGGATGAAGTCCAAAGAGAGCCATCCTCTGAATGGAAAGATTCATACAAAGCAAAATGGAAACTGTTCACAGACTGGAGACCTAGTGCTAAGCCATACACCAGGCCAACCTCTTCACATAAAAGTAACTCCAGACCACGGACAGAACACAGCAACACTTGAAATAACTAGTCCTACCACTGAAAGTCCTCACTCCTACACAAGCACAGCAGTTATACCCAACTGTGGCACTCCAAAGCAAAGAATAACCATTATTCAAAACGCCTCTTTAACACCTGTAAAATCAAAAGCAGCAGAAGGTTATATGAGCCCAGAGCAAGTAATTTCTCCTATTACTATGGCTACTTTTGCAAGATCTCAAACTCCTGAATCTTGTGGCTCCTTAACTCCTGAAAGAACAATGTCCCCTTTGGCTTTACCAGGCTCAAGTTCTCAGGAACAAATAATTTCCTCGGAGCCTTTGGAAATGGGAGCCAAGCACGCGGTTTTTAGAGTATCCCCAGACAGGCAGTCGTCATGGCAGTTTCAAAGATCTAACAGTACAGGATCGAGTGTAATAACTACTGAGGATAACAAAATCCACATCCATTTAGGAAGTCCTTACGTTCAAGGTGTCACCAATTCCAAGCCCATCACCCCTTGTAATACGGTGCAAGACAACAGAACTCCAGCACTAGCTAATGGCCTGCCCAGTAAGCCCACCAATAAAATCACCAGCAGTATTACTATCACACCAACAGCCACTCCTCTCCCACGGCAATCACAAATTACAGTAAGTAACATCTATAACTGACCCCCAGTCCATGCTGACACCCTTACAGCAACCCATCCTGTTTTTCATCCCAGCAAGAATGATTTGGAACAGCCCCTTTACTTTGGGAGAGATCTGTGCATGAACTATACAACAGTATATGGAACTAACTTTAAGTTTTGCCTGCTTAGTGTTATCAAGTGTGCACTTACTGTATATCTTCTCATCGAAATACAGTTATGTAAAATATTTAGTCTTGCACTTGTATAAATGCATCTTTATGTATTTCCATTTTCAAAATAACTCACATTACTTTTGACTGCAACTTGCCTTGGTAAAATATTTTAACATTACAAAACCAGTAAATGATTGATTATTTTTATCATTGCTTGCAGAATATTTTTGTTTGTTATGTGTGGTTTGTTTGGGTTTTTTTTTTGCATGTATGGTAGAACTTGAATTAAGCCATAATATTGCCTGCTAACTTCAGATAAGACTTGATTCATTATCTTCCCTGCTATTTCCCAACTCCTCCTAGCCCTCTCAATTCGGGTCATTATCAGTATATCACACAGAAACACTCAAAATATTATGTATTGTATCGTGTTACAAATTTATGATGCATACTTGATATGTTCCAGAGCACAACCATCACTTTTCCTCCCCATTTTTTAAAACTATTTTTAAAAAACTCTTTGGTTAAAACTCTTTTTAAACTTTTCTTGTAAGTGAACTGAGTTCAGAAGCTTACTTCACAGAATTATTCTCCCCAAACAAGGCAAGCAATTTTTTCCAATACAACAGAAAAACTGTTATCGTTTAGGTACACTGTGAAACAATAAACAGAACACTTACTTTCCTAAAGGGTAACTCAGAAGAATGCATTCACCTATAGTATTCAAATTTCATTTATGACCCTAGCCATCAGTTCAACATACAACATATACCACAAAGGTACACTGAAGAAGAAACAAGATTAGCAAACTATGGCACACCTTCATGCTTTTCATATAATAGACTTGACATAAGCATTAAGAACCTACTCTCCAAACACGTACGCCTTTAGGATTATGGTAAATAGGAGTCCCATATGGAATGGACAAAACAGGTTAAGGTATTTCAATTATGGATGCAGTATTAGTGTCTAATGAAAGGACAGAAATATGAGCAATTCTGTCTTTTACACGTGTGCCAAGGAGTCGATCCTAACCTCCCAGAAAATATTGCTAGTAGTGGACCAACTTCACATAGAACATAAATAAGCCTGAAAGACCTGAAATGCACTTCCAGATACCTCTTTTTCAGAAGCTGTTAACAGCAAATGTATGTTGGAACAGCTGCTTCTTATTCTAAATAGTTAAATGCCGTATATCTTATGTTCTTGGACGAGAGAAATTATTCAAAAAACCCAATCAACCTTATCAACAAGGAAGTTTGCAAGTAAGCTAAGCAGAAAGTCCCTACTCACTAAACCCACATCTTTATTGTTTCCATTATCTAGAGATAAAACTCCAACATTTCTACAGTATAATTTAGCAACTGATTCAGCAAAGGACTTTGGCACATGCTTTTACTAAACAAGGGAACTTTTATCATTTGAAGTCCATTAAAAGATGGACAGGAATCAAAATTACTAAAACTGTAGGTAATAACTGATTTTGGAAGGGACAGAAGCAAAGCCAACCAAATATGTGCTTTTCTCAGTAAAATTAACAATGGGAAGAAAAAATATTAACTTATAAGATATAGATAGAAATAGATATAACAAATCTATTAGAGTTGAGCAGTGGCAATTTTTAAAAGGTAAAACGTGGACGTGCACAAACCTAGCTCTATGTCATGCTGATACAACATCTCTTGAAGCTACTGGGCTTCATAAGAGGTCCTTCCAACTTGTTTTGTGTCAGTTTATTTCCACTGACTGCAAACGTGAGATCGGACCAAGATCCAGTTCAGAATAAGTACACAGTATTTCCCTGCAAAGCAAACTTTGGCTCTCACCACTTTCAGCAAAAGTTATTGATCAAGACAGCAGCCAGCACTCAGGCAAGTCAAGATTACAATAGAGTATGCTAATTATATGAACAAGTTACTTAACTACATTCAAGCTACACGTTTCTTAACTGCAGGGCTCGTTCAAAATTAAGAAGTCCATTCAAAACACGCTCTCTGCATCTCTACTGCATATCTCGCTGCATCCATACCCAAGATCTCTGCAGGGAAACATGACAAACATGGTACTGAATAACTGTGTCTGAAGTACATGCTTGCCAGTGTACTAACAGACACCACAGTCTCCAAAAATTAAAGGATTCACAGTTGTCCTCCAGAAGCACTAATATTTTCTTCAGCTGGACTTAAAAATCTTGTAGAAAAAAACCAAAACATTCCATTTCATACCTGGGTTCCAAAATACACAGAAATGTGTTGAACATTAACCACCGGGCAATCTATTACAATGTCTTGTAAAAGAAAAGCACAAATCAGGACACAGCAATAAGCACACTTCGTCCTTTGGACAATTCCCAAGCTATTATGAATACAAAGCCTAGGTGAGAGTTCACACCACTTATAAGTTTAATTATTAAACAGGACAGTAGTTCTGTTCCTGTCTTAATCCTTATACTGGCGATGGCTTACTAATAACTGTCCAATTAACAAAAGACAAAGAAAGGAGCCACTCATGACCACTAATTCCTAAAGAAGAGGTGTCATCATTGCCTGTAAATGAACTTAATACATTTTCCTAAAAAGACACCTTGATTAAGAGATGTTTACATACCCCTGCTGAGGAAACAATCTATGAGTAGATCTTAGCTGACTTCACAGTGGAATTGCTGTCATTCATTTCAACAGATGAAAAATGAAATAATTATTTTGACTAAAAATAAGGTTTGCAGAATAAAATCTGTTCATCCTGTCCAAATTCTCAAGATCCATATCAAAGCACACGGCAGAGAAAACACCCAGATGTATTTGTCAATAGTTGAATCTTACTTAATTGTTTGAACACAAATAAGTTAGCTGTAGTTTTATCACAAAATAACAAACAGGAAGCGTAGTTTGATAATAAGCAGCAAATTATCTATTTAAAAATTAACCTCAAGTTGTTTAGATCAGCACTCCGTATTTCAGATTATTTCCATTTTGTCGAGTGGGAATATCCACCTACTTCCTTAGCAGATAATGAGAATACAGCTGAGCAAGGAGAAAATTAAATGAGTTGCCTGTGAATTGATTTAAACACTCTGAAAAAAAAAAAAAAAAAATCAAGCATAATCATATTAAAATTCAACCAAGTAGGTCATCTTTTCCAGGAATTTCAAATATTCCATAAATGGTAAGTATTGCTGTTAATTTGGAGGCTGACACTTTTGTTTTCATCATTTGCCCAAAAAACTAAAATCTGACAGGCATGTAATAATTTAATTAAATGTTAAAATACGGCACAAAGTAAGTAGCATATATCAGAGGGATTAAAGTGTGAAAGACAGCATAAAAGCAGTTTTCAGCACATCATCATATCAGCGCTTCTTTTTTCCATAACTCTTAGCAGCCACCTCCTCTGAACTCTAGAAATCTACCCTTTCCCCTAGATAATGAGTTATGTTAAGCCGAGGAAAAGAAATGGGGAATTAACTGATAAAAAAATGGCACAAGGTATCAGCCTATTTTCCTTCATCTTTTCAATTTTACTTTATGAACACAAGCAAGGGCAGCACAAACAGTTTGGTACTCAGTGCTTTTCAGTCTTTTTAGGCAATTAAATGTTTCAGAGAACATATTTGTAATTTTTGTCCTTACAGGGAGGATGAATGAGGGGAGGGAGGGAAAAGGAGGAAAAGAAAAAAGAAGAGAGTAAGAAGAAATAATGGTATTCTGGGAGCAAAGTTCCCATCCATCAACCAAGAGGTAGTATTTCAGGTTATTTAGAAACCTTCCTCAAGTAGCTAGTTAAAAAATAGAATTGACAAAAATCACAGAAGCAGCGAGCTAATCTTCCTGACCCGAAGCACAGTAGATAATATGGTGTCTGGGGACATAATGTAAGGCTGTAATAAGAAAAAAGATCTGTATGTAAACATCTCATGCAAGGCTTAAGAGGGTGTGCTCCCCACTTCGGGGAAAAAATTATCAGAAGCAGGGTTGTACGGCACTTTTTCTGATCAAGACTGAATGGATGCTTCAGAGTTAGGTGATGGAGTAACCATCTGCAGGATTACTTTGTCCCTAGGAAACTATATTGAGGCAGGCAAAACAAAATCCTGACAACTGCCTAATCTCCAGGCTTAAGCAAAGACTACCAAAACATTATGTTACCAAGAGACAGAAGAGAAAAAGAAATCATGGTTCAAATAGAGCACGAGTGTGTGTATAAAGACATTTTAAAATTAACACCCACTACTGTAAGTGGGAAACTGCTCAAAAAAAGACCAACCTTAAAAATTTAAGAAGCATAAAGTGTTTTCACAAACCTGCAGGCAGTGGCCCCAAAACGTTGCTGAACTCTCTCTGCTAGCACACCACCCAGTGACCTACCATACTGTGGGCACCCAGACAGCTTCAAATACCATAGCTGGCAACTGAACATGATTTTTCTCTCACTAAGCAAGGTACTCTTGGGAAACAGATTTTGAGTACGGGGGAAAGACCTGTTTTAATCAATGACCCTTCACTCACTTGCCAGTGGCCTGACATCACAGAATCTTCATAGAGGGATAGGCAAAAGCAGATCCCTACCGGCCTCTTACCCCTACCACACCATCACTGTTCAGGATGCCAGCACACTGAAGCAGGTCAAGAAACTAACTTGGATTTAAAAACAAAACAAAAACTAAACACAAAAACACAGCCAACAAACTAGACCAAACCCCCGTTAGACTCCACAATTCTTTATTAAAAAAGCAGAATCCACTTAACAGTAGCTCCCTACAAGAGGAGCATGACTGAAGGGGCAAGAAAAAAGGATGTGCACTTTATACTGGAATCACTGCCAAAGCCCTGGTCTCATCGCCCTAGATGCTGTCACTGTTGTCTGAAGAGAACAATCTAGCATGCAAATATGTTACAAAACACCCCAAATATACAACTAGCGCTCACCAGTCCCATTAACATCCTTCTGAGGTAGGAAGAAGAAATTACTGCTCTTTTAAGAGAGAAGTTAATTGACTTGTCACAGCAAGGCAGCTTTAATTGTCATTAAACTCTAGAATTTCTTATCCTTTAGTGTCTCACACGCAAGCCATTATAGATCATGTTTTATCCAGTAGAAAAATCAATCTTGGCTGGACAAAAAGCAGAGGTTTTGTTTTTAAACTTGGTTTGTTTTTTGGTGGTTTTTTTTAATGTAATGTATATATATACAGAAATTACTTTAACTAGGACTCTGATTAACACACCTTTAAGTGTGGCTTTCACAAAAGAAAAGAGCCTTCTCCCAGACAGAAAAAAAGCCATGACGGTAAAAGCAGTGGGGTTTTTTTTATTATTTGGGCCCAACCTGGTTACCCCTGGGTGCTTCTTCAACATATATATTAACTAATATGGGAAAAACATAGTCAAAGTTTTTGAATAGACAATATGGATACTGAAGATGTTTTCATGTAAAAAGGTGTGCATAGGTCTGAGCACAGTTCCACACTTTTTTAAAAACCGCATATTTAGAAATACCCAAACACATACATCCCTACCTGCCCACAACCTGTACAGAATAAGAACCATTGCCAAGAACCTTACTCAGCAAGTGGCAGCACAGGTTTAAACCAAGTAAATCGATAATCTCACAAAGGTTTGTAAAATAATGTATTCTATAAAAACACTGAGAGTTAAGCACCAGTAGAAACATTTAAGTGCCGGCACTACCCTCTCCTGGACAGAATTAATATTGCAGTACATTTAGTATTCTTTAAAAAGGCCGTAAGACTACTCTTCTCGGGAACCACAGGTGCCCTAACAAGGTGCCTGAGATCCCCCATTTTTTCAAAGGGCAAAGGGAAGAGAACTAACAACAAGCAACTGTTCATTTCAGAGACCAACCAGCTGCACAGAGATAATGATCAATCAGTGCCAGGCAGATCCTTATCCTAGGAGGGCTGACCCACAACGTCACCCTACCTTTCTCTTCATCTTGTGAATTCTCTATTAAAAATAAGTCTTTAAACTATCTCATGTTTACAAGATTATCACATTCCCCAGTGACAAGGCACATAACAGAATTTTAGTAACTAGGAAGGTAACATCTGCCTCCAACTTTTTCCAACCATGCCTCTTTTCCCTACTACCAGAAAATAGATTTAAACTTGGTGTTCAGGGAATAAGACCACAGCGACACATTTGGGTATGTGTCACATAAAAATTATTGCTAATATTAATATAGATTTTTCTTTTAAATAGGACATATTATTGAAATCAAGAGTGCTGTAATAGGCCAAATATCAGGAAAAGAGTAGAAGGGACCTCAGGACATTTTCCAGCCTATTCCCATACTAAAACTTTATTTAAACCCTTTCAAACAAATATCTGGTTCATCTAGTTCAAAAAAAATTCTGCAGTGAAAATTTCAGTTACCCCAGGAATCTGTAACAGGGCTGAAATACCCTTGCCATTAAGAATCTTGCTAATTTCTAAATTAAATTTCCCTTGATAAATTGTAATCCAGTACTTGTGTTCCTATCCCTCCACTGGATTTCAAAAAATATTTTCTCTGCAATGGACTTCCACATATTATTAGAAGACAAGTCTTTCCTTAGTTTTGTTTTCTCCAGATTAAACAAGGCCGATTGCTTTCCCACTTAATAGCTCGAGTACTACAACCGTACTAATCATTTTCCCTTTGCAAAGCAGTTTATAACAGTGTGACAATGCAGTGCCCCAAGCCAGGCAATACTCTGGCTAAAGTCTTGCCAATGTTTCTAAGGATAAGGATTATTTATACTGCTCCTCAATATAGTCATGCACACAAGTGGATTGCATGAAAGGAAATGCAGAGCAACAGAAAACTGTCCCTTCTGGATTCCTAGAAGACCCAGTGACAGAAAAGGAAATACCCAAATTCCCTGTGCAGTTAAGGAGGTCTAACTGGAAATCTCAGCCAAAGCTGTCTTGTTGGGAGACTAAATAGAATACTCAACTTTATTGCTTAATCTTAACTCATTCTCACTTGCAGACCTGGCTGACATTCTGACTCCATTCAGTCATCCAGGAACAAACTGAAGTCTGGCAAGAGGCATGTACAGATACATGGACTTCTGTGAAAAGGATCTTCAGCATCATTCCCTGGCCACTTTTACTGAGGTTGAAAACTACACTCACTGTTGCTCAAATTTCATAAACTAAAAACGTAGACAGTGAGAAAGAACCTTATCTAAAGTTACTTCTCCTAGATCAAATTCTAAAATGACTGTAGAAAGGTAAATAAAAAAAAATTTACAGCAGAAGTACTACATGCTCCCCCCCCTATTTAAATGAATACAGTTAGAACAGGAACCCAAGCATACATCATACTTCGAAGGGGAAAAAAAAAAAAAAATTAGAACCAAAGATAGTAAAACTACTTGAACAGCACAGAAACAGACATATTTTCTCTCCTTAATCCCCCCACACACACTTGCCTTAGCCCACTTCCTAGAAGGCAAGAACTGTATTGTAGTAAAATAACTGATGACCCATGTAAGTAACAGATAAACCATCTGTGTGCCTGTGAGGAAAAAAAAAAGTGTATATGAAATACATATCCTTATATTTCAGAGCATGCTTTCACAGTTGACTTTCTGAAATTCAGAAGGGCCATTTTCACAGTCACGCATGAAAATCCCCCAAATTGTAACCCGTGGAGTGTTTGTACTCATCCCTGAAGTACCTGCTGTCATTCACTATGAAATAACAAACGCAACAACTGCATAGGAGTTCTCACTCTAACACCCTTCCTATTACAGGCAATTGACATCTACTTCAGAAGTTAATTGAAAACTAAGGAAGTTAAAAGATTCTTATGAAACTTCAGCTTTCTTGATTCTTAGATCAATGCTTGCCTTGAAAATGACCTGTAACTGCTTATTTCTACAACTGTAAGCACTACTGACAAAAAAACTTGGGTATTTTCTGAGTCCAACGCTTTAATATGGTGCTAATACAACTAATACACCAGACATACCACATAATCCCTGCAATTCAAAAATGTGGCTAGTTTAATGTCTTCGGGGTTGGTTTGTAATTATTTGCTGATATTTGTTTAACTGTGTTTAGACACGTTAAGTAAAGAAAAATCACAAGACTGCTTAGATAGGTAGATCCAGGGAAATATTTCATTTCCAGGGGTGTTTTGAGAGCACTGATGGGAACTCAGAAGGCTTCTCCAGAACATGAAAGGCGGCTCAGCCTGGTTTTTGAAAGATGAACTTATCTTATTTCCTCTATCACTTGGAAAGGTAATATACAAAAAGTGGCCTACAGATGGAAACTCAATGAGCCATAACTAAACAGCAATGATAAACACAGAGCCAGCAAATTCAAAATATGAGTGTCAAAAAAAGGAATGGGGAAGACTGACAACCATTCATCTTGAAGGAGGAAACAAATTGGTAGAAAGGGTGTACATTTGAAGAGATTTGTCATGTGCACAGAGACTTGCCATACAGAGATAAGAGTTAAAAAACAAATTGGAAAAACCCACCCAAATCTACATAGCAACAGCTTTTTTAGTCATTCCAATCTGCCCAAAAACCAAAATGAACATTCCAACACACAAGCAAGCCATAGCCAACATACCTGCTTACACGTCTCTACACTAAGTAGCAGAAAAGGAACTAAGAGGATTGCACAAGAATTTTCAGTACATGTACAACTAAACCACTGCAGAACTTGATATACAAACACTTCCAAGTGCTTTCCAGACAATTCCTACATCACGCTACTCCTTCTTCACAGGAATAGCTTATGCATTGATTTAGTCAAATGACCCAAAATTCTTTTTACAACTCATATCCAAGATTCGCATTTTGTCAAGTACCAAGTTCTAAAAAATAAACAGAGTTTAGTGATCTAGCTACACATGTAATTAAATTCAAAAAGTTAAGTATCAACAAATGTTTTCCTTAAATTTACTCAGCTTTTTCTCTCAGGAACAATGAAAAAGAAACCAATTTTTAAGAAGGAAGAGAACTAGAAGGGTAGTTTGTAAAATCCCTGCCTACAACAGTTAGACTGGTACAATCACTGAAGTGCAAATTTAATTGTCCTGGCACAGAAACTTAATGCTGGTATAGTTTACTCCTTAGGAAAAAAGCCTTATAACACAGCTGTTGTCCTCACGTTCGAGCCTATGCCAGGAGTTGCAGTGATTCAGTTATTGTGGCTATAAGCAAACATAACACACACACAAGAAAGCTATATAAACTGTAACCAGACCAAACCTTGACAAAGTCATCAGTTATAATGCAACTCTCAGAAGTAAGCATCAATAATTTAGATGTATTCTATACTGTCATTCAGATCTGCAAAATAGAACATCACTTTGAATCACCAAAAATGTTTTTGCTTGAAACAAAATCTGAATGCTCAGAAGGCCATATTGTAAATAGTTTTAATGAGCTGGAAAGTCAGCACAAACTACAGGCCAGAGCACAGAGGTGTTTCTACTGATTTAAAAGACTGTAAAGTCTGAATACCAGTTAGATGCACAAAACCTGTAAAAATCTATGCCTACAAATACCTTCTTGAAGTATTAACACTGCTGTTCCATCAATTGAGTTTAAAACCCTGCAATCACTTTGTACCTGATGGAATGTCTGAACTGGAACACTTCTGAAAAAAAAAAAAGACAACAACAACTAAAAACCCAAACCCACCCACTTAAAACCTAACCAATCAAAATAACAACTCAAACCAAAACAACTCTTCCTTAGAGATATAACCACACTTTACCTCATAAGACTTTACATAACTATTTTTACCTATTCATCTCAATATGCTTAGCAAATGATGGCTGATTCTTTTTAGTTAGGAAACTGAGGTATGTTATACCCTCTCTAATTTACATCAGAGAGTAGCACTGCTAGGAATAGCCCACCCAAACATTTTATTCTCAATACTGTGCCTCATCTACCAGGCCATACCACATAGTCAGAAGGCAAACTGTTCCAACTCAGTACTTGGAAGTACAGCAGTAACACAATTATCCCCTCCAACATCAACCTCTTCTTTCTTAACACGGTGCCTTTGGTAACGGAAGCAAAATATGTTTTGGTTTGGGGGCTGGGTTTTGGTTGTTTGTTTATTCTTCCCATTGCATACTAACAATATGAGTGCCGAAATTCAAGAGTACCATGACAATGCATGCTGATTTTTTTATTTATTCCGTGTTTAACAACAAGTTTGGTTGTATGGTTGGTCTCGATCTCGGGAACCGTGAAGACTCTGTGATTCTGTGAAGTTTTAGTCCATTTTTAGTGAAAATACTCAGATGCAGTACAAAAAAAATCCTCACAACTTTGCTGCTACCAGAGGTAAAATCTTCAAGGAACACAGAGCAAAGAAGTGCATTTCTTTTTTCCTTCTCGCTTTCAAAGCCAAACTCTTTCCTTTCTCCATCTACTATGAAAAAAATAACAAATCTAAAAATTGAAACTTTCTGATTTTGAAAATAAAAATACGAAAGTAGTTACAAACATTCAGATCCAGGATCTACGTATCTCATCTTTGCTAGTGACCAGCAGTAAATGTTTACAAAAAATACCATTAAGTACTAGGCAAAAAGAGCAATAAACACAGCATCTAGCAGCCTACAACTTACAGCTATCCACAGCTGAAATCTATATCATGTCTTTGTGTAGCACTTCTTGATGGATGCCATGTGTGAGTCTAAACTCTCTCCAAAGCGATTCATATCATGACCTCAAAAACCGCCTGTCTCAATGAGTTTCATAGCTCATTGACAAGTGAAACTACTTTTTAATCTTTAACGAACCTTCAACGGATGCCCTCTCCGAGCATGGCATTCCCCTTGTCACCATAATGCTAGATTTCTTTTGTTACTGTTTTCTCTCCACAATCTATGTTCCAAGCTTGAAAAGGTTTAGTGCATGCTGTTAATCTTCACGCAGAAGCCATTCCATTACTGATCGCCTTTGTCATATTTTCTCTGCATTTTGCCATACCCTTCTCTGAGCCGCTTGGACAAAACTCTGCAAAACATTCATCATGTAGGCATGGTTTAGATTTATACACTAAAAAAAAAAGATGGGTTTTGTTTTCTTCTTTTCTTTTCCAAGTAATTCCTAACCTGCCTGTTACCTGTTTGGCAATGGCCAGTTGCTGAGCAATGAGGATCATTTACAGGGGCTCCAGGGTCTGTGTTCTGAGTGGCAAGAGATGTCATATTTACTACCAAACTAGTTTTCCCTACATATATTTCTTTTTATTTGTTAACACTGAACTGACACACATTTTTATCACCTTCATTACTCATTACCATGAACTACTGTCAGCTCTTGCTCCTAATACCCTCCCTTTTACACCATCTGCAGATGTCATAAATTCAGTACTAAATCTGTTCTCGTGCAATTTACAAATATCTATTGACTATCACAGGTGTCTGAGGCTCACATGACATCTCCACTATATCATGCAAACTGGCTTCATGCTCTGCTTCCTATCCCTTGCCATTTATAACCATGAGAATTTTCCTTCTTTTTCCACAGAAACTTGGCTCTCCCAAGATTCTTTGGTCAGAGACCACTATTACATATTTTAAAAAACTGTAATATAACATGTTCACATCTATAATGGTAACTTAAAGGCACCTACGTCTGTCCCTCAGTCACTAAGACACAGGTCAACCCATAGTACAAGAAATTTCCTGTGCCTCCAAAACAGCTTAACCAAATATAACCAGCCTACTAAAACGATCCCTCCTCTGGCCTGTCTCCCAAGCTATGCTACAGAATTGTTCCAGTTAGATCCAGGTCGCAGACCATTCAAACAACTCAACACTATTGACAATTTAACAGTTCCAGTGTCTGGAAACCTTCACAGACACTGCCCAGTTCATTATCAGACAAACTGATACCATACATCCATATAACAATATTGGCTAATGCACAGTTAAGTACTATCCTTGACAAGAAGTGTGGATGTTTTCCCATCACAAAATTAGTAACCATGTGGGTGAACACCCTATTTCTTATTATTTTTTCTAACCTGCCTGTTACCTGTTTGGCAATGGCCAGTTGCTGAGCAATGAGGATCATTTACAGGGGCTCCAGGGTCTGTGTTCTGAGTGGCAAGAGATGTCATATTTACTACCAAACTAGTTTTCCCTACATATATTTCTTTTTAGATCAGTCCTCCAGTTACACTTACGAATCTTTTGTGAAGCTTTACTCTAAAAGTGGCAGTACATCCCTCTAGCATCACCAGCATTTTCAGTGGCAGATTGCACATCATTAGTTAGGATTCAGCAATTTTAAAAGTCATCTCCTTCAGAACTCTTGGAAAACACCACATTGCTCTGGGAAATCATTACTCTCCTGTCTATCTCTTTGTTCTCAAACTTCCATTACCCTAGGTTGCTTTTTTCCCCCCTTACTGATGATGTCATGATCACATGCCTGCAATGTGCAAACTTTGCCCAAATTCTTCCATACTGAGCACGTGTAAAAATATGACATTGGCTCAGCTTTATCTGTTTGAGAACTGTCACGCAATTATTTACAGCCAAATAGCAGGCTTTTGAATTCCAATATATTTTTTAAAGACAAATACTTATTCCAGGCAGGCTTTTATGGCTACTAAGAAGTTGTTTCTCAAAACTTGTTTTGATCTAGCTCATTCTTATTCATACTTGATTCACCAGAGTTTCTACGCTTCTTCCCATTGTCCTCATTTGAACACAGTTTCAACTTTCTGGGTTTTTTTAAAAAACAAACAAACAAACAAACCAACCAGTGAACTTCTTTTACTCTGTTCTCAACTATAAAAGTTGAGATGTAAAAGTTTTTCTGACGGGTAGTGTATGTTTAACTCTAGTTTCAGATATGGTACCTTTCAAACAATCTCCTTGCCTTTACAGGTCATTTTAAACTTTTTTTTTTTTTCTTTTGGTCTACTTACTTCTTTGCAACGGACTCTGGATGGAGAATTCTCTTTCAAACACATTAAATTTGTGTACACTGTGGTCACCTTCAGAAAACTCTCTCACACTAAAGCACAAGCTAGGTAGCACCTGCTGCTCATGACTGAATCAAGACTCACTTCTACTAAAAACTCCTTTTATTTATATTCTGGATTTCAATAAATTTGAATTATTTGGTATTGACCAGTCAAGTAGGCAAGTTAAATACATAAGCCACACCCTCACTAGCAAAGAGAGAAAGGAAGGTCGGACAAACAGTTCTCAGGGCAATGTGTTTAGTTTTACGATGTGGAAAAGACACTGACGAGATAAATATACAATCCATTTTCCCTCCCTAATGCATGACTTATTCTCTTGATTTATTTCAAGGTTACTGATGCTTTCCGTCATTCAGTTCCAACTCGGATCCCCAAACCAAAGACTACGACCACAACCAAAGTACCCATCAAAATTTCTACTGGATATCTCAACAAATCACTCCAAGACAGCAGCTCTGGAAAGCTACGCATTATAAGGACTGTGTCTAAAACCTGCCTTCAAAGCGGAGGGAGAAGGTAAATAATTGTCTATGATCTATGACATTAAAATGGATTTAAGCAATCTGAATCTCAACAGTAGTTGTTTCCATTGGGGAAAAGTCTGAAACCATCCACATGGTCAGCACATCAATGGTCACCAATCACAACACATCAAAAGACAGTCAAATTCTTAAGAGCCGAAGATAACTGCATGTGTGCAGTGACCAAGCTCTGCTCTCATTTTTCTGGTGTAATTCCAGAATTTGGCCCTCACAGTAGAAAAGCATGAGACACAAATAAGTTTTTGTTGTAAGTTTAGCTTTGACATGTTCCACAAATAACAATACTAATGTTGACTCAGTAGATTTATAAAAACATATGGTCAATCAAATGAAGATGGCTTGAAGGAGGTGCCACTCTGTTTTCAAAGTTGGTCTAGTCAATATATATTTCAACATGGACATCTTACATTCAGTAGTAAAGACAGAATGAAGAGAGGTATGGAGAAATCTGCTCTTTTATAATTCATAGAACTTAAAGAAATGCAGATTTCCTTGCTGTGCCAAGCATCACTTTAAAAGTGTGATTTGAAGATGAACAGTTCTCCCCTCAATGAGTTAACTACTGTGATTATCCCCACTCGAATTTGTGCAGATGTTATCTTAGGAAAAACAGATGCCAGAATTGAGATGACTACTGTTTGTATTAGCTGTATAAACTTTCATCATTTCAATTGGACTATACTATTTAGATTTCAGTTCACTTAAACAGTATTTTGGAACTGATCAAAATTTGCATCAAGCTTAACAGTAAGTTATGGCGTACACAGAAGTGCAATCTCATTCTTGCGAATGCAGTTTTGTCCTTCCTTTCAACTGCTCACCCATCAGAGAATTTGCCTTTTTGCTCATCTTAAAGTATACCTTCTTCGAAAGACATTCACTCAAATTAAAATAACAAGATACTCTTAGCGCAAGAAAGCCCCCACAGGAATCTTGTAATATCAACTAACATGAGTTACTGTTTTAGAATACAAAAATTAATTTATTTCCCTGATATTAATGTGTCCCTCATTCTTCTTCCCCTAACAGAGTGCATTCCAACAGTCTAAATGGCTCAACTGATAATTTGTGGGAAAACTCCTTTCACATAGGGCTTTCTTTAAGAACTGCCAAATTCTAATTCCTAAATAAAGCAAAAGCTGGTGGTGATCACAGTGCCATAGCCAGAATCGCAATTCTTTTGCTGAAGCAAGGAGAGATTTTGATGCTTTCAGTTACCCGATTTTTCTCCTTTTATTTCACAGCTAAAAGTTTAATTTAACCACTGAGGCAGTACAACACATTAGCACAGCTGCGTGACTATTTTTGCAAACCCACAACAGGAACCTCAACAGCACCACAAGAAATTCTCTAGGAGTACTCTAAAAAATGAAGTTTAAAAAGATCAGTCTACTGAAGAATTATTTCACCCTACGTCTTACAAGATCCACTTGCGTCATAATGAAAAAATTAAAGAATGACTCTTCCATATGGAAAAGAAAAGGTTTCTAATTTTATTCACTAAATCTGCCGGTAACCAAAAAGTTCCGAGGATCCATGTCATGTACATTCAGATCCAAATAAAGTTCACAGAAGCACCCCATCATACATTCTGCAACTTGCACAATGACTGTATGTAGATGCAAAGAAACACAGATTTCAAAAAGCTGTCAACTTGTCATGCATATCAGAGATCTTCAGTACATGAGCAAGTTTCATCAGAAGAGAGGGTAACTCCTGAGAGAGCCAACAAAACCAACAAACTTCTCCACATACGGGTCCACCAACAGATCTCAGCTCCAATCAAGCAACAGAACTCCTACTGAATGTGCTACAATGAACAGTCCTTGCTTCTCTCTAGTTGCAAATCACGTATTACAAATTGATGCTATTTGGCACTTTTTATTGTCAGTCTACAGACAGAAAAACCCTCTGGCAAAAGAAATCAATTCCTGCAATAGCATCCTTCACCTCAGAGCCCACAAAGGAGCCCACAAGAACCGTCAAATCATCCTCCATGGTACCCTATTATTCTTCTCACCTATCTCTAATGCTGACATAGAAGAGTTTCCCTGTCTTTTGCTCCTTTCTTGGGATGACACCATTAATTTCTTCCTATGAGCAATGTGGCCCACAAAGGCTCTTACTTAAGGAGCTAAAGAAACCGACAAATGGGGATACTACACTCTTATGGGATTAAGGGAGACAAAGAAAGCATGGAGAACGAAAGACAAGGAGTGGTAGCATAAAAGGAGGAAACTGGAAGAATTGATGAAAAACAGAAGTTCATCCTGCTCCCTCAAACTGTTTGGGAGATGTGGCATGCTGGCAACAGGCAAGATACGAATGTTTACAGTGTTGTGAAAAGAGCTCTTTCTGTTCATGGAGAGAAGAGGAAAAACGTTGCTGTCTTTCACCACTACTAAACAAACTCCTTAGTATTCCTTATCCTCTCCCTTATAGCTCTGAATGCAATATAAAAATCACATTCAAGACTGGACATAGTTGTGACATGAACTGGGAAAAGGGAAGGAAGGAAGCCCTGCCGTCAAACGACTTGGGATGCGTAACACTAAACAACACTGCTAAGTAGACAATAATTTGTAACTACTCTCTCCAAAAATCTATCAAAGTTAAAGGTTTGCTGAAGAAGTTATTGGGCAAGATTCTTTAGTTTGTGTCATGTGACAGGGTAAACAGATGGCTAATCCCATCAGGGTTTTGAGTAGGGTTTTTTTATACCTATAAACCACCTGCAGCAGGGTAAACATTCATGTCTCAAAGTGAGAGTAACTACCTTTAATACGGATTTTAAAACAATGATTTCCAATGATGTGGTCAAAGGCAAATTAAGAATTACTTATATATCCGTATACTAGGATATGTATTTTGTGTTTTCATACTCTTTAAGTGAGTCTGACAATCTTTCATACACTTGATCTTAAAATTAGCCTCTTCTAACTACAAGTTGCTAAAATCTAAGACATCTTTGGGGGCTGAATTATTAGGAAAAATATTCCCTTGGTCAGGACTTACTCTAGGGCTAGTCTTAAAAAAGTTGGCAAATTATCAGTATTTAAAAAATACATTTCAAATTCTTCTGCTTTGCAGTCGCAGTTGTGGCAGAGATGCTTTTGTTAAAATAGGTCCGCAAGCCAAGTTGGATAGCAGAAGTTTCTGTTAACAAAACTTGATGTTTCTCAGAAATAAACCTGATCGAGTCTGTCAAAAGTGCTCACTAATGGGCAATTATTTTCTCATATTGCTGCTTACATTGTACACTGTAAACCCTGATTTCCTATTTTATGTCAACTGATTTTAAAGTATTTTACAGTATCCGTAAGATGTGGTACAAATTAACCTTCGATTTTACATCTGTTGTACATGAGAAATGGCTACACAAAATAAAAGTAAGAGATGCTCTTCTTACTTTACTGATGGCTTGCATCAACTTAATACAACAACAGGCTCCACATAAAGAATCTGCCAACAAGTTTACAAATGTGGGATATAGACAGCAGAGCACATGGTTTGCACAACACTCACCTGTAACCATTACTCAAAACACATTCAAAGTATTTTCTTGTAGTAAAGCACACATAGTGCTTTTAGCACAGGAGTAGATCAGACACCTCCATAGGTACCTTCCCACATGAATTATTTTAGTAGCTCAACAATGCGACTGCAAAAATCCCAAGCAGTTTTACATAACTGGAAGAAGAGTTGTGATTCACACTTTCATGTCACAGTCAGATGGTTTACCCATTGGGTCAAAAGTTTATCATCCAAGTCCTGCTTGGATTCAGTTCCTGAAAGAAAGCTGTCAACATTATAAAAATCAGCTTACGGACTCAGGGAATTGTCAGAGTTGGAAGGGACCTCTAGAGATCATCTAGTCTAACTCCCCTGCTCAAGCAGGATTGCCTGGAGCACATTACTCAGGACTGCATTCAGGCGGGTCTTGAAGGTCTCCAGAGAAGGGCACTCCACAACCTCCCTGGTCAGCCTGTTCCAGAGCTCTCTCACCCTCACCATAAAGAAGTTTTTTCTCATATTCAANGCTGGCTCATGGATGGTTTACTATGTACTAGGACCCCCCCAGATCCTTCTCCTCAGAAGTACTCTCTAGCAGGTCTGCCCCTAACCTATATCGGTGCCCAGCATTCTTCCTCCCTGGGTGTAAGACCCTACACTTGCTCTTGTTGAACCTCATTAGGTTCTCCTCTGCCCAGCTCTCCAGCCTGTCCAGTCATGCTGGATGGTGGCACAGCCTTCTGAAGAGTCTGCCAGCCCCCCCCTAGTTTGGTATCGTCAGCGAACTTGCTGAGGATACACTCAGTCCCCTTGTCCAGGTCATTGATGAATACATTGAACAAGAATGGACTAAGTATTGACTCTTGGGGGACACTACTGGTTACAGGCCTCAAACTTGATACTGCTCCACTAATTACAACCCTCTGAGCCACTTACCACCCACCCTAAATGAAACCTCTGGTTGGGAGAATGTGCAGGGAGGCTCTTAAGATATTTAGGAGCCCTGAATGAAAAATTCCTAATAAAGAGGATTTACTGAAGAAACTGGAACTGGTTAAGGAACCTACATGAGACTAAAAATGAAAATTAAATGCTCAGGAGCCTTATTAGGGTTTGTGACCCCTCTTTATTACACACATACAAATTTTTTTATATATTGCTACTTCTCAAAGTATTCACCAAATACCTTTTCACAGGAAACAAGCAACCATTGTCAAGACACCAAAATATGTGAAGTCTCCACAGAGGTGCAGATAATTCTTACTAGTATTATACTAAAAAAAAATAAATTTAAAAATAACAATAAAATACAGCACTATAAAGTCCTAGAGTAATTTTAGTTGCTTAGATCTACCTAAATTTCCACATTAAATCTCAACATTACAGATGCAATGACAGGCTGTTAAGTGCCTTAAGACACACTGGGAAAAGCCAAGTATAGGAGCCAGATATTACAAACACCAGGAACAGAGAAAGATTAGGCACAGTACAATACTCCAAATAGCAACGGCTGGAGAAAAGGTGTTTAACTCCTGCCCTTTTACAGTAACACCTGGCAAGGCTGATGCGAGACACCCCAGTGAGCACATGGGTGATGCTTTGCAAGTACCAGATACCTTTCCCTCCAAAGGTGCGATTATAGATACACTGTTCCCAAGGCCTTTGAGAACTGTATGTAACTTCACGACGGTAGCAGCTGTCAACACACATCATGCGACATCCTTTCATCAAAGAAACTCAAAAAGTTTCGTCAAAGAAACTCGGTTTGGAAGAAAAGAGGGAAGCTAAACGAATGCAGAGGACAGCTGAGCTCCGAACTCAAAAGCAAGCGGTTTTCTCCCTCTCTCCCCTCCAGCTCCCTTTTTTAAAATTCGCTTAAATGTGTTTTTTATTGAGTGGGACCCCGTTATTACTTAAGTACCGATATTTTCGCTGGCCGTTTCATCCTCTTAACCATCCCGGGGTCTGAAAGGTGAGCGATGAGCCCTCACCTGCCTGCAGAGATTGTGTTTACAAGCAAACCCGCACAACCGGTAGCCAGCAGGGGAAAAGCAAGCGGAGGAAGAAGAAACGAGCGAAAGGGGAAACAGGGACAAGTAAATTCAAAGCGCAGAAGGGAAACGGGGGGCTGAAGCAGGATGGGGGTGGGGGGAAAAAAAGAAAGTAATCGAAAAGGAAGGAGAAGGGCCGAGAAGAAGGGGGCTGGCCCTCACTAAGACTATTTCAAGCCCAGCCTGAGGGAGCCCCAGGAGATAAATACCTGGCCCGCTGCCTGCTCCAGACGCGCCGTCCCACCACGGCTCCTCTAGCGTGTCCCCCATGCTGCTGCCGCTGCCGAGCGCGCCCCGCCACGCGGGGGGGCGGGGCCGGGAGAGGGCGGGATCCGCCTGACCCCGCCCCCCGGAGCCGCGCCTGCGCACTGATACCGCCCGCCCGGCGGGGAGGGGATGCCGGTGGGTTCCCGTTTGCTGCCCGGCCCGGGGGGGGAAATCATAGCATCATAGAGTGGTTAGAGTTGGAAGGGACCTTGAAGATCATCGAGTTCCACCCCCTTGCCATGGGTAGGGACACCTCCCACTAGAGCAGGTTGCTCAAAGCCCCATCCGGCCTGGCCTTGAACACTTCCAGGGGTGGGGCATCCACAGCTTCTCCGGGCAACCTGCTCCAGTGCCTCACCGCCCTCACAGGAAAGAATTTCTTTCTAATATCTAATCTAAATCTCCCCTCTTCCAATTTAAAACTATTACCCCTTGTCCTGTCACTAGACTTCCTGACAGAGTCCCTCCCCAGCTCTCCTGTAGCTCCCTTCAGATACTGGGAGGCTGCTACAAGGTCTCCCTGGAGCCTACTCTTCTCCAGGCTGAACAGCCCCAGCTCCTTCAGGTGCTCCATCCCTCTAGTCATCTTGGTGGCCCTCCGCTGGACCCATTCCAACAGTTCTATGTCCTTTCTATGTTGAGGACTCCAGAGCCGGACACAGTACTGATGATGCCTCACGGGCGTTTTACAAATATCCCCCTCCCCCTCAAAGTAATAAAAGCAGGTGTTTAAAATGTACGCAGCCTTTCCTGCTCTAGCGGCCGGTGTCCCTGCCCATGGCGGCGTTCGGGGTTTGGTTTTATTTTTTTACAGAACAGCTTCCCCGGCGGGGACACCGATCCCTCAGCCTTCTAGAGGAAGGCGGCGGCAGCTGCTGGTGACCTGAGCCGCCTCAGGTGAGCGCCGCCGGGGCGCTGCAGCGGCCACAAACCCCGTCCCTGCTTCCCCCTTCTTCTCCCCTGCCAGGCTTCCGCGCTTTGCTACAGGTACTCTCACTTCGCGACAGCACGGGCTCCGGTGCGTAGTGGTGTCGCAAAAGATGAAAAAACAAACCAAACCACGCCTGCAAGCCCCCACCCGGCCACGCTTTACGACCGAGCGAGGAGGCACGTCAACAGCTATGGCGGAAGGGGAAGAGGCGCCGCCGCCACCACCCAGCAGCTGGTGAGTTACGGGGGTGCCGGTGCCTCGGCTCCCGCTCCCTGCCCTCCCGGCCGCCGCGGAGGGGAGGACGGGGAGAGCGGTTGAACCCTTCCCGTGTGTCGCCTCTTCTCCCTCGCCCACTGCCCCGGCCCCCGCCGCGCTCGGGGTTTAGGGCCGAAGCCGCCCCTCGCTTGTGGGGAGCGGCCGTGACCCTGCCGCCGCCGTCGAGCTCCGGCCGGGGGCAGGAGGTCTGGGGAAGCTCCCTGGGGTGGGGGCGGACCCCCTGTGTTCCCCTCCTCGCCCCGGAGCGGCCGGCAGCCAGGCCCCGGTGCGGCGGGAGGCTGTGGGGAGCCGCGGGGCAAACGCCGCCGGGCGCCTGGCTCCTGCTGGGACCGAAAGGGGAAGCGCCGGCGACAAAACGAGGGCGAGACGGGGCGTCCTCTGGCCCTGCCCGGCCTGGAGCGGGGCGGCTGCTCCAGTTGCAAGTGACAGCGTTAATGCGTCGTAAGAGCTGCTGGATGTGTGCGTCTGGCTGCCTGGAGCGGGGTTGCTTTGGGAAGTTCGTCTTCCCCTTACTCTGCGTACCTTCTTAAGCACAGGTGACAACATTAGGTTCTGGCTTGTTTTCTGAATGATTTCACTCACCACCCTCTTCTAGAGCAGCTGTTACTTATAATGGATTTTACATTGAACCTCTAGGACGAGAATAGAGACTCTTTCTGGATCGTTTTGGTGGTTACATTGATGTGATTTTAGTGTTTGTGCATGCCTGTTCACTTAAGATTGCCGAGGCTTAAAAAAAACATTGTGTTTAAACACTGAAGCCATTGTCGCTGCACCCCGCATCTCCATTCCTGGAGGCTTGATGATCTTTAAGGTCCCTTCCAACTCTAACCATTCTATGATTCTATGATTCTATTTGCGCTTCTGCATTGCATGTGATTTCTTTTTTCTGTGGCTCTGTGCCACAGCATTGCTCTTTGTCCTTTCCACGTATGTGCTTCTCAAACAATTTCCTTACGGAACTGCTTTTTATGATGATTTCAAATCTGTTGGTTTTCCTTCTAGGCTTTATTTTACGTGTCAGGTTCAAAGTTTCTTGCAAACTATGCTCAGCTTTCTTTGTGCTTGGTTATCTCACTGAAAGCTGGAACTGACATACATGCAGGTGTAGCTTGTGTCTGTTCTTTGTCTAGGTTGGTTCTACAACTACAACTCTGGTAAAACAACTATCATTTACTAGCAAATGAAAATGAATTAGTGTTGGATTTTTAGCCTTTTTTTTTCTTTCTTTTAGTTTCAGCTTTGAAATTTGTAAAACACTTTCTATGGGCAGAGTTTGCGTAAACATTATTTCCAAATACAGACCTGACTATTGGTACGTAGAGTTACAAAGACTCATTGATGGTGTTGTCTAGACTTTTTGACACCCTGGACATTGAGTAAGAACAATGTTGAAATGTCTCTGAAAAAATACTTCAAACCTCTTTCATTTGTAATGTGGAAAGAATATCACAGTCTCACAGATCACAACAAACTGCAAAAGTTCCTGGTTACGAATGAGGCACAAATGCAGTTTCCAGACATATTTCAAGGCACAGCCTGCATTGTTGTCATTCTGGCTGGCAGCTTCAAAATGTAACTATAGCAAATTTGATATGCTGGTACTACTAGAAAAGACAAACTTGAAAGCATTCACTAGGAGAGATTTTGTAAGTCTGTATGAGAGTAGTTCAAGAGGTCTGTGCCTAAATGCTACATTAACCTGCCAGAATACATCCTCTTACTAGAGCTGTGCTCTGTGAACAATGTAAAGTTGTATTCCTTATTGCTTGTTTAGAGATTTCAGGTGGCTTTTTGGTTTGTTGTTGTATGTTGTTCTCTGGGGTTTCTTAAGTGGGTTTCAGTGAAATATTTTCTTTTTCATTTATTGATTTTAAACTGTTGTCTTGTATACCTATCTGAATAATGTTGGTTTACTGAATATAGTATGTATCTTTTGAATGAGCTTACTGCATCATCATAGTTTCGAAGTACATAGGATTGTGCAATAACTTTTCATACTTCAAAAAAATCACAGTGGAAACATAAAATGATGCACCTGAACCGTGTTGGGAACAAAACTGGCAGTGTTGATTTCTTGTCCTTTTTTCAGTTCCTTAGGGAGATTCAAAGGCAGGTGTAATTTTTTGTTCAGAGACTGTGGTGATACCTTTAGTACATAGAATCTGGACATGTTTATTAGCATAGAGCACCCTTTTTATTTCTCCTGTGTCAAGTTGACACGCAGCACTGGTGTAAGTGCTTTGAGGGGACACAAACTAACGATGAGAAAATCCTCAACATCCACACAGAGTGTTAGGTCTCCTGTTTAACAAAAACCAGGGGAACTTGTCACTGCACAATACATTTTAGAAAATAAAATAAATAAATAAATAAATAAAACAAGACCCATCACCACCTCCAGACTTCTTGTACAAAGTTATTAAAAGATCATCAACTTTTCCTTCAGTAAATACAGGTGTTTCATCAACAGTTTTGATTTAGAAATGAGAAAAATCTGACAGGTCTTGTTGATTAAATATTTATTTTTAACTATTTGGACATTCTCAAGAATTAATTTGAGAATTTGATGGCTCTATTATATTTCATGCTGGAAAACATATCTGTGTCCAAAGCTAAGAATACTGTGAAATACAAGGGAGACAGACTGCTTTCAAACTGTTCTGTAAAATCTTGATTTCTTCTTTTTTTTGTTTACTTATGTGATTATCTTAACCATAATTTTAGTCAGTAGAATATGTAGACACAAGCAAGCTGAACTGTTCATAGTTTAAATGTTTGTAATTGGAAGTTACAGTTTTGTCAGTCCCTATTTATCAAGGAAATGCATTATTTGGACTTTATGCTTCGTGTTCAGGTTCTCAAACAGGTAAAGATATCAAGCATCATGAATTGATTTCTAAAAACTTTTTGTGGATGTTTGTTTAATACTCAAGCTTTAGGAAACTTGATCAAGTGGTATTTTTGTTTTAAGATCTGTGCTTTGGAAGTTAAGACCTAAACTAAATATAACTAACTAACTAAATCTAACCACAGATGGAATTGTTTCCATGCATTTAACTCTGCATTGAAATAATTCATCTTGTGGGTCCCAAAATACACTTCAGCTGTTTCAGACAACAGGGTGACAAAGCTAGTACATGTATATTTTTTTTCTGTGCTTGGAATCTGGCTTATTAGTGCTTGGAGCCATATTTTTACTGAAAGCACACGAACAAAATATCCTTTGCAGTTAAATGTGAAATTAACACACTTGAGGAAAAAATGGAGATAAAAATGTCAGGGAATTAATGTTTTTCTCCAAATTCCATTGGAAAAACAAGAATATTCAATGGTGTTCTGAGTACAGTGGGTATTTTGAAGTAAATGCAAGGGATTAATTTTTTGTTTGTTTGTTTCCAATAGAGACCAAATTCTTCTCATTTCTTTCAATTTAATATAGCTCTTCTTGAGACTTTTTCAGGAGAATCCTAAATTAAAAGTAGGAACCACGGGAGCTAGATTATATAAAAGCATATTTCAGGACTGGTGGAGGGGAGAAGCTTTTAGATGGATTCTTTTCTGTAGTGACAGCTCTATGGTAAGGTCTTTGCTGTTTGAAGGTAGAATGACAGCTATAAAAGTAAATTGATACTGGCCTTTGACTTTGGAAATACTCATCACGCTATTCACTTGCCTAGCTTTCTTTGAAGCAAAGCTTGTTTGTCATTACTGCATATTATAAAACTGTATACTATTGTGAGTTTTTTCAAGTAAAGTACTTTGTTTAAAATGCAGTTTAGTTCTACCTTCTTATTAAGAAAACTAATAAAAATATATTAAAGTAGTCTAATCTGCCATTAACGCAGATATGTACAGGCAGACCTCGTAATTATAATGGCAGTATTGATATATATATGTGTGTGTGTGTCTGTCTGTCTTTTTGCAAGCTACAGATATCATAAGTACACAAATTCTTGCAGACTGGATGTGTTCGGTGTCCTGGGAGGCAATGGCAGAAACTAAAAGATAGTTGTAGAAACTAGAACTTATGATACTGTTGGCAAGGGTTCAGCTGGTAGCAGCTTGCTTCTGACTTAGAGGAAAAAAAGGAATGATGTGTGAAGACATTTGAAACACTGCTTCTTACAGTGGAAGTGGTGGTGGCCTACTAGAGCATATCATGAACAGCTATGATCAGTGTTTCACTTGAAGAGCGTGGGAGGAAATAATCAAAGGAGCTTTTCCAAGTATTAGCCCAGCTTCAGATCACTGGTCAGCATATGGGAAGCAGTTTGGTAAGCAGTATAATCTAAGTGGGAGTGTGTTTTTTAACGCTTTTACAGGGCACTGAATAATATCTTTAACAGGCAGGGGTGTAGTAGTAGATTCAGTATATATTGGAAAAAAGTGATAATCTTGTTTTGGACTGATATGTGCATTTCAGATATTAATTTGGCACATGTGGAGGATACCTGTTGGACTTTTAAAGTAATAAACCAGTGTTAGAAGTGCACCCATCACAAATAAAAGCTTTAAACTTTTTAAACTCTTCCCCCCACCCCGAAATGCACTTTGACTTAGAAGAAGCAGTTCAAAGAGATCTGTCTTTCCTTATAACAAATGAGCAGACATGATGACTTTAGCAGATACATTCCAGGCATTCTAATCTACGGATTGAGTATAGTTTTCTTTGTACATCGTTTCCTATGTATTTGTAGCTTATCAAAGCACTTCCTACTGTCTTTTTCCTGCTGTTCACATTCCCACGATTTCTTCATCTCTTCATTAGTATTTATAAGTGAATATTACCAACCACCTCAGTCATCTTTAAATAAAATAAATAGTACTTTAAAACAAAACAAAAAGAAGTTAAACTGAAGTCCCAATAATTTTATTTTTAATTGTCTGCAGCTCACTCTCGCATATTAATTGTTTTGGCTTTAGAAAGTCACTGAATATCTGCAAAGGTAGTTGCCTATTGATTATAACGTGTCACAAGGCTGGTATGAATTTCGGAGACCCTTCTGCCTAGAATAAGGCAGAGAATAGAATAGAATAATTTCGGAGACCCTTATTCTGCCTAGAATAAGGCAGCGGAGCCGCGGTAGAGCAGAAAGAAGGATGTGCAGGTCTGGAGGAGTTTGCCTGTAGGGAGAAGTGCTGCATTCTTTCCGAAGTAAGTGTAATAGATTTTAACCAAATGAACAGAAATTCCTAGCTAATCTTCACTCATGAAAGACAAAGATCCAGATTGCTAGCAGTTTGTTGGAACATTTCTGGCACAGACTGAGATAAGATAAAACACAGCTGGTGGACATGTGTTAAAGTATCAAAATCACTTTCGTGGTACTTTGCAAGTTAGCGTGGAACACTTATTAGAAAATAATTTTTATTAATCTTTGAGAACTTGCCACTTCTAGTCTGTGAGCAGTCTTGGGAGTTGATGGAAGAAAGAGTAGCAAATTAAGTCATAAATGGAATAATGCAATTTCATCCCCTCCTTCTCCCCTTCCCTCCCCCACTGTTATTTCATTTAACTCAATTTGGTAGTGCATCAGGTCTCTTCATGTGAGACATGAGCATATCAGATTCTTACTTTTCAAAGCGAAGTAGTAAAACTAGCATTTGCCTGTCATCTTCACAGTGTATAAAATGTAGATGACAGTACTTAGGAAGAAGAGTTTCCAAATAGTAATATATTATCAAAGAAATAAAGGAAATACACATTTGCGGAAAACATATTGAAGTTGATCTTGATGCTAACCCGTGCACGGCTTATTAGACACAAGTAACTGGTAGAATTACTACTTATGGGTCCATGAAACATTCTTTGCCAAGTGTGTTTTTGTAATTTGCGTAGATGTATTTTTAAGTGTTGTTTCACATATATTAAATTACTTTTTTTCCAAAATAATTTCATTTGGAGGACACAGAGACCAAATTAAAGTATGCAACTTGCCCTTTTCACCTGAAACACAATGTGCATGTAGCTGTTGCGCTCATTTCTACATGTCTTTTTAATACCTAGATGGTATTTGTAGGAACTGGTTGCATTTCATTGCTATACTTCAAAGCCTAGCTCTTGCTCTCTGTGTGTCATATGTAGTGTTTACAGGAACCAGCAGTATATCTAAGACCATGTAGCTCTCTTCAGCTAGTGTTTGATGTTGTCTTCTGTTCAAGCTGGACCATCCCAGAGTTTATGCGGTTCTGCTGATTGCTGGGTCTCTTTGTGTAAATGTCCTGGAAATACTCGATTTTTATTCAGGCTGAATTGATTTGGTGATTTAGTTTTTCCAGTGTTGATTGTTCTGTGCACAACTGGACAACAGGATAGGTGACCAATGTGCAAGTGTGCTTGTGTATTTTTTCCACTCTCGTTTTTCTCTCGGGAAAGGGATATTCACCTGGGCTTTGGGATTTTTTTTTTTTTTTTTTTTAATGCTAAAAATATAAGAAAGCAATGCAAGCCAATCTCTTTGTAAACTGTTCTTTCTTTTATGCAGATTTGCAAAATTTCTTGAAGAAAACAGACTATTAGTTTTGCCTCAGTGTACATTTGAAATATGATTTAAAGTGCTACCAAAAAATGCTGGCAAAGAAATTGGCTGATACAATGCAGGAAAATGCTTACTCTGAAAACTTGTAATACTTAAAAAAAAAAAGTCTTAAGTAAGGCTAGCTCGTTGCTTACAGTTAAGTATATGCATGCATTCTTACAGGATTGCGTTTCTAAACTATTTGTCAAAAGGGTCAATATTTAGAAAATGAGAAATCTGTCAGTTTAGCTTTCAGAAGACCAGACTTGAGAAGTTTGATATCAAGGAGTTAGTTGTGGATACATGGAAATTAAAGAAACAGACAGAGCTCAACAACTGACATTCTTTTTCCATGGGTTTTGGAATTGGCTCCATAGTATGTAATGTGAATTATTTAAGAATTGTACTGGTAACACTTTAACATCTGTTATTACACATGTATAAATAGATGCATTGTTCACAAGGAATGCATCTTCATATTTGAATATCTGTCCTGAATGAACAGTCACATTCTGTGTTTTGCTCTGGCTATAAACCTCCTCAGGTATATGAAGCAAAGGCTGCCCTGAGGAACATGTCAGAGCTAGTAGGTAACAGTTAAGAGGATACAATAATGGAAAAGCTTTTCTTAAGGACCTGTGTATCACTGCCGTTGCTATTTTTCCAGTGAACCTGGTGTTTTGCCACTGCTGTGCTACATAATATTGAAATTCCTGAAGTCATCAGATGTGATTCTCTCGTTGTTGGAGGCATGGAACTGTTCAAACAGTCTGCAGAAGTTATCAGAGAGATTGCAAAGTAATAATTCTGAATGTGTACCTTCTTACCTATAATGCTTTTGAACTTGTGATGTCTTACTATGGCAACTTATAGTACTATTACTGTTTGATCATCTTGTGAATTTGTGTATTTTGCTACTTTCTACACTATT
This sequence comes from Thinocorus orbignyianus, assembly GCA_013400375.1. Lineage (NCBI taxonomy): Eukaryota > Metazoa > Chordata > Aves > Ciconiiformes > Thinocoridae > Thinocorus > Thinocorus orbignyianus. The sequence continues at coordinate 2,804,615 of VXBW01008256.1, read as the reverse complement.
ATTAACATATTTTAATTCAGTTTTGTGTATGTCTACACTTATGGTACTAGACGTTCATAATTAAGCAAGTCTGAGTTTGACTAAAAGGTCCTTTCCCATTGAAGGGAAAGATGGGGTTAAAAGCTGACTGTTCTAAACCTTTGAAATAAGTTTTCTGTTTTCTAGGTCATATAGTATTTTATTTTTAAGAATTCTGCCATCTATTTTACCTGTAGTGTTTGCTTTGAATGCATTGTGTGTGGGTGAAAATTTTCTGTATATCTCATAAGCTGTAAACAACAACTAAATTTGCATTTTTATGATACGTTTTGCAACATTGCCACTTTATGAAAGCAAACAAAAAATGCTCTGAATGTAGTATTTTATCATAAGTAAATTGAATGGAATTAGAAGTTGAACCAAGCAGCCTTCAAAACAAAGAAATAAATAACATTTTGCAAACATTTATTTTTCAGTAATTGGCAAACTGTCTTATAGTATGTGTTTACATATGTGTGAATTCTGTCTGACAATGGCCTCCAATCAACATCTATTTAATAGATAAATATTAAATAATGTTCTGTAACTAATTTTTAATAAACACATTATGTATCATTATTATAGGGAAAAAGAGCTTGCAGACGCTCTAGAAGAAGGAGGCTGTGATCTTGAAACTGTGAGAAACATCATTCAAGGAAGGCAGTTGCCTGCTGATCTGAGGGCCAAAGTCTGGAAGGTGAATATGAGCTTAAATCAAGAAGCAGCAAATACTTGAAATTGTGTTTGTTGATGATTTAATTACCGGGCATCTGTACAGAAGAGATGTAGTACTGGAATTTTAATATGCATGTACGTTGTTCAGTTTTAGGATTTTCCGTGTCATTGAGTTCAGTAATTTGGTAACTACAAAAGGATACTAAAATGTTTAAGGGGTCTTCTATTTTTGTTTTCAGATTGCACTTAATGTTGCAGGAAAGGGGGACAGCCTAGCATCCTGGGATGGCTCTTTAGACCTACCAGAACAGAGTATAATTCATAAGGATTGCCGAGAGCTAATTGGTAAGTTCACATAGGTCATCTAAACGTAACTGAAAACTTCTGTACTCTCGGTTGTCTTAGAGTTTTGTTATTTGAATTAAATAACCTGAATTATATTTACATTTTGGAGGAACCTTTGAGGAGGAAGATAAGAGGGCAGAGAAAATCACTAAGAGCTTCTAAGAAAACAGTACTATCTTACCCATAGTCTGGCTCTGAGAGGGGTGATTTTTGAAGTATTAGCTTTTAAGTGATAGTTTGCGTGCTCAGAACTGAATGGGATGAAAGCTGCAGGAACTGGGAAAAAAAATGTTTGGTTTTTGGGGGGATTTTTTTGTTTGTTTGTTTTTAAAACGTGATGGATCTTTTAAAAGATCCATCTTTTACACCAGGTGCTCTTCTCAATAGTGTCAATCAAGTTTTCAGTTGTTTAATAACTGGTACTTAATATGAAAAGCTGCTGTAGCACCAAAACGCATATAACCTCTAAGGAAAGAACTATATTAAATATTTTGGACTTTAAAGACTATTTTTTTGCAAAGTATTTTTTAATGGTGCTTTCAGTAAAAGTGAAAGGTTAAGTTTGTGAAAGCAAGATGCTGCTAGGACATTGGAAGTAATATTCCAGTACATCGGTATGGAGCTGCCACAAAATCTGCTTGGCGACTCATCACAAAAACGGCCGAATCCCTTACACCACGCAACTGCATTAGTGATCAGGTGATGAAGTCGATGCTGTGTTGTAAATTAGGATACTTCTTCTTACGACATCCATAGGAGAATCTTCTTTTTTATTACCTGTCATGCTTTAATTTATTCTTACACAATTGAAAGTTAAGACAGAGAATGGAGTTATTTTATGCATGCACACATACCTACTAATTTTAAAAATTACAGTTCTACATTTTGTAGCTTATGGTCTAGTAGGGTTTATTGACCTTTTCTCTCTGTCCTTTAAAGGAAAGGTGGGGGGAAATTTCATTGTGTTATTTGATCACAGTATCTTTTCTGGAAGATAGTGAGACCTCCCAATTAGTATTCATAACATACAAGATTAAGTACTTTATTGTCTGTTATTGTCTCCCTTTCTTTATTGCAAATACTTTGTAATGTGTAGTGATATTAAACTGGTTAAAGTAATGAAGTTAGTTCAAAGTGAAGGTTATATGAGATTTAAATTTTGGATTTGATTAAATATCTCTGTTTCAGTGTTTTAGCAAAGCACATAGTCTCCAAATTTAAAGTAAATCTTCAGATTGCATTTGAGTTTTATGTATAATTTTATTTTCCTGAGATGTAGAGGAAAGGAAATGCCAAATCTTGACTGGCTTTGACGGGAACATATTAAACACTTAAGTAATAAGAACTTCCCTGAACAGTAATGAGACTCACGGCTTTCTTGTAATTGAGGGGGAAAAATGTTGAATAGAAATCTAATGCTACTGCATTAATATAGTGTGTAGGTATCTCTCTTTCCCCATTTGGGATCTAACATAGTTATTTCCTCTCTTACTGTAAGTCAGTTTAGCTATAGTAAAATTGACACAATCTAAGTGGATTTAAAACAAATTTATCTCTGAAATATATAATTTATACATGTAATATTAGATTTGTCATTAAAAACCTGAATAGTTGTTTAATATTAAGCTGAAAATTGTATGAACTTACACAAAAGTCTGGTTTCACTCCATCTGTATAATAAATACCAGTATAATTAACTGCAAGCAAGCTACATAGTTATTTCATTACATCGAGGAGGTAATAATTTGGGGTATGGTGTTGAGAGATTTCAGATGCCTTAGATTCATTGCCTCCAGTGAAGTGGATGCCACTATTTTTTCTGAAGTGTTGTCAGCCTTTTAAGTAAGAATGTATAAAATGATGCTTTGGAACTGATGAAAACCTCAGCTTTGTCTGTGTATCAGACTCAATAATGACAGTATTTAAGAAGCGTTTAGTTTGTTACCTTAATTACAGAACTGGTTTTGTGCCTGTTTTCGTCCAAATGCAACTATGTAAATTAGTCTGTCATTAAATAGCAGATGTGTTTGCTTTTCAGTATGTTACAACATTTGTAAGAATTTGAAACAATGTCCTATATTCTGTCAAAGATAATATGTTGTTGGTTATTGTATCTTCTGATTAGCTACAGTACCAAATCAAATTTAAAAGCCAGATGTAGTAAATAATTAAATCATCTCTTTTTTTTTGTAGTTACCCTGACAGCACCAAATTTAAACCATCGTTAGGCAAATGATGTTGGAGTAAAGATTAAAACTGTGATTTATATCTTAATACTAAAATTTAAGTCTGTAAGCTGAGTTGATTTCAAACTACTGATTTTCACAAATTTGCATGTCAGTGGGCTTTTGAGGAATTGGAGGTATGCACTGTGGGTTGATCAGTGTTGAGATTCAAATGAATTTGTTGTAGAGTTGAGCATAAGTTATGTGCTGAGCAAATCAAATAGGAAGAGGGGCGTTCTGTGCATTAAAAGAATTTGCCTCTGGGTTTTTTCAGGATTCATGAGAGACAAACTTCTGTAATTCTGTTGTTGTGATATTCAAATTATATTTAAATACCTTTTCCTACTGGGGTTATAAAATCACTTGCATTTTGATGCCTTTCTGGATGCCTTTCTATAAGTATTTAATCCAAGCTGCTAGTTTTTTGTTTACCTTTTTAATTGTGTTTTTTTTTTCCTAAGCAGTGCTTACTGGTGCAATTGTGCTATAAAATAATCTCTTTCAATTTGTCTGAAAGACCATTAATACAGTCTATATTTCTGTGCCTGTTTCAGACCAGTTGTCAGTGCCAGAAGATAAGTCAGTATTAATTGCGGATATCGAGTCTGTTATTACTTTTTATTGTAAATCACGCAATGTTGAATACAGTTCTTGCCTTGGCTGGATACACCTACTCAAACCTCTGGTGCACCTTCATTTGCCACGCAGCGATTTGTACAATTGCTTTTATGCTATCATGAATAAATTCATTCCAAGGTAAAACTCTTTTTCTTTTGCCTGTGTGCTGTTTTTATTGGCATTAAAAGTGTTTTCTGAAAGGATGTGCATGTTGCTTTTGGTTGGAGTACACTGTTTGTAGCAAAGCTGTCAAATTCCTTTATGTGATAGTAAATTGAACTGTCTTTCAGTACCTGTTGATTTGAAATCCAGGAGTTGATTGAGTTGGTTTGAGATGTAAATAGTTTGCATGTCACTGATGTAGGCTCAATGTGTCTTTTAAAGAACAATTGTCACTTCATGCAATATCAAAAATATTTCTTTAGGAGCTATCTCATTCAAGTACATTTTGTGAAAGGATTATTTTTATTTCCTTTCATAGCATTTTTAATATCTAAAATGCTTTTATCCCTGTCAGTTCAATGTACTTCATATGCACTAAGTAAGTCTCAGAATCTCCTTAGGAGAAGTAGTTGATAGTTATCCTATAGTCTACTGAGTTGGAAATGAAATTATGTTTTCTAAAACTGTTATGCTTTATTTTTTTAATAAAAATTTGAAATAGGAGATCTTTTTGCTGCTATATGGGTGCTCTCACTAAAGTAGTTTTTTATTTATGTTGGAGTAGCACCATGACGCTCCATTGAGGCTACAGGTCTCTCTTGATTAAGACCTTATGAAATCATATATGGATAGTCTGTAATTAAAGATCTTACTCTGATTCCCTGGAGAGGAGATTCTGGCTCAGCTGCTGGATGTGTGCCCATAGTATTGTGTCATAGAATTGTTATGAAAAGTGCACGTTTGGTGTTGTGGCAGGAAGCATTTATTGGCAATTTGGTCTCGATTTGACATTTGACTGCTGAACCGTCATTACTATTTGATAAAAGTTTCACTTACAACTTTTTGCTATTTTGGGGAGAGGTTTAACTGTACAACTTCATTCACATTTGTTCATGTTCTGTAACTCATGAAAAATTTATTGGGAATTTCTTCTAACAAAATATTGGCAACAGGTGAGGGAAATGTACAGCATAATCTGTTAGACCATATTGTATCTTGGATAGGTAGAATGAGGGGGGGAAAGCCATAATAGCTTATTTTTGATGAGGGAGATTTTGCTATTTTTTCCTTGGAACCACTGTTACTCTCAGGGCTTTTGATATATATGGATACCTATCTTTCTTTTCCTCCAGCCATTCGTCTAGAATGGCGAGTTTTCTGAACTGTTAAAAATTAACAAACAGTTAATATGGAAATACTAGGTCATTAGTATTCTTTGGGCCATAAGGAGATGAAAACACCATCTCAGATATGCAATTGAGTAGACAATGATTTATGTGAGGGTTTGTAAGGTTGTAAACTAATAAAAAAGGTGCAAGTGGATAGTGGAAGTGTCTTGTCTCTGTGAATTACATCTGTTTATGTTACAGCAATGTTACCTCTTACAGAGGGTAGAAAATAATTTCCTTTTTTTCCTTTAAAAACCCAAAATCTTCTAAAAGACCCCAACAACAACAAACCACCCTCTCCTGAAGTAAAGTGTGGGTTGGTTTCTGGGGAACTTCATTTATTTCTGTTTAGCTCAACCTTTTATTTTTTTAATTGTTTTTGCTTTGCTTTTGTTTTTTACCAGTCTTTCCAATGGCTGAGCCTGCTGCTTCTGTGGGGCTTTTAGCCTAGGAAGTAATGGATAGGTACAGGAATTCACAATTCTTGATAAGTGGTCTTTTGTTGGGCTTTTTGGGGGCTGGTTTTGGTTGGTGTTTTCTTTTTTTTACTGTTATAGTGTTGGTTTTGGTTGTTTTTTTTCCTTGCTATTTACTAAGAATTAATTACTACAATAGGTACCAGAAGTGAAAAAAAATGCTGAGCAAAACAATTGAGAAAAATGGCTAAATAAGGTCGTTTCACTCAGAAGAAATGTGGAAAGACTCTTTTTAAAGTTTCTTTTGGGTATAAAACCATTCTTAAAAGGTGGTCAAGAATGACTAACGAGAATAATTGCCCACATTAACCATTTGAAGAAAGTAATTCGCATGTCTAGACTTCTATGCTAAATTCATTAATAGAGTATCTTCTTTTCACAGTTTTTGTCCTGTTTACTTAATGGGAAGTCAGAATTCTTGTGACAGTTTCAAAAAAGAATCTCCACATGTAATTTGCTGTGAATGTTTCCATTTCACCACCATAGACATACCCTTGTTTGAGAAAGTTAGGGTGATAATTGTGTTTGGAGATCTGTGTGTCGAGTTTTACATAAGTGTTTGAAAAACTAAGTAAATTTAAGATTTGTTCCTAATGTCTTTAAACAACTATTTCTTAGCTTCAGATACTTCTGTATTTCCTGCTTGATGAATTGGCATTTAATTGTTACTCACGTATGAAATAAACATCTTGTAAATTTTTTTTTGGCTGCCATATTCCAATGTTTTATATTTTTTTAACTGTTTTTAGTTAACATTGATACTATGCTAGCCTTGTTTTGATATTTAAATCTGTTTTAAATACTTCTGTATTATATACTCTATCAAGTATTGGCAATATTTCATTCTTTCTCCTGCAGTATTAATGTAGTGGGGTTTCCAGTGTTTGTGGATGTTTTGTTGCTTTGGTTTGTTTTTAACTCTTGAGACAAGTTTACTTCATGATCATCTTTAATTCATCTGTGAATTAAAAGAACGTTATAGGAAATTGCATGATCACAATTAATAAAGGATTGCTACTGTAAGTCTGAAAACTGGAATATTATGTGGCATTTATGACTATTTTCACTCCTCCTTTTTAGGGATTGTTTTATGAAAGGAAGACCATTTCATCTATTTAGATTGCTTCTTCAGTACCATGAGCCTGAACTCTGCTCCTTTCTTGATACTAAGAAGATGACTCCAGACTCATATGCACTCAACTGGGTAATAAAGTGAAAGTAGGGAAACATAATGAAAAATAAATTTCTCTTAAAATTTGAGTATGTGTTACCAGTTTATGGGAGAGTAGTACAAGAGATTAGAACTGCATATGTTGAAGTAGATTGCATGTTTTAATGTGGTATGGGCTTTCTGGTTTTGGTTGTTTAAAATAAGATACGAGATCTTGTTAATGTCACTATTTTATACTGGATGTTAATTGAGCTACTGGTGTAAAGAATTACTTAGAAAAAGTAATAATGAGAGCAGCTGACATGCTCAAAAAGTAAGAAACCGTGACGTTAGTTTAGATGGTGGGCAGCTGTATGATTGTGGATACAGGTATACATCAGCCTAACGTGTCATTTAAAGTCCAATTACTAATAATTTTAAAAATCTCTGTGCTAATAGGTATATTTGACTGCCCCAGACGGTGCTATGCCTTTTAAAGTTTAGGCATATATATTTTACAGCTCTGCAAGAATTGGTCATTTTCTCTTCATCTTTACTTCAAAACCGCCTCGAATTGAGAGTAGTTATAAAGATGCTTACCCCAATCTTTTGGGATTTTTTTAATCAAGTTTGTGTAGCAGGTCTACAACATAAAGCAGCAAAATTCTCGTGTTTCAATGCTACTTAATATATGCAATACACAATCATGGGATAGTGCTTGCAGGGGCAAAGTCTGTAAATTAATAAAGAAGGCTTTATATGTCTGATAAACTCTTCTAGGCTCTTCTTTCATATCCATTTGCTTTGTAAATTTTTTCATAACTCCATTAGTTTCAGCTAAAGAAATAAGACTGAAATTAATTATTAAACTACAAAATTTGTATGTGGGTGGTTTTTTTAATGCTGCTATCAATTTTAATATTAAAGCATGTCCAGGAAGATTTACCATATTCTGAAAATCCACCTTTTGCCAGTTGTCAGCCTTCAAAAGAGGAATCAGATCTTTTCCTTAGCAAATACAAACTTCTTTGAAGTTGTTTGTTATAAGTTTAGTGATTCACTAGGAGAAAATCTTCCCTTTAAAAGGAGGTAGGGAAATAAAGTAGTGTAGCTCTCAATCTTAGTATCACGCTTTCTGCTGTATGGTCTTCAAAAATTTTTTAGTATGAGATTACATTAAAATTTTCTTTTGTTTGTCAAATTGCTCAGTCTATTTAGAGGTATTTCTAACATGTAGAAATACATAAGCAACATTCAGAGACCTTCATTGCCTTGTTGTTCAGGGTTATTTTGTCTTCAGTTGCGTTTGACTCAGAATGGGATAGATCTTCTTACCTTTTGTTATAAAAGTATACTAGAAAGTGTTGAAATATACCGTGATTGTGTTTGAAAACAGATACTGAGTTTTTGAAAGCTGTAGCTCTGATTCAGAGTTTATATGTGTCAGCAAGTTCAATATGACCCAAGTGAAGCTGGCTGGTATACATTTGAGTTAGGTATGATTGCAAATATTATCTGGCATGTATAAAAGGAAGTTCCTACCTCTTCTTTTATCCACTCCTGAACTCTGCATATCAGAGAGGATGTATTTTTAAATGGGACCAGTTTGTTAAATGGTAATGAAAATTTTTGATTGGTTGCAAGTGTTGTAATTACTCAGCCATAAAGCAGCATGTGATGTTAAGTAAGTGATGTTGTCAAACTAATGTGCAACCATTTTCAATTAGCTTGGTTCTACTATGAAAAATAATGTTGTTTACAGGATCCTTCCAAAGTCCTGTTTGCTAAACTAGATGAGTAAATACATTCTCTTATTATTGTCTTATTGGTATAATTGGTATTTAGGCTGTGGCTATGACATAAAGAGGATTCCAGCCTCATTGTGTTTTCTCTGGTTGAATTTGCAAGGCTGACATTGCACAGCTGAGTTTGCTTTCACACTAGGCATATTCATTCACAGATCATGTGGAGCATTACTGCACTGGTTCCAGAAAAATTGTTTCTGAGGATAGAACCAGCCTTCAGTACATGGTGCAAATGTATGTTTTAAAATAATTTTAATGTTTTTGATTTCTTTTAGGTATCTTGTGTCTCTATTAAAAATCTTATCCTGATAAAATTGTTCCTGATTATTGCTTTTTCTCACACTATTTTCCAAATTTTTAGCTTGGAAGCCTCTTCTCGTATTGCTGTTCAGCTGAAGTCACTCAGGCAATATGGGATGGATATCTACAACAAGCAGATCCATTCTTTATTTATTTCTTAATGTTAATCATCCTTGTCAATGCAAAGTAAGTGCGTAGTGAATTCTTTGGGACACTTCTTGCTGACAGTTTTAATCCACTGCTGTTTCATTTTTGTTTTACTGACTTAATCTATGCCTGTGACTTTACTGTTTTCAGAGACGTTATCTTAGCACAACAATCAGATAAAGAAGAAATGATAAGTAAGTACTTCTCTTATATAGCTGATAGTGAAATATTTGCCATGTAGTATAATCCCCATTGATTATTAACTACCAAGTAACTGAACTATTTAATTATTTCCCTGTGACTTTCTCATTAATGAATCGCCTCACCCAGTAATTCCTATCTTACTGTTCTTGTTTTGCATCACATTTGCCATGTCCTTAACATGTTTTCTTGTGTTTCCTTTTAGTGCTCCCACACTTAGTTGTATACTTCAATTTGGAGTACTTGAAACAATCACCATGTTTCAAATCCTTACTTAAATCTACTGCACTTGCTGCATTTTCCAGATTATCATTTGTATGCACTTGATTTGAGCTTAACTAATTGAATTTTGTGTTACCCTCTTCTGGCTTTGTAGAAATCGTACTAGATTTCTTCTGAGCATTTTCACGTTTTCTTTTACATTACATAATGCGATATAATTAATAACCTCCTAGTAGTTAAAAATGAAGGCACTTGGAATTTTGGCGTCTTTGCCATCTAGCACAAGGTTGTAGTTCTGCACTATCTTGGACATACAGCAGTACTACTGATTAAGTGCTGTGTTTTAGAGGATTCTATTGTTCAGCCCTCTTTAGAAGAGGCTGCTGACAGTATTAAAACTGAAATCTAAAACTATACAGATGTAAGAATATGATAAAAAATAATTTACTTAGAATGTTTGAACGTCTAGCAAACAGCATAGTTTTCTTACAGATTAAGGAGTTTTTCCTGTGCCTTCTCTTTCCACCTGGAGAGTGGATGAACATTCATGTTTAATCAATAAACTCAATTGTATTGGGCCTTACAAAAAATAATTTGTTATTTTATGATGTGAAAATATGTCTGGTTCTTCTTTTTGACATCTGAAATAATAGTGCACTTATGTTGTTTGTATATCTCAGAATTCTTAGAAACTTCACCAGCCAATCTCAATTTAGAGGATATAGAAGACCTTTTCTCTTTGGCACAATACTACTGTAGCAAAACTCCAGCTTCTTTCAGGAAGGTAATAACAATGCAGTTCTCTTCTTTATGGTGACTGTTTAAGCTCCTGCTGATAGTAACTTTGAATATTTCATTGTGATGATTTTTTTTAAACAATTTTTTCATCTTGTTACTCTGGTGGTTTTTACTGTTAGGATCTTTGAAAGATAAGGTTAAGTGAAACGTCATGGCATTATAGAATGATTGGAGTTGAAGGGACCTTAAAAATCACCTCATTCCAGCCCTGCTCCCACTAGAGCAGGTTGCTCAAAGCCCCATCCAGCCTGTCCTTGAACACTTTAAGGGATGGGGCATCCACAAGTTCTTTGGGCAACCTGTTCTAGTGTCTCACCACCAGACTTCATCAAACTGTCACACTTCTGAAATACGATGGGTAGTTGCTTAGCAATTTCATCCACTGGTTCTCTCAGGACCTGTGGATGAATCTGATCGGGTCCTATGGCTTGGTGCACCTTCAGGTTCCTTAGATGGTCTTGAACTTTGGCAGTTCGTCATTCTTCCAGTCCCTATCTTTCCCTTCTTTGACTTGGGCTGTGTCTCCTTGCTCAGAGATGAGCTTCCTTGCAGATAATATATCGCATATATGTTTCAGGGAGTATCCCGTATTCCTTGCAATATTCTCACTTTGTGACTGATAACCTTGTTTTGCAAACCAAGTCCTTGTCAGAACTGATGAAGCAAAAATGCCATACTGACACAACTGCTTTGTAGCAAACTACACAGCAGTCCTAGCTGTCCTTCCAACAGCAAACAGGAAAAAGTCACTCACTGTAGATAAAGCTGTCATCGCTTGCACTGTTCTTGCAGTTCTTCCTTACTCAAAATATCTGATTTCAGTGAATTCATTAAATGAAAGTAATTGATAGTCGTTGCCTTTGGCTTGTATGTACTTTCCCTGATGTGTGTAGACAGATATGTGAGGGTTTGGGCGAAAAAACAAGCAAATAAAACTGAGCTGAAAAACAAAACCCATAGGTATTTCATCATATTGGCATGGTGACTGTGGTGAACAAGCGTGCTTGTAATGGAAGTTAAGGCCTTGCCATGATTTTAATAAAAAATTTAGTTGATCAAAAATCGGGTGACTGTGTGGACAAGATACGCATGTATCAGGCTTAGTATTTGTGACGTGGTGAATACAGTTTTACTTTAAGCCTTTGCATCTCAAGACAATGGCTTCAGTTAACTTTTTTTTTTCCTCTCGCCTTACTAGGACAACCACAGTCTTTTTGGCAGCAGCTTGCTGGGCCTCAAAGATGATGACTCAGACTTGAGCCAGGCTCTCTGCCTAGGAGTTTCTGTGTCTGAGATTCTTCAAGCAAATCAGCAACAAGGAGTTAGTATACTGAATTATTCTTTTCCTCCCCTCACCCAATTTTATGGAAAAAGAAAAGAAAAAGAATCACTTACTACTTCGTAGTGTCACAAATGTTTTTAAGTGCTAACAGGACAGATCAATTTGCTATTTCAGGAAGAAGTATTCTTGTCTTGAAGTTTTCTCCCTTGTACGTGATCTGCTGACTGCAATGCATTTGTGCTGTAGAAAGTAGAACTACAGCACAGGGGAGCTTAACGCAGCTGATGTGAGTCTGAGGAGTGAGAGCTTAACCTAATATCTCAGTAATTTGATTTTCTTTCCAAGTGTAGCTATTGTAGAAGAAAACCTAAAACCCACTACTCAGCACCTTTGGGAAGAATGCCATTATGAAATATCTTACTGTTGTTAATTAAATGTTTAAAGAAACAAAAGAAAAAAAACTATTCAGGCTCTTTCTGTAGTAGTTAATTTCAGACGTTCTTAGATGCAGGGATTTCACTTGGAGAATAGTGTAGCTAGACTAGTGTATTTCTTACAGACTACTGGCTTCTTGTAGCAGTTTCCATACCCTGGTTTCATCATGCATACTTTTAATTTTTTCCCCTTAGTCCAAGTAAAGTTAAGCATCTGTTTATATCCTGTTTAAGTCAATGGGATATAAAACTATCCTGATGTGCTGTGCTGAGTAGTAATGGACTGTTGGACTGGGAAATCACAGTTGTCCCTTCTGATGTCTTGTTGATGGTGTACCCTCATACCCACTATATTTCTTCTCAGAGAAGTGAAATAATTATATTGCGTGCACTTGCGTGACCCTTTCTGAGGTGTGAGCTCATATATACATGGGAAATCACTATTAGAAAACTGTTGGTTGTCTAGTAGCTGTAGAAGTTCAGATTAATCAAATGAAATAAGATTTTTTGATAGCTGTTAGCCCCTTTGAGGGGTAACTGTAGTATTGGAATTGATATTAAAATGTAATTGAATTATGTACTTTCTTATCAATAATGACAATACTTTATACTTCTCTAACAGGCCAAATCTTTCTCTTCCAGGAAGGAGTAAGGTTCTTTGTAGTGGATTGTCGTCCTGCAGAGCAATACAATGCTGGGCATTTATCAACAGCATTCCATTTAGACTCAGATTTGGTTTGTATGCTTTCTGTTTCTGATTTTTGAATCCTAAGTGAAACAGAAGAGAGAAATGTTTGTCTTAGACTAATTTATCTAGTCTGTGGACTGCAGTGTCTAGCTATGTGCTGAGGTTCCAGAAGTTAGCTTCTCTAAAGGAACTACAGTTTTATGGAGAAGTTTAGCTCTTAATGACATTAGAATTTGGGATCCCAGACTTCCTGTTCTTTGCTTATAACCAGAAAACTCATATAGGCTAAAGATTAGACATTGCTTGGAGGAGAAATCTGTTTTTAGCATCATAATTTCCAGTGAAAAGTATCATTGATTTTAACAAGGAGCTTCCCTTCTCCAGCCATTTTTGCTACAGGCTGCTTGTAAAGAAGCGTATGTCTTGGAAAGGGTTTGGTTGCTCCTTTAAAGTTTTTTGTGGTGCAATATGAGTGAGACAGTGCATTAATTTTGGACTGTGTATTATGGACTAATTAATTAAAGATTTTGCTGTAGTTTCAATTTGATTATGAATTCCTAACTGATCATTCAATTGTATTTTTGTCTCTGTTCTCTTTTACCAAAATCACTTATAGTTCAGCTGATTTACAGTGTATTCTTCACTTCTAGATTAGCTTCAAGCGGTCTATGGATGCTGTGTGGAATGATTTTTATGTATATATCCCCAAAAATGCTATTTTACCTTTCTTAATTAAGAAGCGCAGTCCTACATCTCTTATCTTTACCTCTCTAATTACAATGATGTATTATTCAGTATTATTTGCACAAGTATATTTATATAGGAGAGAAAAGAAGGCGGGGGGGGGACCATATCACTCTACAACTACCTGAAAGGAAGTTGTAGCGAGGTTGGGTGTCAGTCTCTTCTCCCGAGTATCAAGTGATAGGACAGGAGGAAGCGGCCTCAAGTTGCATCAGAGGAGGTTTAGATTGGATATTAGGAAAAACTTCTTCACTGGAAGGGTTATCAAGCATTGGAACAGGCTGCTCAGGGTAAGTGGTTGAGTCACCATCCCTGGTGGTATTTAAAAGACTTATAAATGTGACGCTTCGGGATGTGGTTTAGTGGTGGACTTGATAGTGCTAGGTTAACACTTGGATTCAATGATTTCAAAGGCGTTTTCCAAACTAAGCGGTTCTATGATGCGATGTTCTGAATTTTAACCTGAATTTCAACTGCAAAGTTTGAATAGGTTGTGCTCAACCATATCTGAATATGGAAATCAGTCCCTCTGCCATATTGCCAACTTAATACAATGTGAAAATTGTGAAAACTTTTTACAGTGTTATTTGGTGTCTGGAAAAATAAACTAATAAATGTTAGCTGTGTCTTTTTTCCTGGGGAGAGCAAGGTGGAGTGAGGAGGAAAAGGACCGTTCTCGGTGTTCTTCACACATCATGAGATCTGGTTCAGGCTGTCTTTTGTGTGCGTCTTATACAGTGCTGATGTTGCCTTGCTCATACTCAACAAATTATAACAATTTTGAAACTTTGTATCTTTTTGCAAGTTGTTTTACAGGATATTAATGTCAAATGTTTTGTTTGTTCATTGCACAGATGCTTCAAAACCCCTCAGAATTTGCACAGTCCGTAAAATCTCTATTAGAAGCACAAAAGCAATCTATTGAGTCTGGCTCCATAGCTGGTGGGGAACACCTGTGCTTCATGGGAAGTGGCAGGGAAGAAGAAGATATGTATATGAACATGGTGCTAGCACACTTCTTACAGGTACAACTGAATTACTCTTCATTTTACAAGCTGAAATAAAATGTACCTGCATATGTCATTGATGCTAAACGGCAACGTGTTTTTCCCTTAAAATCTTAAAAGTTTTTTACATTACTGAAGTTTACAGGTTTTTATTAAATTAACCTATGTTAATTTTGCAAGCATGGTAATGAAGTTCCCCAGATTTTTGCTTCATCCAAAAATGTCTTTTCTGTTTATTTCAGAAAAATAAGGAGTACGTAAGCATTGCCAAAGGAGGATTTATGGGTAAGCTTATTAATAATGAGCTTTGTCTTGAGAAAACTTGGCAACTTCATGCTGTTGATAGTTTTATTAGGCTTTGGCTACAAATTGGCAAGATGAATAGTGAATAGATCTCATTTTTCAGGTGTTTGTTTTGTGTAAGTCAGTGCTCTGCACTTACACGTTTGTGGTTAGCTATTGTGGCTCACCCAGACTTCTAGTGGTGAAAAATTACTACAGGAAGGGGGGAAATTCGCTCTTTATTCTAACTTATATTTGATATTTAACCTCTGCAAATTGCAGATCCATATGAAGATGCTGCTTCATAATTGCTAATAATTGTTACTGTGTTTTCTTAATCATCAGTTCATAATTTGGCAATTTGTGTTGCTGCAATCAATCAGGCTCTACCACAGTAGAGAGGTCTGTGCTGTGGTATGAGCATAGAGGCATCACTAGTCAATATACACACTATAGTAATAGCTATCTTTAGGATCAAAGCACTGATTTATTTTTAATTGCTGCTGTATTTTAACTGGTTTTTTTTTAGTAAAATAAAGATTATCCTAATGCCTTTTTACTACTGAAAGTGTCTGAATTCCTGTTTTATTAAATCATGTGGAGCAAAAAATATTACTGATTAGTCTTGGATATACAGATTTTCATCAACAGACTAATTCCAGTGTAGTTCTGAACATTTTTAAATGGCCTTTCAACAGCCCTCCAGCAGCACTTAGCAGATATCAATGTGGAAGGACCAGAAAATGGATATGGCCACTGGATTGCTAGTACATCAGGCTCAAGAAGTAGCATAAATTCCTCGGTTGATGTAAGTGAATTTTAAGCACAAGTGGCAGTGGGATGGGAGCCCAAGTGTATTGAGGTTTTTCTGTATATCTGTCATTCTGTTCTGTAAAATGCATTACTGAAAGTCATGTTTGTTTTCAGTTGTCAGTTGTTTAATTTCAAATATGATCTGTCTAGTTGGAGGTGACCTAAACGTTTTTATCCTCTTTAAAGCAAGAGCTTATAGAGAACTTGCTGTAGTCATTTTCCACCAGAATATATGTAATGGACAAGTCTTTTCCCAGTGCTTCTGCACTCTGGGAATAAATTACTATAAAACCAGCATACCGTTTCATGGGAAAACTCAAAGTTGTCTCTGCTTTACAGCTGATATATTGTAGAAAGAATTTGGCTTTTAATTTGGGTACAATTTATCATTAATACAGTTTCCTCCTGTTTAGATTTGCATGGCAGAGTGCTCAGTAATGAGGTTTGTTAAGCTTTCTTTGTTGGATCATCTTTACCTTTGACACATACCATTACTGTAATTTAATAGAACTCCAAAGGAATACTTAATGCTGTAATTTATGTTCTTCTGGGTACTAAAAAGTAAATTGCCATTTTGTAGTCTGTTTCTTAACAAACTAGAGATAAGAAAACATTGTTTTTGTATCATGAATCCTGAGAATATTTACTTTACAGGGTGATTCTCCTAATGGATCAGGTGATGGAAAAGGTGTAAAGTCCCTGGTGAACAAAATGACGGTTGCTTTGAAGACTAAATCTGTGAATGTGAAAGAAAAAGTTATTAGTTTTATTGAAAATACATCTACTCCAGTTGACAGGTGCGTCATACATATCTCACTGAATTAGCGGTGAGGAATGAATTCCCATTGCAGGTGGCTATTTTGTATGTGTGAAGACTGTGCTAGTTAGGAAAATAGTTACCTTCCAGTTTCAATTTTTAGATTTCCTACCCCTGGCCTCCTCACAATTGTATCATAACACTATAAGCCTACTGTGTTGCCTTAGTATTGCAAGGCCGGTGTGAGCAGCCTTTTCTCTTGAATATTCATCTAGAATTTCTCGCTATATGGTTCATTTGACTTCTTATAATGTGTCAGTTCTGTATTCAGTATAAAGTCAAAAATGATTTCACTTTCATTCCAGTTTCTCCCCATCCTGACTCTAATGGAATGGGTGAATGACAGAAGGATTCTAGACATGGTATTTTGGTTGGTTGTGACGGGGTTTTTTATTGGTTTGTTTTTGTTTGTTTGTTTTTTTTAATTGCCCCGATCTTGTCAAGTGGAGGTTAACTTTTTTGAAGATCTTGGTTTTTTTGAGTCCTCATGTATAGCTGCTTTTCAAACCCAGAATCCACCCTTGTTCATTTTATGTATCTTCAAGTAGAGCTAGGAACAAGAATGTGCAAAAATAGTAAAAGACACATTCAAAGTTGGAAGTCATCATTCCAAATACTTAACTAGGTAAAAGAATAGTAGCTTTCACCTCTCAAAGCTTTAATTGAATAGCCTGTTTTAGAATTCTTTAAAATGCAGCCTTTGGAGTTCTATGTTGCTGACACATTGGCATTTGAGAATCTTACAAATTTAGTGAGTGTTTCATGGCAGGGTTTAAAATATGTGCCAAACAAGCAGTAGGTTCTAGTAGTCTTGTACCTAATCAAAAGGTACAGATTGTTGCTTCTTTTGGTGTTGGAAAAATATTTTTTTAAATAGCTGTTATTATTTTGCAGAGAGAGGCAAACAATTCATAAATAACACTTGGTAGTAGCTTTTATTATGTGAAGAATTTGAGTAAGGCTTATGCCTAAGCTATACATAGCTTGAAAAGAGTAGAATTTTTGTAAATATTTCTCTGCCATGTGGTTAGCTGTCATGAAGCCTTGCTTTTATTTATAAGCATCCTCCTTGAAGAAGATACATTGCCAATATAGAGTATTTCAATTATTTATCTAGATTTTTTCCTTTAAACTTTTTTTTATTTCTTTTATTCTGTCCTCTGCCCCAATGTACTATAGAATACCTTTCAATATTCCCTGGCCAGACAGAGCAAGCCTGGAGCGGTAAGCTTGATAATTAAGCAGTCTGACTAAAACCACCTTTGTTGTATTTAGCATGGCATTGCAGTATTTGTAAGCATTGGTTACACTGACAAAATTGCTCCCGTATTTTTATATTGATTTAGGGTTTCTGACTATATTAAAGCTATTGATTTTTAGAAGTACTGGTCAGGGGACTAGAGGAAGAAGAAGAATGTATTGACAGTGCTTTCTTCTCTTAGTTTCTACTTTGTTATTTCTGTTCTCTTCCTTACTATTGCTTTTTATGTAGTTTTATTTTTTTACTTGTCATTTCTTATACACATTTTATTAGTGACTTGTACTAGTAAAAGACAACAGGAACAATTACTGAACAAATTATGGCTTAAGATTTTAACAGGAGAGACTGCAACTATGAAAAGCACTTGTTACAAACTGTTCATAAAGCATCATAAGAGCTTAGATATAACAGGGAACGCATACACAAATTCTGTTTGGAATTCTGGAATTTTTATGGTTCTCATCGCATGATGGTAGAACGTGCTGATAGAAGGGAGGTGCTCATTGCTGGGAAAAAAAAAATGCTGAGTTACAAGGAAAAAGATGTCTTAAAACTCTCTCTCATTTTTTTTTCCACGTAACTATTGTGTTTAACACAAATGTGGAGTCCCGCGTTTATCTCAGAGTTACTGCCTTATTATTTCAGAAATAAAAACTGTGAGTTAAGGTTATATAAAATTGCTTTTGATAGATTACATGAGCTGTCCTTCATTTCTTTGGAACTTTGGTTATACTTTAGGAACTCTATATTACAGCTCTCGACCCTCATAGACTGTAAAGAATGAAGGTTGGTGCTGGAAGAATTGATGGTTATCTAAAATGCTGTTTGGGTTTTCAGGGATTTTGGACCAGTTCTTCTTTCAAGTAGCTTTCACATGATTTGAGATAAGATTTACCCGTAAGCATTACTGAATGGTGTTGTGTAAGCAAAACCAATGGTAATGTTAACTGGTATTTAAAAAATAATTATTAAAATAATGATAGAGTGGGACTATCTCAGAAACACATCATATATTTTGTTAATTTAAAAATCCTAAAGATCCACGGGAATTTCTCACTGCCTTTTGCTGATCAGGTTTTAGGGTATGGTAAGGAAGGGTTAAAAATCCAACTTAAAACGCTTGGTGACTGTTTGATAACTGAAAGATACTTGAATCCATATTTGTAACTGAGAAGTTTTGATATAATTAGATTATACTTCTGTTATTTACTTGCTCCTTTCACTCTTATTGCTTATCTTCTTTCCCTGGGAAGATGAAGTAATAAATTTGCTCACACAGTGGATCACTAGACTATTCTCTTAAATTTGTAGTTCTTGAAAGCCTGGGATGGCATTCTTTTCCCATCCATGCAATTGGATCCACTTTGTGTTTTATCACCAATATATTTCATTTTTCAAATTTGCCACTGAAGGAAATTGCATTTAATTTGTAAAAATGTAATGATGGCCTTCCATACAAACAGGTCAAAGGAAATCCATTTCTAGTTTAAGATGTTACCAGGTTTTTATAAAGTAGCTTTTTACTTTCTCTTGTCTTGACTAACTTTGATCTGTAAACACACATCTTAAATCCTCTCTGCTTAATTCAATTTGATGCTATTTAAATGTCTTTCTTCTTACTCAATTGATTATGTATTACTAAAGCATATTGACAAAAAGCCTCCCTGTAGAAGTACTGCCCTCCTGAATTGTCAGTGTCATTGATGCTTATTGTCTTACACACTAATGAGCATGTTTTTGTATGTTTATTTTTTGTTTCATTGTAGAATGCATTTCTGGTGTTTGTTTGGTTTGTTAGTTTGTTTTTTTTCCTGTTAAACATTTCCTTATTTTGTTTACATTAGTAAATTTTAGCCATAGAAAACTTGTAACTTTTAAATATGCTTTCAGGTATACATAAGTATCAGCATTCATTTATGTATTGCTAAAGAGGTTTCCTCTCCAACTTGGTTCTGCAGTAGTCTGGAGTCTGTGAATACACTTTAAAACAAGAACCAGGGCTTATAGTTTATAAAATGTTTTAAATACACATTATGGGGGGGGAAGTTATAGAAATTGAAATGGGGAAAAGGAACAGGTGTGTTTTGGGTTTGTTTTTCTAAACTGCTACATGCTGTCAGTTCTAAAGCTAAAATCAGGAAGAGGTGGGTTTTTCAGCAATTGCCTATTTTTTGGTGTTCTGAATCTTTAGGTTTTCGCATATTTTTGAGGTATGCAGCAGTTGAGGGCCTGAAATTTTAACAGGACAGCTGTGACCATGTAATCGCAGTACTCTGAGATGGAGCTTTAAAAATATCTCAGGATTTGCAACTGTTACTTTCAAACATGAAGACTCAGCTGTGCTTATTTGTGCCATTTGATATAATCTATAGAAATAGATTTAAATGTCATTTTTGAGGTCAATAACTGTGCAGAAATCCCAGTGATGCTGGGGTTTTAGCGTTAGGGATTGCTTGAGCAAAGATTTCAGGATTTGGGTCATGCTGAAGAGAGTAATGGGCAGGAAGTCAGAGCTCACAGAACAGTGGATGGTTTATAACTGTGCTTGAAGTGCTTACAGTATTGTGTTATCTTTTGAGGAATTAGCCAGAAAAACAAGCTTCCAGGTACGATAGTTAAGACTATGAACCTTTTTCCTCCGTCCCAGTTTGGTATCCTTGTAAAGCTGTCCTGACTATCCAGAAATTCTTCAGTTTCACACTAGAAACTGTTTAGCAAGTTGTCAGTTTTCCAGTCTCTTCATGTATTTTGGCATTTGAGAAAGTGGCCAAAAGTTCTTCTTAAAACAAAGAGGTATTTCTTTTCGCTTTGTTACAACAGTTGGCCTTGCCAAGTAACTGAAACACATGCTTTCACTAACCAAATTGCTCGATGGGCCAGTCACAGCTTCCATGCAAGCGGCTTCATGAAATTCTCATCCTCGCAGTTGCACAGTTGTATTTACATTTTGCTGCCACCACCTGTGTGAAAGTTACTTCTCTTCTCTCATGTCATGTCCGCTCCTGCCTTTTTCATTGTCGACAGACATGTCAGCAGCAGTGACAGAGTAGGAAAGCCCTACCGTGGTGTGAAACCAGTATTCAGCATTGGAGATGAAGAAGAATATGATACTGGTAAGCAGATTTTCCTTTTACCTCAATGAGCTTATTTAGACAAAATTATTAATTTTAGCTAAATCATTAGTGTATTTTACATCTTTGTCTTACAATGTGTCATTTTTCTAACTATTATAATTGATTGTGTTTGTTATGATGGTACCTAGGATCAACAAAGCAACACCCTCTTCAAATGTGTAGTAGCAGACTAAATAAAAACAATTTTTGTGGTAGGCACCAAACAGCAAACATAAAGAAATGGAAAAAGATGGGTTTAGTGGGTTGTTTGTGTTCACTTGTTATTTCTGCAGTGAAGATCTGTTTTTTTTACACTGGTATTACATGTGTAAACCTGCAATCGTACCTCTGTTGCTCAGGACAGTAAGCAAAATGTAAATGACCTAGTTTGGCTAATAGATCTCAGGTTGAAACTCTAGTATTGTCAGTTAGTATAATGATGTGAGTTTCTAAAAATATAGTTGGAGATAGATTAAAGATGGCTAATGTGTGCACACCTCTCCAGTGTTTTGGACTTCTTTTATATTTTATTTTATTTTTTTAATTTTATTTTTTTTACCCCCTCTCTTCAAAATAGATGAAATTGATAGCTCCTCAATGTCAGATGATGATCGAAAAGAGGTCGTCAACATCCAAACGTGGATAAATAAACCTGATGTGAAATACAACTTCCCTTGTAATGAAGTAAAAGAAAATGGACATATGTTTCCCAGGTACTGGAATTAGTCCTAATCTTAATGAAAACATCTGTCTTGATAAACATTTAAAAATGTTTAGAAGTTGGGCATTTAAATTATTCTTGATACTAAACCAGAACAAATGTTACTAACATATTTGCATTCTTTTATTTGCAGTGCTATAGAATGTTAATTATGTACAAAACCTTGTATGATGTTTTGCTTTGCAATGCAAAGATAGTAAGAAAAATATTCTCAGTATTCATAGGTTTGTTTTTCAAGACCAGGAAGACTCAAGTACATGTGGTTCTGTTTTTTCTTGTATACTTGTCTCTTCACCTTGTACTATGCACCTATCTTACCCCTAAGTTCCAGTGACCTTGTTAATCCCGCATGAGCAGAACATGATCCTTGCTGTGTTTAGTCCTGTTGAATCTGCATAACAGGAAATTTTGATGGGCTTTCTCTTGCATCGTGGTCTGTTCTTGTCTTTTTTAATTAGTTTTATTTTCCCATTAAATTTATTTGATTTGGTGTGTGAATACTAAGTTGTCATAGTATGATTTCTCAAATGGAGTTGTAACTTAACTAGTGTGGGAACACACTAGTTGAGCACACATTCCTTCTGTGAAGAAAGCAAAAGTGGGTCTGAGCTAACGGGTCAGCATCTCCATGTTAGTGCTTGTATATTGACTGACAATCATGGGGTGCCAGCACGTCTTTTTTGACTTGGGTCTGATGCTCCACACGTAGAGTTGCTGCTCTCTAGATGGTAGGGATGGGATTGGGGTATGATTGAGGAACAAAAGAGAAGCTGGAGGTATTTTCCCTGCTCTGTGCGTGGCCTGGCACATTACTGGTGGTTGTGATCTTTGTTGATAGCACTCATGGCTGTTGTGTTGAGGTGAGGATGTTAACTGCCTGCTCTGGTTTTGTGCACTATTGAGGATGCCATGCTTTTTTTCATAAATGGCTGTGATACAGCACTGAAGGAAAACTTGAAGTATTTTGTAGACCTTTCCAAACTACAGATTTTAAAGGTATTAAAAATGCTTCTTAGATTTCGGAACTGTTTCATCTAGCTCTCCCTGCGTAGATTATTTGTAGAATTTAATTTCCTGTGTAGTTTCTGTTGTAGCTCATTAGCAAATTTAACTTGTATTTTTCTTTTCCTTCAAGTCACCTCCTAGTAACAGCAACTCACATGTACTGTTTGAGAGAGATTCCATCACGAAAGGGCCTGGCTTACATACAGTCTCGACAGGCACTCAACTCTGTAGTCAAAATCACATCCAAGAAGAAACACCCGGAACTGATCACCTTTAAATACGGAAATAGCAATACTTCAGGCATAGAAATTTTGGCAGTTGAAAGGTAAGCCATCTCAATAGCAGAGCTGTAAGTAATATTGATGTACAGAATGCTGTCAGGTGGAAATCAGGGGCATGCTGAGGTTCCAGGAAGTGAGTTAAAAAAACATTACTTTTAATTTAGGTATAGATAATTGTGAACTAGACAAAAGATCTGCCAGCAGAACGAGGAGAGTTTACAAGAACCAACAGAGAGGAACTTCATGGTCTGCAATGACAGTTGTTGGGGGTGGGATGTAGGCAAGTGGGTATTTTTGTTTCTTTTCTGTAATGTCCCTTCAATGAAAATGGAGTGGACAGCTACCTGCAGCCTAGAGTATGGATTTGTGAAGAGTGGGATTTGAGAGAGTGATCTTTCTTCTCTGATACCTTTTTGGAGACTTCTAACTCTTCCTATGCATTATACAAGGAGCCCAGAAACCTAACCTTAAAATTCTGAACCCCTGAAACCTGGTTCCTGAAAGTTAGATATTGCTACACTCAGCATTTGCCTGCTTAAGACTAGGGGGAAGTCAGAGGGATGGGTGTATTGGGCTTTTTTTTACTGGTGTAGCCTGTTGTTTCTTGGCACTGTTTAATAAAGTTGTTGACATCAGTTGACACTTTCTCATCCTCTTGCTTGGGGAGAACTGTGTCCAGTGGATGCCCTGTTTCCACAAAAGGTGGGAGATGAGCTTCCTAGCTAAATAGGGAACTTCTTGTATGCCTTTTGGCTGCTTAGAATTAAGTTAGTTTGGTATTAAGTCCGACAAAGATAAATTTAAATGTTGCAGAAAACTTTTCTGCTTGGTGAATTATTGCATTGCTACCTTGACTGGAGCAAATTCAGAAGAGAAAGGATCATAAATAAATGATCTAGAGCTATCTGTCGGGATTAAATGCAAACAACCCACCAAAAAAAAAAAACCCACCACCACCCCCCCAAAACAAACAAACAAACAAAAAAAAAAACCACACACACAAAAAAACCAAGAGAGGCCATGCTTCAGACAGTGCTATGTCTAGGGATCTTGAACTGCCTAATCTCTACTGTTGTCAATTAATGAATAACCTTTCCTTCCAGGATGGCCAGCGAAGTACTCCCCAACAGTTTTAAGTTCACAAGTGGAAAGTGCTTCATAGTGGAAGTGGGAAATTAATCTTATTTTCTCAGTAGTTTTTCATTGTAATATATTCCCCTCATTCCTTATAGTTTGTGCAAGAGGAAAAATTAAAACAAGAATTATGGAAATGATACTCAAAAATTTCATACTGAATTAATGATGGTTTTCTCTAATCTCTTTTTTTTAAGGTATTTGATTCCAAATGCAGGTGATGCTACCAAAGCCATAAAACAACAGATCATGAAAGTATTGGATGCCTTGGAAAGTTAATAACTAAAGACTTTGTAGAGAACAGTTTGTAAAGAAGAAGCAACCAAGATACTGTATGTGGACACAAGCTGACTGTTTCCCAACTGAATACTAACTTAAGAAATGTTTTCTGTTTGCGAATGGGAGTGCCTGAGTAGCAGGCTTAAGATAGGGTAAATTATTATCAGTTTCTGAACAGGATTTTTAATTTTTTTTTATTGGTTTTGGGTTGGGGGTTTCTTTTTTTTTTTAATGTTTATTATAAAGGTCAGTTTGTTTCATTTTTAATGCAGACTTAATGTGAGTCATCTGGGTTCACATTAAGTGTGTTAAAGAAATGAAGGACTGCCAGATACAGAAAAGCAGTTGAAAACAGAATGGGTTTTCAAATTACTGACCCTTGAAAGTAGTATGTCTTCATTGTCTACAGTCTATAAATTTGATGATTATTTTTTGTAAACTGATCTAAAAACTTGGTTTTATGTGCAGAGCAGATACAAAATCTTAAAAATACTGGTTCCTTCTCATTAAAAAGGGCTACGTTCAGCTTGGGCTGCTGATAAATGGAAAAAATGCAAGCAATTTTTTAAAAAATTTAATTTTCCAGTATTATCCAATGCTAGGTTAAATAATTGGAATTGGTGGCAAGGGAATTTTTAAATATCAAAATAAACTGTGCACAATAAGCTTTTACTACAGGGTTGTGATTTTTTTAATTATGCAAACTTTTACATTTCATAGGTTGAAGCTGTTTCTCTTATAAAAATGATTGTGTGCATTGAAATTGAAGATAATGCCTCATGACAGAGTATGATAGTTGAGAACAAGTTATCTTACTCTTCAAAAACAAAATGTCCAAGATAACTAGAACTTTAGAAACCTTCAGTTCAGCACAGAAGTGAGGATGTGCTGATTGAAAGTGCATTCAGCAATAAAATTAATGCATACAAATAAAATTAAGAGATGTAAGTGCTTTGTACTAGTGATAAATGTATTCATTATCTGTTGCTTTCATTGATTTAAGGGTTTGCTAATATTCTTTTAACTAACATATTCTAACTTAGCTAATGTTTGAGAGATGGCAGCTATGTGATTGTTTATCAGCAGCTTTCCATTTGTTCCAAGAACGGTTCTCTTAAAAAAAACTCAGTGTCTTTATGGCCAAGGCATAGCATCTTTATAGACTGTGGAAGTTACCAAAAACTCTGAAATAAAGATGACAGGGATTAACTTTGCTGCATGAAGTCTTCTGAGTATTTGAATAAAAATCTGTGAATTGGTAGCTCATCAGGAGGTAAAATAAATTAAACTGACCTTTATAAAAATGAGTTATTCTAAGTTATTTTACTAGGAATCAAGCTAGGGCACCTTATTTCTGGAACTAATTCCTTTTTTGTTTTGTTTTGTGTTTTTTTTTTCCTTCTTAGTATTTGAGTAAACACCAGTAGAACTTGAACTGTTGAAGATATTTGCATGAAATTGCACCTGGGCCAACACTCATGTATTTAGTTTTGCCCAGCAGCTGTTGTATTACATTTTCCTCTTCCTACTCCCTTCTGAAAATATCCTAAAGAGTCTCTGACTCTGTGCCTACTTCAGCAATGAGATTTTTTTCATGTAAAGATGTTTGTGTTACTGTTTATAAACTACAGTTGTAAATAAACCAGTACAATTTGAACATAACTTGTTCTTTCAGAAAGCATTTAGTTACATACTGTGTGAATTTTTTGAATCAATTAACAGTTTTTCCTAAACGTATTTTGTAAAGGAAGTGATTTTGATCTTTGGAGTGGAAAAAGCTGATTATGGATCATAGGGCACTGCTGTCACTGACATCTTAATGTAAGTATTTTGGAATTTAGACTTAGACTAATTTCAGTAGATACTTTTAAGTGAGCCATAGTAAGCATTCCTAGGAAGGTCAAAATGAATTATCAAATGGTGACAGCATAGAAAGGATCTCTGCATGAATTCCAGACTTCTCAGCATCATATTTTTCTATTATGAAAATGCTCACAAAATGCTACAACTCATTTCTCCTAGTCATTGGAGTGGGGGGAATTGTGAAAAGTACACTCAGTTGTTACATGGGTGTATTTGGGTATTAAATGTGGAATGTGGGTAATGTGTATGCTTCTCTATGAGGACAACAAACAGCTTTTAGATCTATAGTAGGTAAAACTATAGTAAGTCAATTCTTAAATTTCTTCTGTGTAGAAATATGTAATCCAAGCCATTAAGAGGCTAATTATATGTAATTTTTAAGACTGTGCCAAGTTATCATCAGACTCCTTACAAAAGTCAGGCCAAACTATGAATCATTTCAGTAGTGTTTTATGCATCTCTACCCACAGTTCAAAGGCATATCTGTAGTTAGTGTGTTGGTTACAACGTTTGTATTGTTAAGCAGATTTCCAGTTACGCTACTGGGGCAACAGTTTATGAAAAGAAAAATCAAAACACTCAGCACGCTACTGCCTGTCCCTTTCATCTTCAAGGTATTTTTTTTTTATTATTTGCTAGGAGTTTGCAGGCTCTTGGGTTTTATTGCATGCAGTGCTGTCTGTATTGTTGAGTATAAGATGGCAGCTGCTGTGTCACTGGATTTTTATTTTTATTTACTTTGGTCATAGAAATGAGGTCTGTAGGCAGGAAAGAAACGCTCTTGACAGAGTAAGCTTTCCTGTCAAGTGGAAGCTTTTACCTTTGTGTTTCATCGCCAGGGTCAGTGCAGCTGTGCTCACTGATGGCTCTTCAGTTATCTCACATGCTCTTTTAGATTCTGATCTGTATGAGAACTTGTACAGAACTTTATATGTATTACACTCCAAAAATACTCTGACAGTGGAGATGCAATTCTACTTACATTGCCTTCGTCAGATGAAGGTAAAGATTATTTGCTGTTTTTTTCAGTTTAGTTCCTGTTAGGCCTTACACCTTGGTTATCAGCAGTGTTTGTAGCTTTTCCTTCCAACTGCGTTTCAGCTGAAGTTTCAAAACTTCTGATACTGTCAAATAACCCTTTTCAACTTAGGCATAGTCTACTGAATGGCTGAAACGTTTCCCCTTATGGGGAAGCAAAAAGGGGAGGTGATAGTGTGTAACTTGTGTTTTTTGGGTGTATTTGGCACTTTCAGATATTTTTGTTTTCAAATTTGAGAAATACACTGTATCTCTCTGAACCATGGGAAACTGAATTTTTAACCTGTGCTTTTTGCCTTGAAGGTGTGATACAGCTTCACTGCTTTCTTATCTTGTGTTCTGTCCCAAACCTCGTGTGAACTCAGGAGACAGCCATTCTTTGCACATGGAAACCTGTCAGGTGTGCTGTTAAAAAAACAAAAAGTTCATACATGCTGTTTCTACTCACGTGGGCAGGTGTGAACGGGAGGAAGGCCTGCCAAAGAGCTGCCTCATCCCCTCCCCTGCAGTTGACCGCTGTTGGTAATTCTGCCATCCTTTGTCTTCATTAGTTTAGGATGTTCCCTTTACTGCTCTAAGGGGCAGATTGATCAGTTTTTCTCTTGAAGGAAGGTTTGTAACTGCTGCAAGCAGTAGTGGTTATGCACTTCCCATCCTTTATATTTCTGCATGTTTCCTGAAAGTGAACACGTGTAAGAGATTGATCACCCTGGAATACTTATTTTGTGTTATCTTTGCCATTTCTGCTGTCATGTGCTTTCAACTTGACTCTTGCACAAGAAATACTGCCTCTACACAACACGGAACCATAGAACAGTTTGGTTTGTAAGGGACCTTTAAATGTCATCTAGTCCATCACACCACCCCTTACTCCAGTGAGCAGGGACAGCTTCAACTAGATCAGATTGCTCAGAGCGCCATTCAACATGGTCTTGAAAGTTTCCAGGGATGGGAATTCTAATCCTTCTCTGGGCAACCTGTGCCAGGTGTCTCACTACCCTTATTGTAAAAAAAAAAAAAAATAAAATCTTCCTTAGATCTAGTCTAAATCTACCTTTTTTTAGTTTAAAACCATTACCCCTTGTCCTTTTGCAAAAGGCCCTGCTAAAACGTTTGTCCTTATCTTTTGTATAAGCCCCCTTTAAGTTACTGGCAGGCTGCTATAAGGTCTCCCTGGAGCCTTCTCTTCTCCAAGCTGAACAGCCCCAGCTCCCTCAGCCTGTCCTCATAGGAGAGGTGCTCCAGCCCTCTAATCATCTTCGTGGCCCTCCTGGATGTGAATCTGCAATTCTACAAATGTGCTTTTAAAAAGGCCATGATTGTAAAACGTACGTGAGGCAGTGATGTTCTGTGTTGAATAGACAGGAGCAGGTAATAAAAGCATTACAGCAGTTCTTGTATTGGTTTGTACCTTAGAACATACTGTTCCTGTAAAGGAAGATGGGAATGTCCCAGGTGCTCAAGTTGCCCTATGAACAGGCACAGATCTCTTGGGACGAGCCCTTAAGAAATACAAGGCAGCTTGTAGGGATTGCATGGGGCTGGGAGGGTAGACAGGGAGACAAGGCGTCAACAGACACCTTATAGGCACATTGACCCTGGAGTACCGAGAGATGTGGATGTGGGTTTTTTGGCAGGGTGCTGAAGGTGCACTGCTGGCTCCCTGTGGTCCACGGGGCTTCAGCAGGGGCAGAGCCTCAGCAGCAGTCTGGATTTGGGGAAAGTGCCAGGTCCTGAACTTGGACCACAACAACCCCATGCAGCGCTACAAGCTTGGGGAAGTGTGGCTGGAAAGCTGCCTAGCAGGAAGAGACCTGGGGGTTCTAATTGACAAGCAGCTGAATATGAGCCAGTGGCATCCTGGCTTGTATTAGAAATAGCGTGACCAGCAGAAGTAGGGAGGTGATCGTCCACCTGTGCTCAGCACTGGTGAGGCCACACCTTGAGTACTGTGTCCAGTTCTGGGCACCTCAGCACAAGAGAGATACTGAGGTGCTGGAGCAAGTGCAGAGGAGGGCAATGAAGCTGGTGAAGGGCCTGGAAAACAAATCATATGAAGAGCAGTTGAAGGAGGTGGGATTGTTTAGTTTGAGGAAGAGGAGGCTGAGGGGAGACCTCATCACTCTCTACAACTACTTGAAAGGGCACTGTAGAGAGGTTGGTGCTGGTCTCTTCTCACAGGGAGTTAGTGATAGAACAAGAGGGAGTGGCTTCAAGCTCCACCAGGGTAGGTTTAGATTGAACATTAGGAAAGAATTTCTCACAGAAAGAGTGGTCGGGCATTGGAATAGGCTACCCAGGGAGGCAGTTGAGTCACCATCCCTGGAGGTGTTTCAGAGTCACTTAGATGTGGTGTTGGGGGATATGGTGTGGGGGAGAACTTTGTAGGGTAGGGTAGATGGTTGGATTCCATGATCCCAAGGGTCTCTTCCAACCTAGATGATTCTATGAAATTGGTCCCGAAATGGGTTGAAGAAACCAGCCAGGCTTTAAGAGCAGTGTTCAACCAGCTTTTAACCAAGCACCGCGGGAGAGGCTCTCCCTGTTCCCGCCGCGCGGGGTCCGGGACTACATTTCCCAGCAGCCTCCGCGGCTGGGCCAGCATGCGTGCCCCCGCGCGGGCCGCCCTACCCCCTCCCCCGCGGCCCTATAAGAGTGGGGCTGGAGCTGCGCGCGGATGCAGGCGGCGCGCGGAGCCATGGCCAGTGAGTGGCGGCGCGGGTTGGGCAACGGTCACTTCCAGCGGTTACTTCTTCTCGTACCCCTCCTCATCATCATCTTCCTCCTTCTCGCACTCCCTCCCTCCCTCCCTCCCTTCCCCGGGGAAAAGGGGGCCTCAGGAGAAGCTCCACCGCTCGCCCCGGGGCCCTCCGCGGAGTCGCCGCCTCCCCGCTGCCGGCCCCTCCTGGGCCCCCTTGGGGCCTTGCGTTCTTGCCGGGCCGTGGGTTGGCTGCTGTCCCGGCTACTGTCCCCTGGGGGTCCCCAGTTCTGTTCGGGACTGGAAAGGCCTCAATCCTGAGCGCTCCCTCCGAGCCTCAGGTACTCGAGGTAGCCGTAGGTATTAGAGGGAGCTGCTCTGGGCACTACTGCTTTACCACAGGCTGATGGAAACAGTTTACCGTGCGTCTCTCTACTGCTGCAAACCCTCGGCTTGTCAAGAAAACTGAGAACCAGACTTGCTTAGCTTCTGTTATTTTTAAACAAAAAACAAAAAACCCCAAGCTCTGCGGCGACGCAAACGTGAACTATTATCTTACTCTGACACACTTTTACCTGAGTGTGGTTTGCATTGCTATAGGTTTATCCTAAGAATTCCTTTTAAAGAAGTTTTTGAGGCAGCTTAGCAAGGCTGGAAGGAGAGGTCTTATACCTCTACAGCACTGTTGCATATTTCTCTATATTTCTGTTAGTTCTACGTATCAGTGTTTCTGAACAAAGCTGTGGGCACAAGCGCATGTATTCTGATGTGACCGAGCTTTACTTTTGCATTTAAACATGTTCCAAATCTGAGACCTATGGAAAATAAGTTTTATGGTTTCCTGGTGTGTTAAACATTATGGGAGCAAAGTTAGTTAAAGTTTTACCTAGTGGATGCTCTTTTGGTTTTATTGTAGAAGTGGATTTGTGCTGAAATGTGAATCTCTTAAGTGTCAAACTTCTCTGAGCTAAAACATATTTCACAAATACACAAAGTTTTAGACAGATTACTAGTATCGTTATGTAGGTGGGTCTGGAAGCTCACTATGATTGCATCTTTTCAAAATCTCAGTGAAGATTCTTTTATTCAATAAACCAAATGTTAAGAGTCTCTCACGCGAAGAGCAGCGAAGTGAGTAGTTCATCATTTGCTTAACCTCTAGAAGCTAGCTGCTTAGCTACTGAAGTGAGAGCTAAAGTAGGAAGAAAGGTATTCTGGTCTGCCTGTTCCTGACCCGACCTTGGGCTTCATCTGAATTATTCTGTTTCCCTGATCACGGAGGCTGTGTTGCCTGCAGTTTTTTCTTTATCCTGTAGTGGTCTTTGACTGTATGAGGGACACTGGTAACACTTGTGGTTGTTTCTTGGCTAGAAGTCATATGGTAAAGAAACTGTCAGGAAAGATGTTATCCTTATTAGTTTATATAGCCATTTCCCGAGCAAGGTGTGATCTGAGGGATAAAAGGAAACTTCCTACATTTGGTGCTGTTGGTATTATCCAATCCTTTAGTTTGCTAGTGGCATTTCAGGACATGAAGTGGTCATCAGGCAATGGGTGCAACAGAAAGATAGGCTCATGAATTGTGTAGCAAACTGGGGAGAAAGAAAAAAGTCCAGGTGCTTAGTGTCTCCCTTTCTGTTTTGCAGTATATTACATTAGAACTTGAGCTGATTACTGCCTAGGCTAAGTGTTACTAGTGTGTGAACTCTGTGACCTGAGCAGAGTGATTATAATGTAGGGTTACCATTAGCAAGCCTAGGTTTTAATGTTCTCCCTGTGTTAAAAGGCAGTTTCCAGAGTCTTAGACCATGAAATGAGTTGGAAGGGGTTTGCGTATATGTTGGCACGTAAGCAAATTTATTTTGTTAAATGCTTCTTAGTGAATTCAAATTTTGAAGAGTGTCTCCTGAGGATATTCTGCTGACTAATGTTCTCTTTTCTGTCCTTAGACTTCCGCCTGGCTCTTATTCAGCTTCATGTATCTGCTGTTAAATCAGATAACCTTCAACGAGCCTGTGGGCTGGTGAGAGAAGCATCAGCTAAAGGAGCAAAAGTAGTGGCTCTACCTGTGAGTGAAGATCATGGGCTACTTAGCACCTATACCTCAAACCCTTGGAAACTTCTTTCTAGTGTTACTGATGCATTACATACTCTTATTTCTCTCTGGATAGTTTAGACACTGTATAAGGCTTCAAAATAGAAAAAAAAAAAGGCGGGGGGGGGAATTCTGTCTAGGAGCACATTTAAGAGAGGGGAAAACAGCAAAAAAGTAAAAAACCACATCCTTTCTGTTGCATAAGATTCTGGTTAAGTTTTTGCTGGTTTAAATCCTAGGCAGTTCCATCACAGGTAAGTTCTGAATTCACAAAAGTGATACTGCAGAAGCCTTCTGTGCTAGAAATGTAGGAAAAGATGATTTTCAGCTAAATAACGTTGCCCTGAAGATGAAAGAAAACAGGTGTATCACGACTCTTTGTTATAATCATTCCAGATGAGATAGCACATGAGAAACAAATGGCTTTAAGACATTTCCAGCAGGTCATTTGCAGCTGAATTATGTTATAAAACACACTTCTGTTGTGAATTCCTTGTGTGGCAACATAAATAGCCACTTAAAATTACTGACCATTTCTGATTTACTTTTTGGACTTCAGCTGTGGTTAACTTGCTGAATTTTCATACAGATGAGCGTGCTGGCAACAAGGTGACCTTTCCAGTGCAGCCTTGAGGGTTTTTTTCCTCTCTTCCTGGGGGTATGTGTGTTACCCTAGTGCCCTGCAGCTTCTGACTCAGGAGTGCAAAGTTCTCTGGGTGAACTTTTGGTGTGAATGTTTTACACACAGAATGCTTTTTCTCCTTCTGTCACAGGTGAAGTATTAAGCAACCTTCTCAGCTCCTCTCTGCTGCAAGTGTGACCTTTGATTATTCTGTCTGGGCCTCCTACTCTGAGATTATCTATTATTTGCTAGTTTCATCATCTGTGCAAACATTCGGTTTTCCAGACCTATTTAGTTGAGGTACTTTGCCAATGATAATTTAAGGTTTTAGAGTTAAACTTGTCAAACAAACGTAAGGTTTGTCATGGGCTTTTGGAAGGTAAATTTTGTACTGGCATTAGGAAATGAGCATAAAATATTCTCATCCCTCCACTTTTTATTTTCCTTTTTCAAGTCATGCTACACAAAGAACAGAAGTAACTTGCATGGATTGTATGCCTCTGCAGAGGCGTAGATTATACAGTGATTTTCCTGTGACATCTTAGTCTTGGTGTGTTGAGCTTTTTCATTTCTGAACCAGGAAAAATTTGAGAGAGAAAAGCCATTTGCAGTGTTTATGGATAAAAAATAAAAACAAAATCCATTTGAACATAAAACTTGATAGAAAGCTATTCAAAGACTTGTAATTGTATTCCTACCACTTTGGAGAGCACAGCACTTGGTCATCTGTGCAGACAGACTGCAGTTCTGTTCCAGTGTCAACTTATGAATAGCCGCATGCAATGCTACCACAAACTTGTGCAGACTCTGCCTCTTTTGAGCCCATGGTTTCAGTACCACCTGCACTGACACTGCAAGTGGCAAGATGGAGGGGGAGGCAGCTGGCATTGCTTTCATTTCCTTGGAAGTTCAATCCAGCTTTCAAAAGCCTGGGAAGCTCATTTGGCAGCCTGCAGAGACTTCTCTTCCTACCTGTTCCATCTACGAATTCTGCTGTGGGTTAGCTGGCACCTGTCGGTACACTGTCTGCTTATGGGGCAAAAACATCTGTCCAGTTTTCGGTTCAGTTACTCCAGTTCAGTAGACTCTACTACAGTTGATAAGAAGTTTGCTTGAGCGGTTAAGGCATAGGTGTTTGTTGTGCTATTCAGAGCTTGATTTTTGTGGGTTTTGGTTTTGGTTTATTTTTCCTTTGGGGCATTGTGTTACAACTTCAGGTGAGTAAAAGTAACAATTGAGGCAGATGCTTGAGAATCTTGGAAGTGCTTGCTGAAGTGGAAGAGTAGGTGCTGGTACCTTCGACAGCCTATTTGTGGCCTTCAGCTGCACTCCTTTAGGGGACAGAAATGTGTTGGGAAGATACCTCCCATCCTGACAGAGCTGGAAAATGTAGTGCAGAGTAAAAGTTCTGGGTATCTTGGGCATCTCAAATAACTCTAACCACCTAGGTTAGGTCATATAAACTGCTCTGTTAATCGTACCATCCTAGGGATTACATGCTTGGTTCTGAAGGATAGCAAATCTTTAACCAGAGCCCAGGACAGAAGACACCGTTCAGCTGTGATGAACTAGTGTTTAAAGGATTGTTTCAGCAAAGAATAAGTAATTTTGAGAAATGTGTGCTTTTGTAAATGCCTTTTTAAAAGTGAAGAAATCACAGGCTGGATGAGCACGAGCACTTCATAGTTTTGAGAGGATCTCTATCTAGCAAATTGACTAGGTGGAACTTGGCTCATTGTACTGATAAGAACGTTCCTTGTCATCTTGCTGTCTAGACTGACAAATGTGCTAGCCTTGTTACTTGCTGTTTGCGTGACACTCCTGGCTAGTGTTCTGTTCAGCATGCAGTCACACCAACGCACCCACTGCAATTTCTCTGATCATTAAGGTCTCTGTGGTCTCCTGATATTTTCTGATTTGCTTATTGAGCTCCTGTAAACTAAATTCCTGTAACTAGCGGTTGTATGAGAACATTGATTAATAAAGAGGAGTTTGAAAGGTCAAGTACATCCCCTTGAGTGGTGTTACAGAATTTTAACTTTTTTTTTTTTTTTTCCCTGAATTCTAGGAATGCTTTAATTCTCCCTATGGAACCCAATACTTCAGGGAGTATGCAGAGAAGATCCCTGGGGAGTCAACACAAAAGCTCTCAGAAGTTGCAAAGGAGTGCAGCGTATATCTCATTGGAGGTAGTTTATTCTTAGTGCCCCATCTCATTGAGGGGAAAATGGGCAACGTCTGTTAGTACCATTGGATCAGAAATCCATGTAACACAGTTTGGGAAATCTTTGTTCTCACCTTTACAAAGGATCCATTCCGGAAGAGGATGGTGGGAAGCTGTATAATACATGTGCTGTCTTTGGGCCTGATGGGGCAATGTTGGCAAAGCATAGGAAGGTAAGATGGCAGAATATTGTTATTAAATATAATATCTTTTGGAAATTAAGTAGTTAGATCAAGAATACCTAGCTATTTTATAGGGATTCTTTTCTTGAGGAAGATAGAGCCATACTACAAATCAATCATTACATTTTTCACTATTTTTAACTATTCTCTATTACTGCATAGGAGAAGGACAGGGCATTCTATTTGGTAAGCAATATAAACGTTTGATATGTGCATCACTTGAGTCACAGGAATTATACGTGTTGTTTAAAGTGGCCAGTCTCTTTGTCTTTTTTTTTCCCCCTGAAATAATTTTTAGACATGTAGATTTTTGTAAAGAAGAAAACTGCTTTAAATTATCAGTCTTAAGCAGTGTTTAGTTGGGATCCTGACAAAAGAGTGGTCTAGATAACAGTAACTAGGAAACACATGCCTAGTAGAAAGAGACTCAAATACCAAGCATATAAATTGTTATTAATTGTTATTATTCATACGACAATTACAGGTTCATTTGTTTGACATTAATATTCCTGGGAAGATAGTGTTCAAAGAGTCTGAAACACTGAGTCCAGGGAATAGTTTCTCCGTCTTTGATACTTGTGAGTATGAGACAACCCATCTCTTTAAGGAGCTCTACCTCAATAATGCTACAGTCATTCTGGAGTTCTCTTCCCCTTCCTCTTTGCCAGCAATGGATTTTTAGGCTGTCAGAATTAAATTAGGCACTTGACAACCATGGCAAATATAGTTTTAAGTTTGTTTCAAGTCACTTCTGAAACTTCTAAAATGCAATGTGATTGCAAAAGGACAGAGGAGTAGAAAGGGTTAAAGCATACATCGTGACACTTGCCTTAATAAATAGCGATCTTACTGATTTGTTAGGAGAAGTTACTTTGGTTTTTTTTATCGAAGTTATGTCTTTAAATGGTTCTTAAAGAAGTGGCTTGGAAAAATATATGTAGCAAACAGCATAATAATGCTGTTTCCATAGTAACAGAAACAAATCACTTGTAAATCCCATTCCAACATTCCTGAACCAACCACATCAGATGAAAAAGCAAGACACCTCCCCTTACCCCCCAATTTTCAAAAAGTAACACGTCCTGTTTAGTGGGCTCTCCGAGGAGTCTTGCGTCCCACAGTCACATTTTTCTCCTTGCAATGTGCACGCTGTAAAACAAAAGTACATGACTTTAGTTTCTTTAGTCTGTGAAAAGCCGCGAGTGCTTTCTTTTCTTGAAAAGAAAGTGAAAACCTGCAGCTAGATCAGAGATGAATGTATTACACCAAGACCTGATGTAACAATCTGTTGTGGAAATGGCTGTTTTTAAAGGGTAGAGAGGACTTCCGCTCATCGTGAAGCATCTCCCACAAATAACCAGTGCTTGTTACAGAGAAGGATGTACATTTAAATATAAAATAACAGTCAGCAGGATGGCTCCGGGGAGGCTTGTCATTGTTTTTGTGTACTTGTAGCAATGTGACTGTTGTCTTTTGTGTTTTGAAAACAGCATACTGTAAAGTGGGCCTGGGCATCTGCTATGATATGAGATTTGCTGAGATGGCTCAAGTCTACGGACAGAAAGGTGAGGCTGGGTCAGCTGGTGGAGCGTGGTTAGCACTAAGGCCTGAACTATGCAGGATGGTTTCAAGGTGGTACATACCTGGCAACCTGTGTGATCAGGCACCCTTATCCTTGCCCATTAACACAAAATGCATTTTATGGCCAAGACTTTGTTATTCAAATGAGTGTCTGTTTCCCTTGAGTAGAGTAACAATTGTTTCCTAATACACATTTGCTGATGGAGTGATGGAGGTGGGTGTATCCCTGGGCTTGGTAACTGTGTAACACAGGGCTTTGCTGGTGTAAGTCATCACCCGTGTCATGTGTGAATACGCTCGATTTGGTTCCATTTTGGGCAGAGGTTGGGAAATACTGAAAGAAACCTCACCTTGAGTCTGAATGTTAAGGGTCACTCTAGGGTAAACAAGCTTCCCCTTAATGATGCTTGGGTTCTAATTTTCTTTTAACAAAGGTTGCCAGCTGCTGATATATCCAGGGGCTTTTAACATGACAACAGGACCAGCTCATTGGGAACTGTTGCAGAGGGGACGGTAAGAACAAAGTAATAGCTTATCTTCCTGTCCCAGAGGGACTTTTAGCATGTGGAACTGAGCTGTTCTTGTGTTCCAGATGACACTGTGCATGAGAAGTGGTGCTGCAGGGCCACTCTGCTATTGGAGCTGCACTGTCCCTCAAGCCCTGCATGAGGCACCAAACTGATTTTGTTGTCAAGGAGAAAAGCAGGAAGTGCTTTTCTTTCACTCCTGACAGCCCCTCAGCAGTTAGACCCTTTCAAGGACCCTTTTCTCTGTAAGCACCCTTCACACACAAAGTTCTGGACAGAAGAGCCCATAACCATTTGGGAGGTGTTCTAATTAGAGATAGAAATAGTCCGTGAGGTTCTGGAATGCAGTGTTGTTTATTCATTTGGTTAGCTTCAATCAAGCTTTGGTACGTACTGAGTGAACATGTAATTCGTTCTACCCGCTAACTCTGGAGCAGGTGCTGGAGACTTCTCTTTTCAGGCTCTGCTCTTTCTGACCTTCATATCAGTTACAATTTCGGCTAGTCCTTGGGAGGATATTCAGCTTGCCTTTCAGAGTGAATTCTTTCACTTCTGCTCAGTTAATTGGTGGTATAAAAAAATATATTCTATTCACTTCTCCTCCCTTCTTTCCTCACCTTTCTTTGAACACAGAGCTGTTGATAATCAAGTCTACGTAGCTACCATATCTCCTGCTAGAGATGAAAAAGCATCCTATGTTGCCTGGGGACACAGCACTGTAGTAAATCCATGGTGAGTTCTTAAAAAAAAACCATCCAAACAAAAAAAACCACTTCACCTTTTCTTGGTTAAAAATATGTTTTGCTTGACAGTCACACTTGAGTCCTGCATTTCCATCTACTTTTAAAAATGTCATAAGTTCTCAGTAAAAAGCATCTGAGACTTAAGCCTACATTCTCAAACTTGCCATTTAAAACTGTCTGACTAAAAAACAAGAAAGAAACTACAAATACTTCAACAGTATGTATTCTTTTTGGTAGTGAAGAAGCTAATTAGTCCTAATACTCAGCATTAGTTAAGCTGCTGATCCTTTCAACTTGTCTCTTGAGTTCAGTCTGTTCTATACTATGCATTACGGTAGTTCTCTGTGCTGAACTGAGCTGTCTTAAACAGCTTACACAAAACTATTTCATTTGCTTAGATAACAACACTGCTTTGACATAAGAAAGAACAAGAATGTCTTCAGCTAGGTAAGAGACATGTTCTGACTTAAGCAGAAGTCATACAAGTGTGCAGGAGGTAAAAGTGACCAAAGCTTCTGTCAGTTATTTTTCTTTCAAATAAATCCACTGGTAGTGCTCTTCCAGATGATTGCGATGTAAGAAAAGCTTTATCCATGTCTTGAGTTTTTAACTTTATATGATAAAAGCACTGACCAAACACCTAGTGGGAGATGTGATAAATAACATTCAGCAGCTCATGCAGAGTAAAAGTATACTCCTATTAAAAGCCAGTAGGATCTGAAAGGAGAAAGTCTTTGCCGTATATAGCTGTCCCTGGTGATGCTGGTTTTTCCCCATTGAGGTATACTGCATGCTCACGTGCACTGGTTCTAATCATGATTCTTGATCTCCCCTATGTTAAATACGTATATGTCATATGTAGTGTGCCCCATATAAAGCCTGCAAGCCATTGCTGACATGCCAGTTAGGAATTATGATGCTATTTTTAGGACAGCCCTGTCTTTACAGCTGTAGACATCAAGGGTAGGAACTCCCATGTGTACAAATAGCAGCAACTGCACTGATGCCTTGAGAGCTCTGTGTTAATGCTGTGAACAAATGTGCTTAATTTTGCAGGGGTGAAGTCATAGCCAAAGCTGGGGCTGAGGAAACAGTTGTATACACAGACATAGGTAAGAGTAAAGTTGCTGTTGGTTTTTTCCCCCCCTGCTTGTTTTCTTGAGTACAAGTCACAAGGCTAAGGAGGCAGCTAAAGTTTGTGGGCTTGCACATGCAATTACAGAGGATGCAGTGTTCCCATCCCTTCTTCACCTTTGCTAGATTAAAGCAAGAACAAGCAGCACTTCACTATTCTCTTTCAGTTTCCTTACTTATGAAAAAGCTGCCACCATAGGAAAGAGCAAAGTTGAGGCTTCCTTCAGCCCTGGCTGCCCAGTTACAGTGCCCTGCAGGCCCATTCTCTGTGAAAACTGCTCTTTTCCCTGCCGTACCTCAGAGCAAGTCCAGAGCTTTCCTTTTTGACTGCTGTTCTAAAAGCTCTCTCTTCCCCCTCTGCAGATCTGAACAAACTGACAGAAGTACGTCAACAAATTCCTATTTTAAGCCAGAAACGTTGTGATCTCTATGGCATAGAGATGAAAAAGTGAAGCTGGGGGAATAAAGAAGGTTGAGTCGACACAATGGCTGCTGCTTTCATCTTCGGAAGGGTTCCCTTACTAGTTGCTCCACAACCTACTGCTAAAATGTGCCAGTTCATTTAAAAAGAAAAGCAAACAAACACAAAACCACCAACTAAAAACAATCCAATTTGGTGGTGTAATTCTAAAATTGATTCAATTGCACCTTTTCTATCTCCTCTCATACTTGAGTATTTTATAGTATTTTACAGCTAGGGTAAAGGTGGAGGTGAAATCAGTTCAATACAGTAGTGATTAACGTTGCTTTTTATGCATCACAATGTTGTAGTTACCTTCTGGGGGCTTTTTTGTAGACCACAGAAATGGGAACCTTGTTCTCACTGGAAGCCCTCTCAAGTCAGCTTTGGTATTGTAAATTTTTCAGCAAATCATCAGGTAACCTAAAGGCATGATTCTTCCATCTCTGTCCTTCTTAGTTGTACGTGCCTTAACAAAGTTCCTTGAATGCCCAACTTCTAACTTGGTGATCTTAAAATTTAACACACTAAGCAAAACAGGCCAAATTCTGTTCTGTACTACTTAGGGACAATGCAAGAAGCTGCTGGAAAGAACTAATACTATAGAAGAATCTGTAACAAGTTTTGGATCTTGCATGGAAACTATATTCATTAAATTCTCCTTATTGCAATTCCTGTTTATTGCTGAGGTGATGTGGGTTACTGTTGTGTTAAAGGAATTCATGTCTCCAACCCTCTGCTCTGTGTACTACCCTTATATAATGTCTGAATGGGCTTTAATTCTGCTGCCAGGCTGTCTTCACCTGAAAAGGCTGAGGGGAGTCACTCAAAGTTAGGAAACTCCTTGCACTGACTAAGTCATTCTGCCCACAGTCTTCCAGGAGGCGGGGACTAGAATTGCTCGGTGTTTAAATGCATTATTGCTACTGAAGGCCAGCTCCCATCAGCTGGATGGGAAACACTCCTTCCTTCATTCCTTAGACTAACAAACTGATGATTAAAGAAGCCTTTAAAATACTTAGAACCAGCCTAGTGTTTGGGGCTTTTTTTTCTTAGGAAAAAAAAGACATCTTGGTGCTTCTTTGAATGGTAAAAGATAAGACTTTGCCAATGGCTTTTTTTTTTTTTCTTCCTAGGGATGAAAAAAAAAGAAGCAACTAGGCTTTTAGTTTGCCAGCAGCAAAAAGGATAGAGTACTAAGACTAAAAGAGATTTCAAAATACAAAAATGGGAGTAGGGACAGGTTTTTGCCTTGATCTAGTTAACCACCTTTTACCCCCCAAACCACCTTACCAT
The DNA here is from genome assembly GCA_013400375.1 of Thinocorus orbignyianus. NCBI lineage: Eukaryota > Metazoa > Chordata > Aves > Ciconiiformes > Thinocoridae > Thinocorus > Thinocorus orbignyianus. The sequence goes on along the minus strand of VXBW01008256.1, from coordinate 2,763,980 downwards.
TTCATTCATGTTCATCCATCCTACTCTTTCCTCAGCTCTTCTCTTGACCTTTTTTTTTTAATTTTTAATGTTCTTTTGGCTTCTCTGGAATGAGCTAGGTGTGTGTTTTATACAGGAAAATTAATGGTTAAATTAAACCAAACCCTGAGGCATCTTTCCCCTCAAAAGCCAGGTCATGCTATTCCACTCCATGGCATTATCTATTCCAGCAGGCATTTTTTAGTCTGTACTTTTCCCTGCATTTTGGTGCACACACTGTACTGGAACTCTTAAGAAACAAGCCACAGAGCATAAAGGTGAAATGAAGATTTATTTGTTGAAAAATAAATATAAAAAAAATGAACAATTTACCATTTGAGTCAAGTCTCCTGCATTAGATTAATGTCTCCCACATACTCAACAATTGGCATCCGTGATGGCCATCACTGGGCTCCAGCTTCTAAATCATAGAAACTATTATACATCCTTTTTTATTTTAACTACTCCACCTGTCTTTCCCTTCTCTCTCTATACTAGTTGAACATGCAGCACAGCAGGAACTAAATACTACCTTTGGAGGATTAAAGTAGTGCAGGATTCTCCCAGGCTGACCACTTCACTTTAAAAATGCAAAGTGCAGTCTGCAACAGCCGATGGAATCTGTGGCCTGGGCCCTGTGCCCCTGGAATCCCAAACGGAGAGGGTGGATGAAAAATCTGTAGCGAGCTCCTTTGGTGAACTCAGCTGAAGAGGTGTCATCAGCTCGGTCTGTCAGGACAACCTCTAAGCACCTTGTTTTAATAGGATGAGTTAGGGGCCACCAACAGGATTCACTCAGTGATACAAATAGGGTTGTGAATTTTTGGAGGTTTCAGTGAAAAAAAAAAAAGTACACAATCAGTTCTTTGCTAGATAATACTTCAAGCAGTCAATGCTCAATCTCTGTGGTGGTAGAAAACAGGCACTTTAAGTATCCTTATTATACACGTGCACCAATATTCTGCAAGTATAGAAAACCAGCCAGTAACAGCCCTGAACCAGCTCCAGAATTTCAGGCTGTAACAGTTTGAATTCTGTTTAAAGAACAAAAACCCCAGTAATACCTGTTGTATTGGGCAGTGTTATTATCCCTGCAGCTGGGGGGCCTGGTTAAAGCTGCAGACTGAGAACAGGTCCCTACCGTATCTTAGTTCCCTCTTCACTTTCAATCTGCAAATAGATCCTAGTAATTCAAGTCACAACTCCTAATCTCTGTTCCAGCAAACTTGTCTCTAACATGAACAACAGGGATTTTACATGATCAGAATTAAGATGAATGACAACTGTGTGTAGAAGCAACGTCCCAGAATCATAGAATCACAGAATGGTTAGAGTTGGAAGGGACCTTAAAGATCATCAAGTTCCAACCCCCCTGCCATGGGCAGGGACACCTCTCCCTAGAGCAGGTTGCTCAAAGCCCCATCCAACCTGGCCTTAAGTTCTAGGATACACAAGTTTTATCCGAGTCTTCAATATTAGCTTCCTATGTTATTTCAACAATTTCTTTTTTCTTTTAAATAGCAGCAATACTTGTTTCACTTCAGCTCCTGATGCCTACTAAAGAAAGCACTCCTCAAAGTTGACATGCACACTCTATAAGCCATTTAAAAAAAGAAAATCCCCTTGGCTAAAGGAATCCACTTGCATGTACACATTAGCAGGGTGTCAGCTACTCAGATTCTCAGCTTTCCTGGCTGGATTTCTTTCCCCTGTAATCTTCAGCTCTCAAGAGCTTCTCCTCTGTGGGTGAGGGAAGCCATCGGAGATAAGACTTGTTAGTTCAACATCTCCTTCATTTTTTTCTTGAGGTGAGAGAAGATGACAGGGAGTCAGTCATTAACTCTTCCTAGATTCAGAGCAACCTCAAATTTGCACAGAGAGCACCACTGCAGAGAACACTTCCATCAAAACCTGTTGTTATACATGTCAGAGAGAGATACTTGAAGGTAATATTTATTTTTTTCAGTTTACAGGTGATAAGTCATTTACAAAAAAAAAAAAAAAAAAATTACAGACAATGCATCCTTTCAGTGCAGTTTCAAACTAGTTCAAGAACAGGCAGAAGTCTGTGATGATTTGGAATGCTAGTATTCGACAGCACATGCTTCTTTCCCTTAATTGATTGGGTGGGGGAAGGAATGGGGTAGAGGGAAGGTGCAGAGGAGAAAATGCCAATGTAAATAAGGCCATGCGAATAAAAACTCTCCAGGAGAAGGGGACACGTCAGCCAGTCTGGCGTAGTTTTGTTCTCTGGTAATTGATGCAGAGGTTGGAAGTTCCAGAAGACATTTGACACTCGTTATCTGCAGTGCCCTTAGAAGCTGCCAGTACCTTCCGACGCCTTCGATTCTACACCAACACTATGATTTGCGACCACCTACTGAGCTAGCAAAATAGAACGATTAGGTCCTCTAGGTCTACTCTCCACCACTTGAATTCTCAACTGTAGTTGCTGGGAGAAAGGAAGGTCAAGTTGAAAATACAAGCCGCTGCTAGATGGTGGCACAACTAGAGAACAAGACAGCTTGACCACAGCACAGTTAGTTTCTTTAAGAGATGAAATACATTAGACAATTCAGCACAAGCAAATCTATGATTTCAGGATGGGAAGAAGCCCAAATTAGTGTATGGTAAATCAAGCTACATCATTTCAGTATTTGCATGAGGTTTCTACAGCCACATCAATCCAGGGAGAGGCAAGATGGCCTGACTAAAGCAAGAGAGCCCTCTGTGAAGTTCCTAACTAGAGGAAGACAGTTTGTATGAGGATTTAGTAATTTGCCAATCTGCTGGTTGCAGAACAGTTGCTTCCTTCCTACAGTATTTGTAATCTTGGAGAAGACAGGGGCTAAAGAACAAGGAAACCAGTACAGACTCTAAATTCATTATCTGAAGTTCTAGTCTATGCTTTGCTCCTTACCACTCTTGATCCTGCAAAGGGCTGTGAGAAAGAGCAGATCAGAACACAGCAGCCTGTAGAGACTGAGGAGAATCTAGACGGTCTATCAAGCTGTAACGCTTAAAGCAAGAGCATCAGAAATGACAAAGATTATATGCAAGCATGACCTTACCTCGGCAGCTCTACTCCCAGCAGTGCTTTCTGTTCTTGAAAGTCCCTCTGAACCCTTCAGAACAATTTCTTGTGACATTCAAGTACGGACTGTGGCACAGGAACAGCCTTTCTTCCAGCAGAGCCTACACTCAAGCAGTGTTGCCTGACCTCTTTCCCCAACCAGCCTGTGTACTAGCTCTCCTGTACATACACGAGGGCTTTCTGGGGGGAGGACAAGGACTACCAAATTAATTCCCTAATTAGCTGCCACAGGACTCTAAGTACGTTATGCAGAGGGTGGGAGGGGCTTTAAGGGAAGATTGTGCATGCTTGCATATATTTACAGGGATTCTCTCCACGTCTGCTGACTTAAAAAAACACTCTGTTATTAAACAGTTTGAAAATTAATTTTTTCCTTTTTGCAAAATTAAAATCAACCCTCAAGGATTAATTGCATATAAAAAAGAAACCTATTTTACAGCACTGACTAGTATTACCTTTAAAATCAACAGGAAAAAAAACCCCACATGCTGTATTATTCTTTGATAAAGCAAAAATCGCCCACAACATAATCACCCCAAATGAACCAATGTGAAGTTTTTATTTGCATGGCCAAAACATCTTCCTTTTGTTCCCCTGCAACTTTATTTCCCTTAAACACGCCTCAAGGTTTTTGCTGCAGAAGGAACAAGATGCAACGCTGCTTACTTCCTCGAACAACCACTCCCACAACACCTAAACATTTAACAGATGTAGCAAATGACAACACCACGAACGGGAAAAAACTAAGTTCCACCATTCAACATGGTCTGCAACAGCGTCTTTAGGGCTGGCTGAAGTGGGCAACTTCACTTTAGATGGTCGTTTCCTCCTCGTTTCTTTACAGTGTTGGTGGTTTCAATCCATACTTCTTTGCGACTTCTGTCTGGGCATAGGCAGCATCACAGAGTGAGTAGAGGTGGGCCATCTCCATTTCAGATTTGGCCAGGTTGATAGCTTTGTTGAACATTTCAATGGCTTTATCCAGATTACCTCTAAAATAAAGCAAAACGCAGCCCAATTAAGACTAGCAAAGCAAAGCAATCCCTTAATCTCTACAGCATCCTTTTTTTACCTTCAGGACTTAAGGTCTCCACTACTCACACCTTAAAAGCACTTCAGGAGGAATCACCAGGAGAACTAGCGATGATGATGATGAGCAAACTTGAGAGGAGCTGCTACCATGCCTAAGCCACTAGGATAGCTGTTCTGACAGCATTCCTCAAGAGCCCCACAGGCTTGTAGCGGGGGATAAAATGTTCTCCACAGGACACAAAGTCTATCACAAAGATAATGCTGGGACAACTAAACGGACTCTCATCTCCCTTGAAAAGAGTTTGGATACTTAAAACTAGCAAAGACAGGAGCTCCCATTACTTAAATAGGAAATGCTTGCCAAATTTCTCATAGCAACAGTTTAACTGTCTGCCCTTTCAACGGGATAGGTGTAAAAACAACAAACCCTCTACTGTACTCTCAGCTACACCCCAAACTTTTGCCCAATTGTAATATGATGTACAGTTAGAGAATAGTGCATTGGTCTTTCCTCATTACCTTGTGAGGTTGCAAACTGCAGTCCTGTTGGAATCACACCCAAATGGTCAGGCCCCAGAGCGTACCTCAGGATCCTCAGTACAAAAGGCCCAGTAAGATATGTTTACTGACTGTATTATATGATTAAGGAAGTCACTTTAAACGCAGAAGGGATTTATTTAAATACACACAGGCTCATCTACACGTTGTCTACTAAGTATGAAATTGGTGGACATGGGAACTTACCAGATCACAAAGCAAAACGAGGCCACAGAGAAAGGCAGGCCTTCCCTAAGAGTTACGGAATGGAAATCGGGACTTTGGGTAAGAGCTGACCTTGCACAGCACAGGGGAGAAGATTTTATGAAAAGCTTAAGATCCATGGGGAAATCTAAAGCACTGCTGTAATTTAAAAAAGTAACCAAGAGCTCTTAATGCTGCAATTGAACATTACCTTTGCACTTCAATCGTTCCCATGGTTTCATATGCAAAATCACATTTGTTATCGATTTCAATGGCCTTGCTTATGAGTTCTAACCCTTTGTCTAAATCTTGCTTCCACTGGAGCTGAAGTAAACTGGAAGAGAAAAAGAAAAATTGAAAACACTTCACAGTACTCCTCCCATACCCGAGATCATGTAAGCCAAAAAACCTATCCCAAATGTTTGTAATCCCTAATGCAAGGTTGACTATCACTTCACTGCTTTTAAAAAACGTGGTATGTGAAAGTCACTTTCAATAAGCCATGTTATCAGTTTAAAGACAAATTTCTCAGAAGACAACTTGTTACAAGTTGTTTTACAAAAGAGGAAACTTCAGCACCAAGCTTAAACTAAATGAGGCCAAAGTAAGGGTCATGTACTTTCAATTAGTAACGAACACGAAGGAAACTCTACAGTTTAGTCAAGTGTAACCACAGAAATACACATTTAAGAGCACTAAGCTGTTTTCACATGCTTATTTCTCCTGGCTAAACTTCTAAACACAAACATTCAGTTAAAGGTGATTCATCTGCTGTGTCAACTGCTCTTGGCCAAAAAGATGGCAAACTCAATACGTACCCTTTATGAACATACGTAGTGGCATTGTCTGGCTCAAGGTCAATGCATTTATCATACATTTCATCAGCCTTGCCAAACTGCTGTTGATCAGTCAGTGCCTGCATCAAAAGAGAAACCTATATGTCAATACGCAACTGAAACATGCCCTCTGCATTAGCCTAATTCTAATTAAAACCGTATTGATGATGCAAGATTGGGTATAGCTCTCTTATCGTAAAGCAGGCCAGAAACACCAGTTACCAGAGTTAAGTTTCAAAACCGAGGCTTTTTCAACGAAAGCTGCAAGGCTTTAAGGGCAAGAATTACTAATCCCAGTACCATCTACAATGGCAAGTGTACTGCAAGTAAATACCGTTTTAGAACTCTGTACCCACAAGTCTCAACTTCTTCCTTTTTCAAATATACTTCTTTCAAAGAGACACACCCACACTGCCCACCTACTTAAAATCAGAACACCTCACGTTCACATTAGGACAAGCAGCACTTTTTCTTGGAGAAGTGATGGTCTGTCACTAAGTGTACTCTGAACGCCTGTACTAAAATTCTGCTTGACCAGTATATGGGATTTATAGCAGAATGAAACCGTTACTCTAGTTCCACACATTTAACTCCCCAATTACCTAGAGAATCCCTGACATCCACCAAGCGAAATGCAGGAATCCAAGGGAAAGTGTATGCCAGACCCCTGTCTCCTATCAACGACCTGTGACTCTCATTGCTTAGATTCCGATTCCCCAATCCCCCTCTGCTTCCCCTACCACAGAACATCCATACCCATACACTTTAAATACAGCATGTGTTACCTCAGAACTCATTCTCAATGATCTTCATATATTTTTTGAAGAAATATATGCTATCCAAGATAAAAGATTGAAGAAAACACAGCATTTTCTTTAAGAGAGAGAAAAACGTACCTGAGCATAGAGCGCATAGCCCTCAGCACACTTGGGAAATTTTTTTATAACATCTTCAAAGCCTTTCATGGCTACTTGCACAGGCAAGGGATTATTTCCTGTATACGCTTGGCGATACTATTCAGGAAAGAAAGAGAAAGAAAAAAGGAAACAAAAAATATCAAACACCACCATAATAAAAAAAAAAAAAGCCTCATCAGAACTTTACCCACTACCCCAAGAGATGCATCCATCATAACAATCAGTGCTTCTACAATCATAGCATCATAGAATGGTTAGAGTTGGAAAGGACCTTAAAGATCATCAAGTTCCAACCCCCCTGCCATGGACAGGGACACCTCTCCCTAGAGCAGGTTGCTCAACGTGCTTGTACATCCTACTAAATCTGGTTTGAGGAACCCACCATATGTCCAAGTCTCTGATAAAGCAGACTATGAGAGAAGAACGGGTGAAAGATGGAAGCCGTAAGGCCTCATAGTTGCCAATAGCCTCCCTGTTTCAAAAGCCTAGAAATTCCAAGCTTAAATATCCTCCTTGTTCACACCACACAAAGCTGTCCTCACAGGACTCCTGCACACAGAGGCATTGTACTGGCTTGAAATAGTTTGCTTCCAATTTCTTGAAGATTAGAAATTTTCCACAGCGTTAAAGATTTAAATCAATTTTATGTCATGAAATTAGAGTGAAGATTTGTGTTTCTCTACCACCAAACAGAAAAGATGACCTACAGTTTGAACAGCAAACACTGAAAAATGAAAGCAGCAAACCTTTACTCCAGCTGAAGAAAATGTTGCATTATTTATCTTATTATTAAAAGACATTGAGATGTTTGTTGCCCTACTTTTCCATTAAATTGGAATACAACAGAGAAACACAATACGTTTTCCAGAACTCTTTAAAAATAAAAAGCACACAGACAAACACCAACAGGTTACCTACCAGGGCAAAACATTTCTGTGCTTGAGCCAAGGCAGAATCGGGTCGCAACCGGATGCATTCATCAAAGTCTTCCACAGCCTCCTCAATTTGGTCAAGCAGGATTTTCAGCTAGCCAGAATGAAAGAAAATCCTATTTCTGTATTTAACCTGGGCTTCAGACACTTAAGTGATAATTCAGTTAGCGTCAGTTACTCATATTGTCTCCAGTTTTAGAACTGCCTAGAAACCTACAAACCCCATGACTAAAAATCACTGCCATAAAATCACTGCCATCAGTGAAACTTCGGCCTCATGCACAAAAAGGCAACGTTTGTGTGCTGAGATGCTTGCATTTTAGAGCACTGCTGTTACTGCTTCAGCATTATGGCCAGTCTCCAAAACTCTGCTGTATTTTCTCAAGTCACTTTGCCTTGCTGTAGCTAATGCCTGCGGACCATTTGGACATCAAAACATTTTGGCTTTCCCAGCTTGCATTTCAATTTTTTTTTTTTTAACATTCCCATGCTTCCACAAGAATGGAACTCACTTCATCATTCTTTTATTTTACTGTGAAGCTACTGTAAAACACTAATCTTTCAATCTGCAGAATGCTTTCATCCCCTTCAATCGCCAGGTAACGCCATTCCTATCTCTGAGCACTAAAGAGACCTACTGCGTTCACGGACAGAGGCACTTGATCCTTGGAGTCTTCCTTATGAATACATCTTAGTCCATCTGCATTTGTAGTGTTTCCTTTTTCTTCCAGCATCTTTTATATTACAGCTCTGTGGAAGCAGGCCTTTCTAGGCCTGGGAATTGGTCAAGGACATAGCAGCACCACAAGCCAGAGGGGGACGAGCTGAACAGATGCAAGTCCAGGCTGCAGATCCAGAGTTATCAGGAACACACTGGCATCCTCTGTAACAGAGTTTCCTTCTATGCAGACACTACTCTGCCACATCAGGCCCCCTCAAAGAGCAGCTTATATCTGCTGTGAATGTACAGAAGCCTTAGGACTTTTAACTCAGAGTTCATATTGACAGAGGGCTGAACCTCTGCTGCTTTTCAATCTCTCCTACAGCTACAGAAATGAAATGCTTCTGCCCAACCTGAACCTGCAAACTAGGACTGCGTGTTTATTCTGCAGCAGTTCCAAATTAGGAGTTCGTGTTTTTCTGCCACAAACAGCATAGAGTGTATGTACGATGTACTCTGATGATGTACTGATCTTTATTTTTCTTTTAGTATATACTGAAATATTCAAGTATTGGGACAAAATCTCTAATATTTCTTACTTGTCCTCGATGGTGGTAAACATCTGCGTTCTGAGGGTCAATATCCGCAGCCATGTTAAAGTCTTGAGTGGACAGTACAGGTTGCTGCTGCTGCATATACATACTTCCCCGTTTGATTAGAGCATTAGCTCGGAGCTGTAAAAAAAAAGGTCAAAGAAGCATTAGCCACTCCAACATTCCTCCAGATTTAAGGCTTTGTTAAGATTACAGTAAATTTTTCATTTGGCTAGTTTCTCCCACTGACAGATTTCACTCATTCTAAGCAGCAATACATTTCATATATTGACTTCAAATGAATCAATTCCCTTGCTTAATCTCAAATATGCCAGCCTATGCTTCCACGTCAGTGGATTTCCAACCCCCCAAAAATCTTTTAAAAGACAGGTTGCCTGTGCTTACAAGTAGATGAGCATTTTTGGAAGCAGTTCAATATGCAAGCACAAATAGTGCTTTTTCTTGTATTTATGAGCTGATTTTTCAGACTAGACAAGCCTCCAACTCACTGAACTTCCTCTGTACTTTAGCTACTTAGCACAGCTGTCTCAAAAACAAAGAAGCTCTTGAAAAACAGGGCTGTCAGGAATACAAAGACAAGATGGCAAACAAACCAGAAGATTCCCGTTAAAGAATCTGAAAACTTGGAAAAACAAACTGTTGAACTATACCACAAGTTTATCATCTAACTTCTATGTTTTCTCAACCCAAACTATAACGCAGCTGTGACAGATTCTTACCTTCACATTTGCATCTTCCATGCTGATGACCTGATCCAGGTCTGGTTTGGCAGCATTTGCATTGCCAATAAGCAAGTAGAAAGTAGCTCGCAAAAGCAAAGCTTCTGCCATGTATTTTCCCTTTGCTTCAATTTCTTTTGTGCTTTCACTGATAATTTTGTCATAGTTCTCTTCTTCCATATATTGTTTTGCCCTCAAATAGCCAGAGCTGTAAATGATGTAAGAACAGTCGTATATATACATGCATTTACTGAACACTGCAATTTCAATTCAGACTTTTCATTAAATCATAACAAATACTAACTTTTATCACACTTAGTTACAACACCAGCATTATAAGTAAAGTTACAAATATTCCTGGATGAAGCCATCACAAACTGAAAACAGTTCAGATGAAAAGATGCCCAAATGACATCGGAAGAAAGACGTTTAGAAGTTCTAGAACTTGAGCTGTATTTGTCCCTTGATTTTTTTTTTCACATTAAGGACAGCAATGACCTCATCCTTAAAACAAGAGGTCTGGGACAGAATTCCAGGTCAGAAAAGTGAAATATTAAACCCAGCAATGTGCAGTTTATACATGGAAGGAAAGGATTTCACAGCAAAAAACACAGTAAGCACTGCCTTGTCCTCTGCGAAGTGTCCTGGATTCAGTGAATCTGCTTGCAGATCAGGACATTCCTACTTTAAAAAAAAGAAAATATTCATAATGCCGTATGCAATGGTTTCCATGCTGACAGCCGTGTGGAAAACAGCATAGCAAGCTCAAGCACCATCCATGTGGTGCTCAAACCCCACTCAAAAAAAAAAAAAAAAAAACCAAACAGAAAACACCTTTCGGTCTCAGTTGCTGTAAAGTCATTGTTTTATTAACAGAGAAGACACTCTTCTTAGTTTGCCTTTCCCTTCTAATCCAAAGGCTCTCTTGTTCTCTTTCTTGGAGATGCTCCTTCAGTATAAAACATGCCTTTCTGCAAAAGGATTGTTCAGAACTATCCAATTCCCCCATCTCCTAAGCTTTACTATGGTACTGTAATCAGCATTCAGCAGATCTTTGCAATCTTAGTGTCCTCCCTCTATGTAGTGGATCAAAGTTCCACCTCCAGTTTGGAACTAGTCAGCCAGCTTTTGTAAAAGTTTCACTTTTAATACTCTTCTCATTTCCTGGGCTCACTTTATTACCACAGGATTTCCCATGCCAGGTACTATACAAACCAACAGCAAGTTCCACTGAGCAAAATGTCAAAACCACTGATAACTTAATTCCAATACGAAACAATTTCCAACTGTTCTGTACTCACTTTTCTTTTACTTCAGAAGCCTCGCCCTCCTTATCCTTATCTTCATCTGATTTCTCACCCTTAAGCAAAGGTTGAGAGATTATATCATCTGTGAAAGAACTGAAGTAGGATTTAATGAACTGTGGTGATGGCATCAGAGGCTCACGATTCTGAAACAGAGAAATGTAATTTCAAGTCATTAGATGGAAAAATCAGATGGTAAATATGGAAATGGATTAAAAAAATGTGATTATAAAAAATTGATTCATGAAGGAAGCAGTGTATGACTTCCTACTATCTCATTTGATTGACTGATATTTTTGATCTGAACAGTTTGACTTTTAGGGATTATTTAAGCTTCAGATCACAATGCAATGCTCACCACCAGCAGAAATAAAAACAGTCAAATGAGAAGGGAGATGGTATCTTTCTGCATGTGTGGCTATAAATGAGGGCTCTTAGGATATCCTAAGACATTGGGTAGATGTACTAAAGCACATGAATTGGGTGAAAAATGCCAGCTGGCAGTTTGAGCATAGATTCTGAGTGGCAATTACCCCTTTTCTCCAACTTGTCTAAGAGAAGCTGCTGTCAATCACTACAGTGAAGACTAAAGAGGCAATATCCTAATCGTACATGGAGCTTGGCCCAGATGCCACACGTTTTACTTGAAGTCCCAGAAGTAAAACCTCTCAGGCACAAAATCCAAGAAGTATTTCTGACTCAAAATAAACACTGTGCAAAAGAATTACAATTCATCATCTCCTGCAATAAAAGTCTGAATGCACCTTTCTGAGTTTCCCTATTAAGTTGTACCACAAACCTGCCTATTTGAAGCACACCTGTTTTATGACGGTACCACCACGACACTAACAGCACAATTCATTTCTTGTTACCTCGACACCACGGCTTTATGTGAGATTTATAGGAAAGAACTTCAGCATCTCTAAACCATCACCCATTTCAGTACTGCAACCACCATCGCAAAAAACAAGCGAGAATGTTTTAATGCCTGTCCCAACTTTTTTGTAAGCCTACAGCCACTTAAAATGACTGCTCCTGGCTATTCCTATACTTCCATAGGTCCCTTTTCTACAGTTTCCAAACGTTACCACAAAGACAACCAAGTGCCAAAATAGAAAAGCACAAGTATGAGCACCTGTTTACAGAAATGGAACAGAAACAGCGTGCGACTGTGTGCCACAAGTAATCTATGGTAGCTACAAGACAAAGGCATGTTTTTCAAGACAGAATCGGGAAGTCTGATCACTAATAAAAAGATGTGACTTTCCACTGCATCATTTTTAATTGAGCTATCTTTTTTTACTTTTCTTATTTAAAAAGCCCAAACCACAAACAAACCCACCAACCCACCCAAAACACACAACCTTAAAACAGTAGTCTTTTGCCCCTTTCTAAAACTTAGGAATTCTGCTGTCAACTCAATCCTTCCTACATGAAATTTCTTTTTATAAAACCAAGACAAACTTGGGGGGGGAAAGAGTCCTCAGTCATCATCCTTCTCTTCTTAAGCTACTCATTATGTACCGAATCAACAATTTTATGCATTTTCAACTGTTGTTTAGAATCTTGCTACCTCAACCACCTGCTGCTCAACTGAACATTGGGTTACTGCCCTTCCAACACACTCTGTTTCCATTATATTGTAAGTCCAGAGAACCCCCATGTAGGACAGCACACCAACTCAGAGCGTCTCCTGAACATTACTCTAAATTTGATTATTAAAAGAGAAACAATCATTAGAAATAGACCTCTCTTCCTAGTGAGGTTTCCAAAACTTTGGACAGGTCCCAAAGGAAAACAACATCCGTACAATAGCAGCTTCATAAAAAACCATTCATGTCAATTATACTTCAGCTGACGAAGACAATGACTTGCTTACAACAATTATCAGAATGCCAACAACCAACATTTCAACAACCAGTCAGGTGAAATCAGAATTTGTCAGCAATATCACGAGTCCTACCTTGTATTTCTCTTTGGCCTTTTCTTTTCCAAGGAGTTTAAGAACTTTATCAGCTAATAACATACTCTGCTGGTTTTGAAAGGCTTCTAAAATGCAGACTGCAGTGACATCTAGGAAGCAACACACAAAAATGAGCTTAAAGACAAATTCTGATAGTCACTGGAGCACACTAACATGTGCCACTATGACAATGAGTCACCACCAAACTAACACACGACCTGTTCAAGGGAGAAAGCCTCTGTTTCCAGTTTGCTGTATTTACCATTGTTTCCAAGGTGCAAATCTGTACCCAAAACGATGATCTTGTGATAGAAGGACTTTGTGACAGTGAATGAAAGAAATTGCATTTATATTTATCTGAAGACAAACAGACCTCGAGAAACAGTGAAAATGTACACCTCCAGCAGAGACTTAAGCCGTTTTTAAACTTTGAGGATAGCAATTATGTTCATACTCTGTTTGCATTAAGAGTGCTAACACAGCTTCTCTTCTGGGACTAGTCCTAATTTTCTACTTTGAAAATTAAATTCACATTCAGTCTCATCACATCTTGCTTCTTCCTCAGTTTAAAAGCTTCCCATATTATATATCAAATTTTTCTGCTCACTTCTGTGACTTTGGAACAGAGCAACTTGAAGAGAAATACCTTGCTGGCCTATTTAAAGTGCTAGCCCATATCACATCACTTTCATTCAAACATCGAAGCCTCTGCAGTTGTTAACCCATTGCTCCCCAAATCATGCTTTGCAATGTCAAATGCACTCTTGTGGTACACTAACATTATTTCTCTGTGTCCTCTCATTAATACAATACTGCCACTGTTTTTTCCTATTTAATTTACACTTAAACATCGGTGAAGATGAACAGAGTTTGGACTTGAAGTTCAAACAGTATTGTTTGAATACACTTGAAAAGCAAATATTTTACCCTTGGAGGTTTACAATAGTCGCTGTAATTCTACACTGCTATAGGTACTGTTATGCCATCATTTACACAGAATCTCCCCACAATTCTGGCTGGCATGGGCAAGAAGAACGTGGGAGTCCCTGGGAAGACACGCTATGCCCAGGCAGAGGGCGAAAGATAGATTGCAGCAGTACTGCACTATAGGACCTTGGCAGACACGCTTAGCCCAAAGCAGGCACACACAAATAGTGCCTGGACTTCGGTGAAGCAGTAACATTTTCCCAAATTATACTGCCTGGGATCACTGGAGGGTGGCATTTTGGGGGGTTTGTTTTGTTTTCCTTTCCTCCCCTATATGGATGTACCCTAGTTCCTCGGATTTTACTGGCCATACGTGGTTGGCAGGTCAAAGCAGTATCGTACTAGAAAACTAGTGCAGCCCAGAAAAAGTAAGTAATTTTCAGATCTGAAAAAAAATGAAAACTAAAAATCAAACACAAATCAATAATTGTGTGTGATGTTGGATACTTTGATTTGTCAATAAAAATAACTGCTACAAAAATTAGTGCTACAAACGTTAAAAAGGAGATCAATTTAAAAGCTATCCTACTATGGCAGGGCCACAATCTTTCTCGGGGCTTTTCTCACCTTTCAGTTTATGGCAGCTGTATGAGGTTTAGATTTTATTATAGCACTCCAGAAGTGCAGCTGTTAGTCAATTAGTGATTGCAAAGGACTACAATAAATGACCCAAGTAGCTTACAGGGCAGAAAGGCATTCTTATGCCAGCAGATAAAGAAGTAGATAAGTAAAACCTCCACACCTTGGTTATCTTTTAATTTAGCAGACCTAATTCTTAGCTGTCACACATAATGAAACTAATCTAACCATTAGATTTGCCAGTCAGAGCATCACCTTATTTCTCTCCTTCTTTGATCATAAGCACAGCTGAAAATTTTATCTGCCTTTTAACCTTACATCGGCAGCAATGACTTGACTTGTTGAAATTTAAATGGGTCCTTCAGTTCAGAGTCCCTTAGTCCAAAAGGGCTTTCACACAACACACCTGACCTGTGGTTCTCCTGTATTTTCATGGCTTCTCAGCCACATCTTCCTCACAGTTCAAAGTATATTCTGCTAGGAATAGTATTTGGAAGGATTTGACACAGTAGTTCCTGCCAAATACATAGCGTTACTACCATAAAAAGGGGTAAAATCTGTTCCAATTTTCCTGATGGTTCTACATCAGAATGAAATGCTACTGAAGCTGTTTTCCCTTTAATACCTGCAAAATGCATTTAAATGAATATGGTATTCTTGCTTCTAACTGTGTTCCTCCATGTCCAAAACCACCTTGGTTTCTGTAGATGTACCAATTCTCCAAAACAAACAGCAAAGAAAGTGCGTTTACTGTATGTAAGTGAATGACTGTTGTCTGAGTTATCCACTCAGCACGTGAGATTAATTCTATTCTAAAGTTTAGAGAGTTTCTGGAAAAAGAATACCTTGAGTGACTACAGTAACTTCAATATCTCAGCAGCTATTTCAGATGTAAGCAGATGACAGATTGAAAAATGGGAAAAGATTTCTTCTTACTAGAATAGAAAATGTCTTTGCAATAGCTATGAATGTTTTTAAATAAATAATTCTGCATTACTGTAGTTACAGAATAAAAACAAAACAATCCCAGAAGCTGTCATCTCCAAAGCGCCTAAGCTAATTCCACTTTTAAGTACACACATCAAAAGACACTCACCTTCTAAACATTCCTTCTTATTGTCTAGCTTCTCGTGAGCCTTTGCACGTCTGAAGAGAGCTTTTACGTATTTAGGATTAAGTTCAACGGCCTTTGTGCAGTCTTGTGCCACTTCTGTGTATTTTTGCTGTGGGTAGAAGAACAATCCCATGAGAGAGGCCCTACTCGGCCGCACTGTATTAGCTTTCCACGACCAACTCCAGGGTCATGCCCACCTAACAGTAGCTGCAGTTCCCAGGGCTCTGGTTCTACCTGCTTGCTTCTATGGCTGCAAGTTTCTCAGTAAGAAACTGCCAGGCACCACTGGAAGCCACCTGCACCAGAAGAGCCACAAAACAGAAAAGGAATTCCTACAGAAAAACGAAACCAAACAGTTGTACAAAGCACATGGGAGAAGATAATGATTTGATGCCAAGATGCTTGCAGGAGGTAACATTGGGACTGAAAGACTGGTACAAAACAAATAGAAGAAAAAAGATGAAAACATAATGAAAACCAACAAGCGAGTTTAACAAAGTGCTAAAACACTTTTTTTTTTTTTAAATGTTATTTCAATTTACCATGTTATGTTACTACAAAGGGATGATAAATGAATATGTAGAAGTAAAGCTGGTCAATGGTATTAAGAACTTAAAATCCATTTATCACTAAAATCGGTTATCAAAACAGGCTTTTTCAGTGACTGAAAAAGAGAACACATACATTTGGGATTCATTATGGCATGAATTAGTGTTGTGGGTAGTATCTGATTAGACAAGAACTGTTTTATCTCTCCTCTAAATGTCAGGCCTACATTTCTATTAATGACACAGTCTCTCACTTGATATTTCACACTGTACAAAGCCAATTTCCCGCTCTTTTATACAGCTCACCAACTTGACTACCATAATAAACACCACTGGTTGACTTCCACAACTACTATCAAGTAAATGGTACTTCCACACATGCAAAATTTAGGCGTTGGGGTTTGGTAGGATTTCTGTGATTTTTTTTTGTTTGTTTAATTTTTGTAGTATCATCCTTCCAAAATATTGGGCCTTTCACCTAGCAGTTAAAGAAACACTCTACTAGAGGGAAGCAAAACTAACTTATATACAAGGGCATCGTTCCAGAGGATAAGAAATTAAATCCTTGTCTTACAAGAAAGGGACACATAAGAATCACATAAGATAGACTGAGATTAGTTAACAGATAATAATTTTTTTTTATATGTGGAAAAGTATGATGAGTTAGTGAAAAACAGCTGCAAGCAACAGCTTCTTCTTTTGAAGGCAACAGATATCACCATCTGTAACCTTTCAATGGACAAGTGACAAAACACACAATTTACAGTGCAACTTTTTAGCATAAACACATAATTATCTTTAATTTCTTACCAGTTGTTCATAGGCAGCTGCTCTATTTTGATAGAAGGTAGAAAGATCAAGGTTTTTCTCGGGAGGGCACAGGCTGATAGCCTCAGTGTAACACTGAATAGCTTGCTCATATTTTCCTGCTTTAAAATATTTGTTTCCTTTGTTCTTGGCTGCCTGGGCTCTATCAAGAGGGGTCTGAAACAGAAAGCAATAGGTCAGTTCAGATAAGAAAAGCATAACCACACACAAACTGTGCACTTAAGGGCTGATTTTC
Source organism: Thinocorus orbignyianus (assembly GCA_013400375.1). Lineage (NCBI taxonomy): Eukaryota > Metazoa > Chordata > Aves > Ciconiiformes > Thinocoridae > Thinocorus > Thinocorus orbignyianus. The sequence continues at coordinate 2,746,858 of VXBW01008256.1, read as the reverse complement.
AAAGATATAAAATGGATCCGAATAGCAAAGTCTAGCTTAGACTTCCGAGAATCTCCCTCCTTCAAATTCCTGGAAAAACACAACATATTTTCTTCTGCAAGTATATCAGATAGGAGACAAAATTTTAAAAAGAAAACTACACTGCATTGTTAGTACAACGATACTAAAGAATACAGTGATTTCTCTTTGGAAAGCTAAACAGGTTCTGATCTTACGTGACTGGTGATCAGAAGAACCAATGAGATGTTACTTCTCCAAAGACCAAATACGTGAAGACAACAAAGCCCTCAAAGCAATTAAAATAGGAAAAGTTTCATATAGAAATATAGCCTACAAGACCAGGGCTGACTCAGCAGACTGAATTAAATAAGGAAAACACTTTGTGGAAAGACTTACTGAGCAAGATGGATTAAATCTGTAAGGAAAAGAATGTTTTGCCTTCCATATACTAGACAAATTAACTAACTTTACAGCCAGTTCCTCTATAGTTTCACACAACCTGCTTCATCCAACTGCTATTACAAAGTGCTGGACCATCATGGTCTGTCATTCTTAGTAGAGGACGGAAAACTTTGCTACCTGGCTTATGACCTCACTAAATGAATCCTAACACTCTGAACTGTCTGTTGCCCATCCTCATTTCTGCAAAAACCAACATTGCCACCTGAAACCCCCAGATTTACAGATCAGTTATCAAATGTTGTGGGTTATGAGGAGCTAGGTGTAAAAAGCCTCTTTTTATCACAGGTGCATACAACTCACATTCAAGAAATACAGCGCTGCAAAAGACACCAACATTCATCTTCTGGATTTCTGCTCCTTTTTCACAGACTAGCTTCAGGGGTCAACATTTTGGGGCAGTTCAGGCTAACCTACCAGGCTGAAGTGAACACAGGCACGAGCATACATGCCATTCTACCAACCTCTCTAAGGAGGGCAAGAGGACAAACCAAAAGCAGCAATACCATAAGCAGTAATTGCAGGATTCACCACGTCTCACCTGTGTTGCATCCCACATGCTCAGAAGATCATCCAGGATTACGTAGCAACTGTCAGCACTGCTCTTTGACCATGCGCCTGCCTCCTCTCACTGCCCCATGCACTGCTACCACCTAACAACACCCACAGATTGCTGGAAGACAAACTTCAAAGCATCTTTACATTTCATCAGGCTGTTTCCCTTGATGTCTGCTCATTTCATGCCGCTCTGGTAATTGTTAGAATCTAAATGATTTTTAGAAATGAAACCCTGAAGAGAACCCAGGAGCTGCTGTACTATCCATCTTTTAAGGCCTGGTTTCCAATCATACCATGGCAGCACCAGATCTAGTTCCTATATAAAAATTGGCATCCAAATAGAATAGAAATGCCCTATAGGCACTCTCCTGAGAAGTAACTTACCAGTGCAACCATATCAGGCAGAGAATTTCTTAAATACCCCGACTGCCAGAAAAGCTGTTCTCTCACAGGCCATCAATCACTGGTCACCTATCTACACCATCTCCACTGTTCACAGAACCAGATAATCTGGAGGGCTTTCACATTTCTGTTCTTTAATGATTTACATTCGGATTGATAAAAGATTATTAACTTCACCTCTTTTCCTAGAATGCGTGTAACTGTAAGGATACACAAACCAGAACTGGAGTGCAAATACTTTTTACCAAGAGCCAAGTAACTGTGTACTGGATAAGTTGTTTCTTTAACACTCAACCAATGGAGGGACAAGGTTGAAAAGGTTACATTTATTTCAAGTATGTCCTAAATTTAGCTCCCAATACAACAACCTTCACCTTTAGCTAAGGGATGGGTTATATACATGCAGCAGACAAATGCCAGAAAGCTTGAATTTTCCCCTCTGCATTTCTACAGCAAACAACAACAGAAACGTCTTTGTGCAATAATCTACAGAATTCACTGCTGCTCCAGTTTACTTGATACCAAAAAGGAAAACACAGGATGTGGGCCACGTTGTAACATTCAGACCTGTGTTCCCAGTATGAAAATTAATTAAAACTGAAAAGATGAAGCCTACACTTACTACTTTATGATCACTGCCAGTTCCTTTAGCCCAGCGATCTATCACCCCAACACGTGCCTCAGGCTGACCAGTCCATCTGCTCCATCCCATGCACTTTGACAGCCCAGCACCACAGCCCCCACATAAAGTCACATGCTACAGATGAGGACTGCCGAGGCTGCTCCAGGGTCAGGTGTAGGACAGAAATTGTAGACGAAAAGAAGAAATCTGTAGTTCTGGGGCCGTCATTGGTGGCCTGCGGGTTCTTGGGAAGCACAAAGTCTTCAGACACGCCTAAGTACATGCAACAGAGATCAAAAACTTTGGAAAGTATAGGCATGATGCCACAGGAAAATCCCTTAAAATTAGGAAGTCTGTTACCAGAGTAAGCTTTGAATAATGGTAGATCATAGAGCCAACTATACAGAAATGAAATACAAATAGATGCTAACTTCATGGTTACTCTCACAAGAAAACTGGGGGGTAGGGAGTTGGGAGTTAAAGCGTAAAATGCTATCATGTAATAAAGTCAGTAATAGTGCTCATGGAAAGAAATCAACTTTTTGCTTGTTTATGCTGCCTTAAACTACACTCCTAGCTCTTACATGGTTTATCTCTGCAACCGTAGTCACACCATTGCTATTCTGCCACAGTCCTCAGTGTGCCTGCAATACATCAGTGAAAGGCCAACATTTTAAACACAAAGGTTGATACACCTCAGCATCATCAATAAGCCCGATCTGATAAGGACCTACATGAAAAAATAAAGTCACTTAGCGTCTTGGATGCATAAAAAATGAATCCCACACAGACTGTACAGAAATTGTGTATTAAAAATAAGAGAATGTTGTATCTGTTTTGAAGTCCAACTGCTGATAAAACATGATGCCAACTTCTAAACTCGACCCTTTTTTCTAAATAATGATCCCGATGACAGTATTTTCTTAGCAATCATGAAACTTCTACCATAGAAAACACAGCAGAAAATAATGGATTAATTTACAGCTTTGGTATATAACTGATCAGCTGATGAAACAAACAACCAAACACACACAAAAATGCAGGTTTTATTTTAATTTTGTGATTTTTTTTTAAATATTCATAACCTTTTTAGTTTTCTTTTAAAAAACCTTGTTAACTTCTCTTTAAACTACATATTCAACTTAAATAACTGCAGTATAACCTGATGGAGACAACACCACTAAAAAGCTAAATCTCATTAGTCTCTTCTTTTGCTTTGGTATGTTTTTGTTGTTTGTTATCGGAGTTTTTATTGTTAGGTTGGGTTTTGGTTTTTTTTAAATTATATTAAAGAAATGTCACATTATATACTGCAATATATAATATCATTTTATAATAGCACAAATAAGAATATAGAAATTCATTCCTAACATAAGATCAGCTTTTGAAAGTTTGTCAAGACTTAGATTTAACCCTGACGAAATTTTAAAGCTGCTGCTTCTCAGTCCTCCCGTCCTTCTCAATAGCTACACTGAGAATTCACACAAATACAAAACTCATCATGCAAGGAAACTTCATGTACCTCATTCACAAGTGATCAAAAAACCTCAGACCTCCTTCTTCCATTTTCTTGCAAATGTAATAATTCTAGACATTATTTTCCAATTTCACTGCTTCTCCTCAACTGACCCTCTGATTCTAGAAACCTACTGCCATTTGGTGTGGTGCACTGGACATTTTTTGTCCCCAAGGTGAAGGTCTTCATTGAACAAGGAAAACTCAGCAGTTTGCCATCTTCCAGTCAAAGAATCTGTGCAGTAGGCAAGCCAGCTCAATAAAATGAATGGAAGTTCATAATCAATTACCTGCCAAGGTAGTATAAACAAATAGCTCAGAAGTTATCTGCAGTTACATAAAAAACACCTCAACTCTTAGGGCTGCTTTCAGCAACTGTTCACTAACAAGTCTTGTAACAGAGTTCAAGCCAAAGGACACTTGTGGAGCTGAGAAGCACTCAGTGATCTAAGTAACTCAACAACCATATTGCAAACAGTCTAAAGACTAGACAGCACCAACAAAAATTTCTTAACTGTTACTTTAAGCTCAACAAATGTGCTTTCCTCACAAAATGTCCAGAAACTCCATGCAAACAACAGCAACTCAACAGCAACAGATTACCAGCTGTGAGAATAATAAAGCTTAGTAACCCCCAGCAACTGAATGGGCAGTTCAGAAGTTTATATACTTTTTAGAGAGATTGTTTCTTGAAGCAGAACAAGAAATTTGCTGCCAGCAAATGACAATAGTGATTCACAACAGAGGCACGAGAAGCAAGTTTCAGCATTTTCTTTTGGTTGAAAAGGATTTGCGTGAGCCTTTGTCTGACAGATGACATGGAAAGGGACTACTGTTTCAGCCACCTTAATTCAACAATTTGCAAAAAACCACCCCAGTCCAGACCTTTTCTTTCTCCTCCAAGTGAGAGGATCCTCTTGATGTGGCACCAAGAAGTGTTGTTTTCTGAATACTTGCTGCTACTGAACACCTATTTTCCTTCTTCTTTTTCACTAACGTTCATCCCAAGTCTTGTCTCAGACCTATACTGAAAGATATTAACCAAGCATAAATGGTTTTAAGCTTCTCCTTAGTTCTAAAACCACTACGAGAAAAAGCATGTCTATGTGATGTAAAGTTTAAGATGTAAAGCAAGCAAGGAGGTTATAAAATCATAGAATTGTTAGAGTTGGAAGGGACCTTAAGGATCATCTAGCTCCAACCTCCCAGCCNGGAGAATCACCTCCTGCAACCTGCTGGTCACGCTTCTTTTGATGCAGCCCAGATGCATTTGGCTTTCTGGGCTGTCAGTGAGCACTGCCGGCTCATGTTGAGCTTCTCCTCCACTATTATGCCCAAGTCCTTCTCCTCAGGGCCCCTCAGATTATAATATAATTAGAAATACATTATATTTATATATGATTTATAATAATATAATGGGGTTATAATATAGTTAGAAATAGCTAAGCTTAAATTTACAGTACAATTTGTCAGCGTTCTTCATCAGTCACCTTCCTTTCAAATGAGTTTGCCATTCACTCCTACCACGAACAAGCAAGCTGCACGTGAGCTGCTCAGAGTCTAGCAATTGTCCTATTGCTATTATCCATGTTAAAGAGTTTCTACACCTGTCCACTAGAGCTGGCACGAAACACAGAAGACTTAGAGTAGGTTGACAGTGAGATTTATTTGGCAACAGATGCACAGTACCGCAGAAATAACTTCTTACATTCTTTGCTTAAATCAATTCAGAATAAGTGACACCACAAATGTATCTAGACAAAGGAGTTTGATTTGTTCATACAGTGATTTAATGCCACAGCAGTGAGACAGGCAACATTCAACAGTTGCTATTAAAATAGATACTGGAAAAAAAGCCATAATAGTCGGCTGTTGATCCCAGTATCCAGCACCACACAAGCCACGGAGCTCGGCCATGCTCACCCACCACTGCACTTCAGTGACTACATCCAGCTGGGAGGAAAACATGCAAAGAGAGTGAACCGCTGTGGACCCAAATGGGTTTGTCTGCAATGCCACACAGTTGACCGAACAACTCAAGAATCTCTGTTCAATGCTTCCTCGCATACCTAAAACAGAGGGTTGGCCTACGAACTTGCTGAAAAAGAGGCAAGGGGTCTGATTTGGACTATCACAGACTTGCACAAGGAAGTGATTTCAACTTAAGGAGAAAAATACACTGAAGCAACCAACACATCATCTCACCGACTAACCAGTGCTTACCCCTGACAGAAGAGCGTAGACTTATTAAGAACTTATCATGGAATAAGTAAAACAACTGGGTATCAATGAATGCAGCAAATGCAAAGCAGTTTAAATCTCCAACACATTTAAGTTATACGACATCCACTACAAACTAAGAAAGCACATAAAAAGCAACTCCTGTTGCTGAGTAACTAAGCCACATTCCAACTAAATTATAGGAAATAACAACAACAACTTCTGTAATTAACAGATGCAATTTGACTTCCTGACCTTCGAGTCACCCATAGATACGGTTTTATCAATAGCACTTGACTAGTCCGAGAGTACCAGTGTACTGTACTTTTGAGGAGCTGTGTTTACAGGAGAAGGAATCTCAGAAGTAGTTCAGCTTTTCCCAATATAGCACCTACACTAAGGGCTTCTGCCAACACAACGTCAGTCACAGATCACACACTCGGCCAGTGCGTCTATGCCAGGAGAATCCTTTAGTGCAGACACAGCCTGGGGAAAAAGCGCGAGGCCTCTGCAGCAGGTAAAACAAAAGCTTGAACTGCAGGCAGAATAGTAAGAAGTCTGAATAAGGAACAAGGAAGATTTTAGACCTGACATATTTCCAAAGAGCAAAAAAAATTCAAGGTCATGTCTTCAGAAACAGTAAACAGAGCATCAAATAGATCTAAAAACTGACTTAAAAATGCATGAAAAAGTCTATGTCCTAAGTTACGATTATGAGTAAAAGAGTAAATTGCCTCGTGTGCGCACGCACACAGAGCTATTGGTAACCCATTCCCTTTTGACCTGTGTGTTTCCTAAGGTACTTCTCTCTTGTGTTTAAACTATTTTGTTTAATTAAATTGTTTTCTCTCTTGTGTTTAAATTATTGGCTCTTATTCGCTGCACAGATTTCTATTTGAAATCTGAGACTTAAAAAGAAATACTGCATTAGTAAGGCAAGCCAATGCAATGCAGGTAGTTAACATGCACCTTCGGTGGCTGTACTTTCAACAACACCCATTACTAATAAAATACTTGTGAATACATGGATGTGAGTAACAGGAAGACAATTCTCCTCACACACATAAAGCAACCAAGGGAACCTGCAGCCCCATTAATTTTCCTGCTGCAGCTATATTTTGACCAGCTGGACAACTGCCTCGTAATCAGGCACATCTGATACCATCTTCTACAGCTTTCCTAAGTAACATCCCTCATTTCTTTAGAGTAAGCAATGACAGTCCTCAAGGAACTCTGGATCACACCACTCAACCATATACTTATTCTTAGATGCACAGAGCCTTCCAGTAATTTAATTTGTGGAGCAATCCAGAAGAGCTAGGCACACAATATTTGATATCAAGTGCCTTACAAGTGTTTTAAAAGTTTTAAGAGCTTGCTTCAAGTACAACTATAGAATGACTACAAACCACTCAAGGGTATGTACTGCAATCCAAAAATACAATCAAGAAATCCAGAGTTAACATACTAACAGCAAAGTCGCTGCAGCTACACAAAGGTCACAAGAAGCCTGCAAACCAGAGCTCACACACAGCAAACACATTGCCATAAATATGCCAGATGCTGTTTGCAGCCACAAGCCACAGCTCTCACAGTAAACAGAGTCTGAATTTGTCCCCTGTACACCTGCTCCGTACCGCTGCCCATGAGGGAACAAATCACCGCATTCAAGCAACTGCCTCCAGGTCCAGCAGAGGTTTTGCAGCTCAGCAGCTTCCAGGAATGCCCAAAGGTACCTATGATTCACCAGCTGTGGAAGTTGCCACCCTGCCCACCACTCCCATGTGCTCCTGCCACCGCCCGCCCACTCCTGCCACACTAGTCTTCATCACTGAAATGCTCAAGGTTAAAACTGACCTTTTCCAATCTCCCAAAGTTGACTTTTTTCACTCCTGATCATTTCAGACAGGAAGTTTAGGCGGCGGTCGGAGAGTTCTGAGCATTGCAGGTGGTATACGTGAACGGGAGAAGAAAACGCAGGAATACTTTAACGAGATTTTCTTATAAAGCCAATGTGTTCACCAAATCCACCGCTTTAAACACGCTTGTCAACTGCAACCTCACCTCAGGAATACAACACGACCGCCACCATACACCTGTGATTGCATAAGTACATTTTTGAGGCATGTTTCTGCATATGGGGATACAAGAGAATCACGAATCCCATCTGGGCTCCGATTTTCCACACTGTCCTTCAATTTTTGCACGGAGTGTTTTATCTGAAAACTCTCAGAATGGCGATTTTCCAGGGGGTGACTGTAAGTTTTGAAAGCGCATCTCTTGAGGCAAACTGCTCTGAAGCCTCAAGCCACTTGAGCCGCGGGGCTTGAGGAAAACCATTTCATTTTAAAAACACTTCGATTGTGTTTTCTTTCCACTCCTACCCCCCATCTCGGACAGACATACCAGAGACCAGAGCTTTTAAAACCACTGCTCCTGGTAGCAACTCACCCCTGGCTGCTCCACGCCCCAGAAGCGGGGGTCAGCTCCCCCACGGGCCTTCCCTGTCACACCTCCACTCACCCACCCGCCCCACACGGCCCTCACCACAAGAAGGGGGTTATCTCCACGCACTTTCCCCCCACGGAGCAGCATAAAGCCGGCAGCCCTGCGGGTCCAAGGGCCGCCGAGGGGCGGCGGGAGCTCCGCGGTTACTCAGGCCCGACCCGCCGCCTTGCTTCCCGCCGCCCCAGCGCGGCTCCCTCCCCTCACACCCTTCCCCGGCTC
>VXBW01008256.1:2672560-2738317 GCA_013400375.1 Thinocorus orbignyianus | reverse complement strand
CCCGAGCGGAGGCCGCCAGGGGAGGGAAGGGGTGACCGGACGCCCGGGCACGCCGGGAGGGCAGGGGTCGGGCAAGCGCTTCCGGCTGCAGAGCCGCGCCGCACCGCACCGCCCCCTGCTGGCGCGGCGGGGGCACTGCAGGGCGCCCCCCCTGCCGGGGCGGTCCGGGGGGTGATCCTTTAGGGGTCAGGGTGTCCTTGGGCACGGATTAATCTTGTGCAGAAGGAGGTTCCGGACGGCCAGTATACAGGGCTGAGGAGAAGTTTGCAGGACTTGCACTGCAGCATTTTACTTGCCCAGAGAAGCTGTGGGTGCCCCATCCCTGGAAGTGTTCAAGGCCAGGCTGGATGGGACTTTGAGCAACCTACTCTGGTGGGAGGTGTCCCTGAACATGGCAGGGGGTTTGGAACTCGATGATCTTTAAGGTCCTTTCTAACTCTGACCATTCTACAATGCAAAATTATCCTTGTTACAAATGCCATTTCTCATCTCTTTTAGCTATCAACTAAATCCGTCATAAAAAGAACTTCATACGCCATCCTGGAATTTTTTATATATCCTACATATACACATGCATTCTACACATGTGAGTCTATGCCTACTCAGCATCCTTACCTGCAGGCAGAGGAAGCTTGAGTTTCTGTCTTCACCGATTTCCCTGCAGCGCTCCGCTGCGGATGAGGAGTCATCTTTAATACTTTTTTGATACTCAAATAACACTCATTATCTCATACCTATAGATTTTATTGTAGGCAGGAGGGAAATGGAAAGAATGTGTGTGAAGACCCATATTGCACCGAAGAAAATAAGGACTGAAAATAAAACCAGTAAGATTGCAAAGCAAATACCTCTGGAGCCCAATTACAATTTTTGCTGCTGGACTATGAGTCAATATATCTCAGTGCCTGGTAGTAAACAGTTAAGGGAGCTGCATCTCCCTTAATTTATGGATTATTACTAGTTACATACACATATTTTGCCAAGCCTGCAGGACAGCCTCTCTCCCATTTTCCCCAGTCACCTGTTCCAGCACGGCAGAAGCATTTCCTGACCCAGATGACATGCTGCAGTTCTATCTCATGTGTTAAAAGGAAGACATTTGAACCATACAATAGAAAATACCTATCAAAATGCTGGTAGCTTCCTACTGGAACAGCCTAAATTCCACCCAGGGGATGCTTCCTATGAGCTAGTAAAGGCCTTCAGATGTACCTTGCCTGCACAGGTTGGTAGCCTCAAGAACATAAGCCAAATTTAGGCTGTCAGTGTATGGCCAGGAGTGTTCTTCCCTACCTGGAGAATCTGCCCACACATCCTTTTTCTTGCTTCAGGCGTATTTTCACTGTACTGCTTTGCAGGCATTGCTCTCTCTCCTGTTCATCTGTGCTTCTGCTGAGAAAGCAGCTTGCTGTGGGTTTGGTTATGTCTCCAGCTCTGATATGCAACATCTGAGGACATGCTGTCTGCACACCTACGTGCTCCAGGTCCTTGTGCTAAAAACAGTCTCATCTGCCGTGGATGAGGTAAAACTTGGGCACATAAGCTTCCCTGACCAATTGGTCCCTTCACCCCTATTATTTGGGATGAAGAGTCCCACATCAGAGTATTGTACTTAAACCCCACACCTACACTCACATGAGTGAAACTGGAGTCTTGTTACTACATCCATACTGCTAAATGGGTTGTGGACCATGAGCAAGGTTTAATGTTGAACCATTGATTCTCCATTGTGCTACCTTGCCAACAAGCTTTTTGGCTTAGTTCTGGCCAAGGCCAAGCAGCTTCTTCACAGCAATGCCTAGGCACCAGGACAACCTCCTGTTACTTAGCACACACCAAGGACTGCTCCCAATAGGAAGTTAGAATTAGGTCTTTTCTCCTGTTCCTATACATCTTCAAAACCCTGCTCTGTGTCCTTGTGCCATGTCCCAAGGCACGTACCACATTTACCAGTTTCATACTATAGAAACAACAGTTCTACGGGCAGAAACAGAGTTTTCCTGTTATATTAGATATTTTGAGGTAAAAAAAGACACAAAAGTTCCAACAGAGTATTACAGCCACAGTGCAGCACATACAGCTTCACAAGGAGACCCATACGAGTGCCATGTGGGGTAGATGTGACCAGTCTAGCCACTTGGTCTCAGGACCAGAAAACAGTCCCCAGCCCCGTTCTGTTTTGTGGTGTAGACAGGGACTATACAGCTTACACTCAGGGCTGACCACGAAGAATCAGTTGCATTTTAACCCTCTGTGCCTTCAAGTGAGGCAGGGCCTCCCTCAACCCTGCTACGGCAGATGAAACAACTCTGGGAAAAAGCAACCAATGGAAGCTGATGCTGGCTGTCATAACCTAAAAATGAACAAGCCGTTTCTTCAAGGGGAGCTTTCTTCTACCTAGACAGACCACGTTTCCTGGATACCGAAGGAAGAGCAGAGGTAAGAACAGTCAGGAGGAAGGGCAGCATGGGCAGAGCAGATCATTTGTCCTCCCACCCACAGAGCTAGTTAGGCCTCTGCAAGCAGCTGTGCCAGCTTCTGACCGCTGTCAATATGTCAATTCCGCTTCTCAAAATCACAAAGCCTACTTTGGGTTCATGCACACACCTCCCAGGCATGTAACTGTGGGCGATTCTCCATTGGTATCGACAGTTGGTGCATTCAACAGCGACACATGAGGAGCAGCCAACACATTTCCCTTCCCACCAGCGCCCTGCGGCAGTGTCATATTGGACATCACTGTAATGGAAAGGTTAAAAGAAACCCTGTTGAAAAGAGATGAGAAGGGATTGACTTTATGTTTAGACAGTGCCCAGGGCTGTGGTGGGATGGGGTTTGGGCGATGGAGAGCAGAGAAAGTGGTTGAAACCGAGTTTCCACTTCCCCTGCCTGGCAGAACAGTGTGAGGCTATTGGCTTGCTGGTAGCATTTGACCTTGCTTTTCCTTGTCTGGTTTTGAGACACCCCCCTCCAATTTTGGAGCACCTGTACATGGAATATGAAGAGGATGATGATATTTCCTTTGCAAAATGGATGAGCAGCTTCTGGGGCCACAACTTGATCGATGAGAATGAGAAAGAGGGTAGAGGCCAGAAGAAACGCCAGACGCGACCCTTTAGCGAAAGGAGAGCCTCCCTGCCGGTAAGAACTGTGTGCAGTTTTCTCTCTGTCTTTGCGAAGGATTTATGTACAAATTCAACCATCATCTCCAGGAATCCATGCGCTTTACTCCCTGGGCTCTAGCTGTCTGCAGGTGTAAGCTAGAGGACGCAGTCCCTCCCTGTTTAAAACGTCTGACTCTTAAAATTAGGACACAATGCATAACATCGTACACTGAAGCAAAATTTTAAGAGAAGCACCCTCTTTATTTTTCAACCAAAAAAATAGTTGAGAAAGAGGCAGAGTTTGCAGGCAGAGGCTGTTTTTTAAGGCAGCTCACGACTGTCTAACCAAGTCAGTTAAACTGAAAGCAGCTGTTCCCGGTCTGCTCTTTATTTGAAGGCTGTTGTTTTATTTCAGCCCTAAAAAAAATATCTAGGTGGTCCAAACCTACCTCTTTTTTTTTTTTTTTCCCAACTACATCAGTTAGCTTACCTTATACTGTGCTTCCTTATGAGCCATTTTTCACTTATGATCTTTATGGCTGCAACAAAGCCATATTATAATGGGGAGAAACAGCTAATCTTTTCCAGACTATTCTTTTCTGCCATGCTATACTTTCAGTTTGCAAGTTCTCCTCCCCTGGAGGTGCCGTGTTCTAAGCTACAGGATCTTTTGTTTTCAAAAAATTTGGCTGAGAAAACCAAACTAGACTAAACCCACCTCCCTCTTCTTTGAATTCATGGATGAGTTGGAGAGCTAACCTTCCTTTGTTAGTTTTGAACTGATCAGCCACATTTGTTATACACAGTTATATTTCACCGGGGTCACAGTTTGCAAGACAGACTCTGAGCTAGAGCTGTGCTGATGGATTCCATCAGAATACCTGAAAACAGAATGTTTATTAATTTTTTAAAAATTCATTTTAGTCTCTTTTAATATTGTCCTTCTGAAATCTACACATTTATTTAGGCCTCAACACAGACTGAAGTGTAAGAATGTACTTTCAATCACCATCTATTCAGCAAGTTGCTGAAGACATCTTTGTGTGTATTTTTGTGTGCTTTTCTATGTATGCATATATTGCACTGAAAGCATATTCCTATATTCAGTCTGTTCAAAAGCTATTTAAATGCTTAGCTAATAGCTATTCAGATACTTTACTATGGTTACATTCCTGAATCAACACCTAGAACCTGGATTAAGCTGACAGAAAGACAAGACAATGAGTTTTGACATTACTGTTCAACAAGCTAAAGTTATCCTGTACATTTCATTGTGTCTGGCCTTCACATCAATGCTCCCAATTTGTCTTGCTGCAGTAGTATTACACAAGATATATGTTTCAACTGCCTTCTTTCTCAGTGCCAGAAACTGACTGGAGGAATTTAGGAATAAATTTTGAGATGAAGCTTTTGTGTTTGGAAATTTCTGACTAGTTAGCAGTGAAGAGCACTAAAACACATTGTACAGAAGTTAAACAAATGGGCACTAATAACTCCTTAGAAATACCTTCAGAAAGAGCATCTCCTTGTTGGGAGCAGCAACTTTCACTGGGTTGTGTATTTTTTTACACAGTTATTATAAATGATAACTACTGTAAGAGTCAAAACACTTGTCAGTGTTAGTAAATATTGTCTTCATTTTATCAGAACAGTGCTATTAATCAGGAGGATTAATTGCTGAGATCACAGTGCATCTCTTCTGTAAATTAGTCCATCCACCGCAGATCACAGCGTACCCTTTCTACTGTGTCAACATCGTAGATAGAGATAACACTGCTGTTCTGGTGAAAATATAGTCAGCGGGTTCTGACTGACACAGCTATTGGCAGAAGTTCCTCTTGTAGACACAATGGTCCTGCCAAAACAGCACTCACAGCACACTTCGTCTCATGTGTACGGTGCATCAGGAATAGTGCAGTCCTGCACCCATGAACTGCATCTGCACCAGGAGCAGCTTGGTATTACATAGCAAAAGGTGCAGTATAGCACAAAAGGTGGTTTTGCATGACACTGGAAATCACTTTCAGCTATAAAGTAGTATGTTGGTCTTTGCAATTTTTCCTGTGCTGTAGAAAGACATTCAAGCCACCACTCTCACCTCAAACACAACGGTAAATTCCTGTGGCATCCTGTCACAGTAGAGCCCTCCAAAATATCGATAAAGCTTTGTAGAATAGCTCCCAAACTAAAAACAATTTTTATTATTATTTTTTTCCCCAATATCTTAGTTACTCATTACTGTCATTATTGACATCAGCTTTGCAAAATGCTGTTGCTATTGTTGTCCTCATTTTGCAGAGGGAAACACAAAATTATATCCAACCTTCATTGGGTCACTTGCAAGACAAGCTAAAACTTGCATCTGCACTCCCCTGAAAAGTCTCAGAGATGTATATGTTGCTGTGGGCCAACACTGAATGTGAAAACTGCCTGGGCGGAACCAAGTCATCTCTTTTCATTTCCTTTAGTTAACTTGTTCCCCTGGCGAACTTTAGACATGTTTACTGCAATATCTTTTTTGAAGCCTCCAGACTTTCCTTGACACATTCTAATTATCCTCCCTTGTCTTGGTTCAGGAATGTTTCTTACCTCCCAGGCATTTTGCTGTGGTGAAAAGATAGGAGGCAGAGGAGCACTGATAAGAGTTACAACTCTGTAAGTGTACCCATTTTCAAGTAGACATTGCTGCTCACAGCAAAAAAAACCCCACAACCTGATAAGAAGCAGCTGAGAATGGGAGTAGAGAAACAAACTGCTGTTGAAGTTACTAGCATTTAATCTAAAGTCAGGATGAACATCTACCACAAAATATATTGTTATAACAGACCAGTTGGAGACTAGGCAGAAATATAGGAATATATGCTCAACTATAAGCTTCTTGGAAGGAAAGCAAGCTGCGGGACAGCATCTGAATGTCAGATGTTCCAAAATACCCCTAAAGTACTGGGGTCATTGTGTAAACTTCAGCAAACAATGAACGCTCGTGCTGACACACTGAAGATTAATTTTCTTACTGACGGCCGTGCAAGCCCTCAGATCAAGCCCAAAAGTTGGAAGCAATTATCTTGCCTCCCTCAGAAACTGAGACAGAGAATAGGCAAATTATACTGACATCTATTTCTATAAAGAGATTTTTTTTTCTTTTCTTTTTTTTTTTTTTTTTCCTTTAATATACTCTCAGGGTGTTTTAGCTGGGCAATTAGCGAAAGATTACCTGTTGTGTAAACAGGTATGCTAAGCATGAGTGGTCTTTACACAAAGGCTCAAGCAGAAAAAGGAGAGAGAAGTAATGCCTGAGAACACACTTGATGCTTCTGGCTTTGTCTGCATTAGCAAAAAATCCCCATGTCGATACAGGGAAGCATTTATGATTCCTCATTCCCATGTCTTTTCCCTAGTTTCACCTCCTCCCCACTTTTCCAGTTTAAGAACGGCTCAAGGGCAGATCCTAGGAGCCAGAGACCAAGAGGAGTTCACTGAAGAGACATCAGATGTAGGCATGACGCAGCTGCTGGGGCAAGGACAGGAGCAGGTATCGGGGCTGGGCTCAGAGACCTTTGGCAAGGGAAGAGAGGAGCAGCGGGTGGACAACAGAGTGTGCACGCCTGTACAGAGGCAATTTCTGCAGCTGCTGAGACTTCGGGAGGGGATGCATAAATTAAAGCAGTCTTCAGCAGTTCCTATTTACAGTGTTACCAGGCAATCAATTTGGCACCAAACGCATGTATTAAATGCATGCATTAAATCTAACAAACAGGAAGAAAGCCACATGGATTTTATCTAAAGCCAGTGCCAGATCTGGTTCATTGCTTAGTTTCATTTTATGACTGACTCTTTCAGTTCTCCACAGAGTCAATCTTTAAGTAAAAAAATAAAAGAAGACTGATGTACTGTGCTAGTTACTAGCCGTGAAATGTTCACGCTTCAGCAGTTGTGTTAAGGCTCCTGTCGTTTTTAGGGCTGTGTCCGTAAGACAGCAACAGGCTAACAAGCTCAAGCGTGCTGTTCTCTTAGCTACAGTGGTAGGTATCGTTCAGAGGTACTGTGGGAGGAGGAACAGTCGTGGTACTACAATTGCATACATAGATGTAGTAGCTTTACTCTTAGTCCACTGAGGCAGATATGTGCTTCAGAGGAAGGCCTCTGCATTTTATGGACCGTTGCTGCCATACACATATGTGTCAGCAGGCAAATTGCAGGCTTTTTGTTAAGGGCTTAACTAGAATTCTCTCTGTGAAGGGAAATTAAAAAGCAATGTCTTAGTAAAACAAAACATTTACAAATGTTATAAAATAGGATTGATAAAATAGCATCCCCCGTTTCAGCTGCCCTCCTGTTTTGTTTTGTTTCTTCCCAAACACTCTAAGAACAAATACCAGTGATTTTCAGTGTGAGGCAATTTTTATTTCCAGGAAACAATATATGTTAATATCAGTAAAATGACACAGAAGACATTTAGCTTGTTGAACTTGACATAGCACGTGTACTCCTGTCCCTCAAGCAAAATGTGATTGCTTTGATGCTTTTTAAAATAACAATACAATATGACCTTACAGAAATTACAGCTGTATTGATTGATTTGAAACCAAAGTAAAAATAGTATGGCAGAAATCATTACCACTACTCTCAGAGGCAGTCCATAATACTAGTCACTGAAGTAAGCTTCTGTCTGGAAAGGAAATTGAACCAGTATCGTACGACAGGAAACCCCTTCAGTATTAGGTCCCTCCGTCAGGTGCAAGATTTATTATTTTTAGCACCTCTTATCAAGCCTGTCTAACGTGATGTAGTCGTAACCATGTGGAAGAACAGCCTCACTATTCAGAGAAATGCACATGCCCTGTTATGCTGATGCATTTATAACAGCACCTGGGCCAGTGTAAATGCAAATATTATATGGGAGATGTTTCGGGTCTCTTGCCATCAAAGGTTTGTAGATTCATGTGGCCACTATGCCAAGTTGGTTTGGCTTTCCACTGTTGCTTGTTAAAAAACACAAACACCACCATCACCACTCCCAACAAACCCTACTCTGAGTGTAGGGTTTTCTCCTGGATTTTCTTAGCATGTCAGGATTTTTGGGATAGACCTTCAGTTGATATAAACAATCAAAGCTCCCTTGAACCCAGCAGAGCTTCTCAGGGTTACTCAGTAGCTGAGGGCTTAGCACCAGGGATACACAAAACACACATGCATTTAAACGCTTATGCAGCAGCTTGGATGCCTGGAGTGCTCTAACCTGCAGGGGTCTCATTTTCGGTAACTCCCATCTCTCCCTCACAATTTTCACTATCTGCATCTCACTGAGGCTCAGCTACTCACCCTGGAAAATCAATAGCATGCCAAGCTCTGTGTGGTGGCCTACGGGTCTGTCTATTTTTATAACCAGCAAGACATGACTCCACAGGACACAGAATTTCTGTATCAGGTTCATGTCCTTTACAGAAATCCAATTAAACACAGCTGACGCAGAACAAAGTTTTTTATCTGGATGTCAGACCTGGGAAAACTGAACCAAACGGAAACTAGATAACTATCTACTCTCTCCTCACTTCAGCCCTACAAATGTTAATTGTAGAAAGCCTTTTTCTAACCACTTTTGTGGTAGGGATGTGTCCTTCAGCGCATCAAAAGTGTTCCCTCATCCATTCAAGACAAACACACCCAAAGAACCAGCAGAAAATTCAGACCTGGACAGTAGAGCATCTTTTCTGCATGTAGGCCATGCTGCAAATTTGACACAACTGGGAGAGAATTGGTCCCTGTCACACTTAAATGAGCTCAAACATCTGATAAGACCTGGAACACCTGTGGGTCACACCTAGTATCTGGCTCATCTGTCCACAAAAATCTGGATATTTGCTTTTTCAGAGTCCTTCCTAGAACCTGCTGCCAGATATGAGGCCTGAATTTTTAAGATCGTGAAGCCTCCCAGTTTCTTTTTAGTGGACACTAAGAGGATCCAGCACACTTTACATTTGTAATTCTAAAACTTAGATACTAAAATCAGAAATATAAGCAAATTCTGCAGTTGCCCCTGAAAAGAAAGCTCTTGGCAGTGTTATTCTCCTGTGCATAAAAGGAAAGATACGGGAGTCTGGGCAAGGTCCTTCAATCTGCGTCATTGTTTGGAGAGCATGCGGTGGCAGAGATCATTTGCCCTGTGTGCTCTGCTTTAATATTCAGCCCTCAACAGAGACCTCTTGTTTTTCAGGCCACACTTTCCTCCCTTCATACAACACGACTTCATGCTTCTACCAAAGGCTCATCTTCAGGCCATCTCAAGGGCTCCAAGCAATTTCAAGAAGACCAAGATGCTAAATGCCACTGCCACAGGAAGGCAAGCAGAACACCTTCAGCAGAGAGCTCATGCACAGAGAAAAGATCAAACTCCATGCAGGAATTTGCAGAGTCCTTTGAAAAGCAATTGCACCTCAAAAGCAAACGCTCGATTTCTTTGGTAGGTAAAAAGTAACTTAAGATCTCTTCAGAAGAAAAAACCCCAACAACTAACCAGCCAACAAGCAGGCCAGCTTTATCTCTGTTGTAATTGCTGTGGCTTTGCTGGAGGAAGAGCAGAAATAAACTTGAATTTCTTAAATGATGTGGTCCTTAACAGTAGCACAAACAAGGTTAAAATGGTAGTATTGTTAGTATGAGGATTTTTGATGTAGTGTTACCATCTAGACTTATTAAAAAATTTAGATCTTCAACATAAGACACCAGACTGGCTGCAGCAATGTTTTCAGAGGTTTCTAGAGCTGTGCCAACAAAACGTGACAATATAAAACCAGGTTTGCTTGACTTTTGCCATGACACCCAGCTCTCTTGCTGCTGCTGACCTGGTTTAACCATATGCAGTGTTATCGGTGAGACTACCATACATCATGGTGTTTCAGAGGATTCTTTTTTGCCCTTTGGGACTCCGTCCGTCTGCTTCCTTCAGCATCACCACACAGCTGCAGCAGCCACCATTGCTGTAAGTGTCTGAATGTATTTTCCCTGTAAGGGCACGCAGCCAGCAGGGGATTCTGCCCCCATTTCATCCTTCTCATCCTTTCATCATTCTGTCCTGAGGCGAGGCACGAACATTTTCTGTATGGTTTGTGTTGATGAAATAGCCCATAACAACCTTTTATCTATGACACTTTAACACATTTTTATTATTATAAAAACATATTATCTGATGCCTCAAACAATGAAAAGAAGAGTAATAAGTGCTAACTTGCTTTTAAGTATCAGAAGAATGCTGTCAAATTAAGTCACCTTGTTGAAAAAAACTGTGCTTGAATAACAATTGACATTAGCACTAAATAACAACAGAGGGAAGTGTCTTTTTTTTTTCTATTTGTTGACACTCACAGTTTTGTATGGAGAAGTAATTTTCAGCTCCCTTTGCAGACCTTCTGTGCAGCAACAAGAGAGAAAAGAGAAAAAAAATCTCTTTTCAATAGCCAGCATCATTACATGATCAGTTCCACAATTATCATCCTTGTGTGCCCAGTCCTCTCAGAATATGCAGAATTACGGTGATGACAACTCTATTATGCAGTTGCTAAGCTTTCAAGTGCATTTGTTAATCTTCTTTTTCCCCTTTAGGAAATACTCACAATTTATTTCATTTGGAACTTCGTATTGCCTCATTTGCCAGTCCTCACCAGTGGTTATCTGGTTTATCATTTCTCAAAAGTACCTATGGCTAGAAAGTCTGTGAGTGGGTAGTAGTTGTATGATAGGTATAGTGAGCATAATGCACTAAATCAGGCCTCAGTTCTAGCCAAAACCATGGATTCTGGTACCCATCTGTAATCTGCAGTGAGGTGTGCTGGGTTGTGTTTCACTCTGCCTCTCAGGTGGACCAAATTGTAGTCATTCCCTCAGTCACCGTTGAAGTTTGGGAGATGTGAAGGGCAAGATGAAAAATTTTGAAAAGCTGAGCAATATGTGCTGGAGATCTGAAATGAAATTTGGGAATGGGCTTAAACTCATAGCTCCAAATGGGGCATTTTTTTTTTTGCATTCAGGGTGCAATTCAAACCACCCTTTACACAACTACATGGGTTAGAAGGAAACAAGAGTGGGAGAAAGTAATCCCATTTCATCTCCTTCCCTGAATATTGCTTTTCTCTTATAAAACTGTCTTTGAGGACACTTCATGATCTTCAGCACTTATTTTCAGTGAGGTCTTTGCAGCTAGCACTGAATAGCCTTCAGGCACGTAGAGACGGATCATGTGAAAGGCTGAAATCTGAGAGTTCCTTCTCCTCCCCTTTCTCCTCTCTCCCCTTCAAACCCTCCATACAAGTGACCCACCTACCAGATACAGAGTATAATCGAAAGCATGCTGTCTCTTGCTGAGTTTGAGAGTGACTGGCTGGGGCCTTGAATTTGAGCCTGTCATGTTAAGGCTGATCTGGCTGAAATAACTGGAATGGCTGGAATATTTTATTATACATTACTAGTGAAACAAAATAATGAGATTTTGTTCTTCATGTGGAAGTCACTTGTAATTCCCTGATATTTTTCTCCTGCCTTTTAGCAACCTGAAGGCTCCAAGGAGAGAACAGAGAGATTGCATTTGAGAAAAAGCAAGTCTCACAAGAGAATGGGAGAGAAACCAGATCCAAGGAGAGAGCAGAAAGAAGATGAAGGTTCAGATGTTGCATGTTCAAAACACAATGAACAGTTTCCACCACCAGCAAGCACTGAGAAAAATTATTTATGCACAGGTAGCTACAATGCATTGGGACAATGAATTTTAACACTCTCCCTGAAAAGCAGAAGGACCATTTTGTTTTGTTTTGACTAAAAGAGGCCTGTTATCTAGAATAAGCCCTGACCTGTAGAATAAAAGTAAAATTCAACTACATCAGTGACACCATGTTACTACCTTCCCATCTGTACTTTTTCCATTAGGAATGTGACCCTTGTCATAGAGGTATATCTGGAACAAGATCCAAGTTAGCAATGGACCACTGTAAGAGGGTTTCAGGCATGTTTATCATTGCAGCAGGACAGTGCTGGATGTGTTCATTTAAGAGAAGGGCATGAATGCATTACAGAACTGTACAAAGTAATCCAAAGCCTTCTGTTTCTCTTCTAATTGAAAATGGGCTTATTGATAGGTTTAGGAAAGTAAAAGCATACATAAACTGCCACCTGCTTCCTGGCTCTGATGGTCAGTTAGAAACAGGAATCTTTTTTCTTTTATATTCTCTCAACATCAAATTTACAGGAGTAATAGAAAAGAAGCCCCTGAGTTCTTTTCTGCACCTTCCTAATGTCTCACTTCTCTCTGCTTTCCCTCACTTCCACTGGCAATATGACTCTTGTTTCTCTGGCAACCCTAGTCCTCTCCCATGTCCTCAGTCCTGTTTTTCCAGTCATACAACTAGTTCTTTCTCCCAACTTTAACCTCATCATCTTGTCTCTTTTGTGGCCTTCCTTCTATGCAGAGGAAATCCACCTCCACATGCTCAAAAACATACACTCCCCCACGACGCCCCCATGCTCCCCTTCTTCAATGTGTAAGTCTTTCCTGCAGAGAACACTACTCTCTCTGGAAATAATTTCCCCAGGCCTAGTGTAGAGAAAGCCTGCTTTGGGTGGTACAGTTGCAGAAGAGTAAAGACTAATGAAATCATGAGAAGAAGTCAAAGCCTGCTGGTTATCCTTCCTGTGACTTACTATAATAAACAAAGATCTTATTATTTTACTTTAGAGCCTTAATTTTGAAACTCAACCTTTTAAAAGCTTAGAGCACCCTTCAAACTTTGTGACACATCTCCATTAAAGGACTGTCTTTCTTTTTAAGTAGGGCTTTGGGGGATATATAAGAAAAGAATTGAACCCTTGCTGATGCTTGTAAATTGTTTCTTGCTTGGTAACATATATTATAAACTAATAAATTTGACTGAAAGATGTTGTTCCTGTGCATAGTTTCTCTCCTCCCAAATCCAGATTGGATTTTCATGAAGTTCTTCTGTCAGCAGGTTGCTTTTCTTTGATGGTCTTAATTTGAAAACTGTATTATGATAAACCTGGATAGAAAGGGACATGCCAGCTATGCCTGAGTGCCTCAGATAAAACTGCTTACATACATCCTCTCATGTAGCATCCTGCCCCCACATCTCATGAGAGCTGAATGCCATGGCTGCACCAGCTTTCCCTGGATTTGAGAGCATCAGCCGCCTCCTCCTGTTTTCTAGCTGCGTTAACTCAACACTCCCTCCCAGGTCTATCCCAGCAGAATCTACAAAAAGCTTGTATCTGTGAGACTAACACCCTGGTTGTACACCACACCTGATGAAAAGAAAACACCAAAAAGGGCTAGAAAAGAAACTGCATATATACTTGGCTCCAACTTGCTGTTTGCCATCTCCAGTGGTGTCTCAGTGCCACTGAGGCAGCCTCGCAGGTCTGCCTGCAAACAGGTCCTGTCTTTGTCACTGAACCCAACCTCTCAAAGTTTGCAATTGTTTATGTCCCTCCTGAACTGGCCCCATCAGCCCTGTGGTGTGACTCTGGAAACAGAAGCTTTCAAACAACACCTTCAACACTGTCCTACTTAAATCGCTAAAAGCTGTTTTACATGGAAGTGTTTCCTTATGCTTCGTGTCATGCTGGATTGGACTAACAGCTCTTTCCAGTTTAGTCCCATGCAGTCTGATAGGATAATATTACTGAGAAAGACTGAAATTTGCGTGATAGAATGAAATAATTCTCCAGAGAAATCAACAATTCTGTGATGGATCGGGCTATTTGGGAAGGAAAGTAATCATCCAAAGAGCAATCAGATTGGAATATCATGGCTGACTCTTCTATTTCCACAGAAAGTGGAACTGGGATCTACAAGCAATCAGCAAGACTCCAGAGGAATTTTATTTTCACAGCAGGTCAGTAGTTCAGTCATGACTGATACAGAGTAGTCACTGCCTTGATTCCCATCCCCAGTTCCCCAAGCAGCTGGGCTGGCTGTGGGCGTTTTCAGCACACCCGCCCAATTCCTAGGCACACACTGCTGCTTCTGCTCCTTCCAAGAGCAGGATGGCTACAAGTCACATCAGAGGCCAAACCTTGGACACGAAGGAGATCAGTTAGCCGGAAGCAAAGGCTTAAAAGAACCTGAAAAACCCCATCCCATTTCCAAAATGCTTTTAATAGGTAATGTTGAAAAAATGGAACAGTTTTACAAGAGGGGAATGAGCAGGACACTCCCATGGGCTGGTTCTTGAAAGCTGACCTGGCTCAGAGGACTGTGAAGGACATTTTAAACTTGCTATATCTCATGGGTGGGAGACCACACTTCGGTAAAATGCTCATCTTTGTGGATCCTTCCCACTGCTTCAGGCTAACTAGAAAGTGCTCCTGTGGGAAGTTAAGGCACGAGTACGTGCATTTCAAAAGCAAGATCCAGTTATACCCCAGTGTTTGCAGAGAGTGATAAGAAGAGGAGGCCAAGTGTGGTTACCTCATCTAGCCCCTCTACTCTGCACTCATGAGAACCCACTTGGAGTACTGTGTCCAGCTCTAGGAGTCCTCAACATGGGAGGGACGTGGACCTGTTGGAACGGGTCCAGAGGAGGGCCACGAAGATGACTAGAGGGATGGAGCACCTCTCCCATGAAGACAGGCTGAGGGAGCGGGGGCTGTTAAGCCTGGAGAAGAGAAGGCTCCAGGGATACCTTACAGCAGCTTTTCAGTATCTGAAGGGAGCCCAGAGGAGAGCTGGAGAGGGACTCTTTGTCAGGAAGTGCAGTGATAGGACAAGGGGTAATGGTTTTAAATTGGAAGAGTGTAGATTTAGATTAGATATTAGGAAGAAATTCTTTCCTGTGAGGGTGGTGAGGCACTGGAACAGGTTGCCCAGAGAAGTTGTGGATGCCCCTTCCCTGGAAGTGTTTAAGGCCAGGCTGGATGGGGCTTTGAACAACCTGCTCTAGTGGGATGTGTCCCTGCCCATGGCAGGGGGTTTGGAACTGGATGATCTTTAAGGTTCCTTCCAACTCTAACCATTCAATGATTCTATGATCTTTGAGGTGGGCATTCCCAAAGCAAGATATTTATGCATGTATGCTTCTGAGGTACTGTTTAATTGCAGCATGATTTTGAAGAAGGATTACATTTTTGGGTACTTGTTAACATATCACATATTAGACTATAAAATCCCAGACCCCCAAAAGGAAATACCTGTATTTCTGTAAATGCTTGCAACAATCTTTTCTAAGGAAGAAAATGGCAAATATTTAAATACATAAACAAAACCAACCACAATATGTAACTGGACAATAGTATAATACCCATTAAAAAAGAAACCTAACATTAAATATAAAAAAATGAAAATGTTCATCTGAATTTTTTTGCTCTTTGACACAAAAGAAAGCATTTGGGAAAGCACAGCCCTGGATTTGAATGGATTCAGTGTACATATGTGTAGTATAAAATCACATAGAGTTACAATCAAACCTGATAACCAAAATTATTCACACAGAAATGAATCATAATCATGGGATCTTGAGTTTATACAGCCATCTGCAAAAGCCGTTGAGAACAAACAGGTCTTGAAATAAGTCCAGAAGGATACTGCAGCCAAAGTATAGTCATTCAACGAGAGAAGTGCATACTGAAGTCCAACAAACTTGATAGATAATGCCCTGCTTGCAGTTTCTGTGCCAGAGCTTTATGTAACTGCATGTGAACAAATGCTAAGATAAACCCTCTCGTCATAGACAACTTCATTTGTAGGGTGTTGATTTTTATTTACTCTGTTGTTTTAGATTGGATTGACAGATGATATTCCTCCTATTATGAAGATCCCTCTGAAACCTATCCCAGTCTCTACTGTATTTTGGAAAAAGACAACTTCTCTTAGGTGTTTCTTGTCTCTCGGGCCAGACAGAAAATAGGAGAAAGAAGTAATACATGGAGCATCAAAGACTAATATTCTATCATATTTGATGCTTTGTTGTCCTTCCTATATGTTTGTTGAAACATTTTAGTTCGTGCAATTTCTAAACTGATCAATTTATAGAGTTTTGCTATATAGAAAAGATCCACCAAAACATGTGACAGTCACACGTGAATTTTTCTCAGAAAGTGCATGGAGTCCTTACACAGAGTTGGTAGCCTGGTAAACTAATCCTACCCCTGATACTGAAATAACAAAAAGGAGCTCTCTTTTTGCTCCGAAGCTTGAGCAGAAGTATTCATGGACATCATTCCCCTGGCTTTCCCGCAACCATACTGCACTATGTGGGGTGGATGCTAAGGTTTTGGTCCTTTGGAAAACAACTCTTCCTGGACTTCCAGTCAGTCTGGTTCACTTCTCTCCACAGAGATAAATTATGTGGCACAGTTGGTGCCTTTTTGATGACCTCAGGAAAGAGACCGAGAACTAAGTACTCCTCTCATTGGAGGTTGTTCCTGCATGTTGTGTAGGTGAGATACGTTGGTGGAGTGGAGTGAGAGCAGCAGACTTAACTGCCATGCTAGTTGTACTTTCAAACACAAAACCTTAGCTCAAGGCTTTTTTGTCTGGTATCAAATAAGCAAAAAGAAAAAGTGCTGGATACCGCACTCTTCTGGAAAAAAAAAAAATATGTCTGGCCTGGATCCTTCTGAAGTTATTCTGATCATAACAGGACTTCGTATAATAACAGTATCCTCCTTTCCTTAGTACCATTGATTCAGTAAATATTTTGGACCAGGGATCTTAATTTCTCGAGGAGAAGTATCAGCTACACCTCTCAGAAGTCCTGGGAAATAACAGCAATTCCTGCATCAAAATCCACTTTGCTAGTGTTCTTTTCTATTTGTTTTTAACAGTGTATTCAGAAATAGCTGCTAAAACCAATTTTTCCAACATGTCACGTCTAGATGCTTGTGAAGTCAGTGGCAAACTCTTGTCATCATCCATGATGACGAGAGTCAAGAAGAAATGGTACTTTAGAACTATGGAAGGGAGATATTCAAGACTTGATTCCAGTTGCAGAGGAAGAAAGAAACCAAAAATTTCCTCGGTGGATTAATGCACTACAAGGGCACTGTAAGTGTTGTAGCTTTTTATACAGTTCAGAGTTCAACTTTGAAGATAAAGAACTAACTCCCGGCTCCTTCTGCTTGTGTGTGTCATTGAAACATGCCATGGCTAGGGAAGAGGTCAGGATATTTTGACAGACAGACACTGCAGACAGAGTAAATAAAAATTATGCATTTGCTACAAGATGACACATACAGACATTTTCCAGCAGAGGGAGTCTGTCCCTACGGAGTGAGAACAGGCACTGTAGTCCCACTGCAGGCACAAGTTTGAGACTAGAACTACAGTTCCAGTGGGACACAACAGCAAAAAACCCCAGCCTAACCCATAACCAAGAACACGGGACTGTATGGTCAAATTTTGCCCTGTGTTATTCATATACGACTTTTGTTGGCGTGAAGGAAATCAATACCCACTGAAACACATGGCAGAATTTAGTCTGGTATTAGGGACTGCAGTATTTACCAGCTTGACCACGCTCCTGAAATCCTGTGCAGATGAATCACTAGTTGGCAGCTCCTCACTGCAGGTGTTTCCCAAACTATCCTCTTGATCTACCCTCCGTTTCCATGATGCAGGCCACATACCCTTCCTTTGTCCATCAGGGAGCTGCTGGTGTAGCTCTGGGTGCTTCCACTCATGTACCCACTGAATGGCCAGGCTGGAGTGGAAGGATGAGCAGCAACCTCTGCAGAGGGATGGAGGTCCCTGTAGCTGCTGCATTTCTGTGGGGTCAATGGGTGGCTGACAAAGACAGCTCACTTAGCTCCTCCCCAGGAAGCTGCTCCTCCTGTACACCGAGGGGAGCTGCTCTTAATCTCTGAAGCAGCCCTGGAGTTTAGCAGCTTCCACCCCCCACCCAGAAACCGAGGCTGTCCACCCCTGCTTATGCAAAACCTTCCTCAGATACTTGCCACTCCCATAGGCCAAAATGACCCTATCATCACTAGAAGATCTGCCACTCCCAGTGCTCAGTCTTGCTTTCTCTATTTTCGATGTCAAATACAAGAAAGATTTGAGAAGCTCTTCCCTAACCTTCACTATGGGAAAGATAACATATTTTTTGCCCCAGGTTTATTCTGACAGAATAATTATACGTGATGCCAGAAGTTTCTCAGTGGGAAAAAGCAGTAGCATTTTTTTTCTTATAAGCATCACATGCTGTTCTATAAACGTAAACGTAGAAAGATTAATGCTTTTGTCAACATTTTTCTTTTAAAAGGAACATTTTCCTTCGAGAGTGTGTAAGTTACATTTAGCAAGTCTATGCAGGTTTCCATGAATAGTTTCGTGACTCTTCTTTACTTGTTAGTTGTGCAGATGGACTTTTCAAACCCAGATCTCACACTGCCTTAACTAGTAAAAAAATCTCCATTGCTCCTATTTTTCCATCACCCAGAGAAAAAAACAAACCAACACCTTATATGTATTTCTCACACCCAACGTAGCTGAAAATAAGCTATGCTTTGAAGCACATTTCAAAACATCTCCATTCATCAAACGCAACCTCTACTCTACATCAGGCTATGGCAAAGTGAGCCCAGTAGCACATACACCCACGTTTCAGCTGGTCCAGCTCAGAGTCCTACCTATGTGGGGAGGTTTGTGTCATTTTGCTGGGCCGCAAAGGGCAAGGATGCACTCCCACCAGCCGGCTTTGTTCTGAGGGTGTGCCTGGCAGCAGGACAGAAATAAGCGTCTGGGGAGCAGCGGGGAGTCCGAAACCACTCGGCGTGTTTGCACAGTTACTGTGAGTTACAGCCCTTGGCCTCCTGCTATTACTTTCGGAGGAAATCTGGAAACATAAAGCCATCCTGAACTTCAAATGGATACAAGTATGTTAATTGCAGGAGGATTACTCATGACTGTGAAATGAAGCACAAATGGACACGTTGGCAAAATCAGTTCTTGTGTTCTGTCAAATAAAGAAATATGTTTGCTCAGAATCAAAAGGGAGGTAAAAAAACAGAATTTCTTAAAACAATTGAAGTAGGTCACAGGAATGTCAAAGNCCCCCCCCCCCCCCTTTCTTTCTCAATTAAAGAGGATATTCTGTCTGGGAACTTCAGCAGGAGACCTAGGATCAGAAATCATCCTCTTTCCCTTTTACTGCAATCGCTGGCTTACTGAATTACTTGGTCATTTCATTCTTACTGTGCCTGTTCACCAAGGTACCAAATATCATTACATATGTATATCTGTAAACAAAATATATATAGAGAAACCTGTGTACACAATGAGATGTCTGTACCTCTGCACCTCCCAGGAGAATTGTGCTGTATTGCGGGTTTCTGTACACCACTCCCTCTGCCTGGCCACAAACTATAATTTTTCAAGCTGTCCCTGGGTTTCTCTGCATTCCCTCAACTTTCTTGCTCAGAAACAGCCTTCCCCCTATCACTCCCCTGCTTCCCTGCAGCAGCCCTTTTCTACAAAGCTGCTTAGCTGCCTGCCTGGGATCCCACTACATCCAACATCACCCTGCGAGTTCAAACTCAACGTTCCAGCGTGCCTGTGTTTATAACATGCCTGTGCCAATGAACTCCTGGGCCAATGGGAATTTTGATGCTGTGGGAAACCTGGAGGAGAGGTAGGGCCGGAGGGGAGCCAGTGCTGTGGAAGTGGCCCTGCCTACCTTCTGGATTTAAAGCGCAGGGGAGGAAGAACCAAGTGAGTTGACGCAAAGGTATCACTGCAGCTGTGGCTTGGCCACTGATGAGGAAGCAGGGTCAGCAAGGCCAGGGATGAAGGAGCTCAGGCTCCTCAGGTTTGGGCCATCTGGTTAGGATGTCCTTGGGGAAGAGTGTGATAGAGAGCCTAAAGCCACCTTTGGGAGGAAGCTGGGTTGCGAGAAGTGGTTTGGGTTGATGGCAAGGCCCTGGGGTGGGGTTGTTGTAAATTTTACGTACTTTGAGAGGGCAAAGATTCGCTAAGTGACAGCCAGGCAGGAGACCGAAGGATTTGGTTCCCAGTAAGACAAGTGTGGCCATGCCTCTGAAGAGCTGGTTGGGAAGACAATGACCAAGGGGGAAGCATTTGTCTCCAGGGAATATTGCACCTGGATACAGAGACTTTTCTGACACTTGGATGGGCTCCTTTCTTATTAGTAGTCTTTCTCTTTCACGTGTGTGATAAGAGTGCGTATGAGGGCAGCTTTTTTGCACCAGAGCTTTTCTGGCCCTGGTGTCCCATGGGATGAAGACTAGTACCACAACAATGGTGTACCCCTGCTCTGCATTGGTGAGTGCAAAATGGTCACAGGAGGCAACGTGAATGCAACAATGCTGGCTTTCTGACCTCCCCACCCCTCCATGCTCACCTCCCACAGCTGTGCTCCTGCTCTTGCTCTCCTTCTCCTGAAAAGCATTCATTTTTCCTTTCTTGTCCCTAGGCTGGCTACAGCTGGTGCTCGTTGTGTCACTGCTCAACTGGCCAGTTTTCCCATGCTGTTTTTCTGCCTCCTGTCTCCGTCCAGAGGGTTGTTCACCCCAGTGTCCTCCCGTGGCTTAGCCCTTTCTCCTGACTCACCCGAGGTACGTGCTGAACGCAGAGAGGGAGAACAAAAATTAGCAAAACAACGAGGAAGACAAAGTTGCATCATAGAAAAAAAAAAAGTCAAAAGAACACGGTTAGATTTACAAAGTTACACTCTCCAAAGCTGGATAAATCCAGACCTAACACTGCCTTTGGAAGTATAGTTCATCCCCCTCTCCCCTCCCCCCATGCAATGTGTATTATGTGACACGATTTAGTCATTTGACTGCATACTATTTTTCCCATGGGACTAGAGCCTCGTTTAGTGTAAAAGCAGGACAGCGTCTGGGAACGGAGCCGGTCTCTACGTTTCCTGGACTAAGTGTGTGATTACAAACCCCATTTATCACCATACAACCCAGGCAGTGCACTGAATTCAGAGCTGCCAGCCACTTTGTGAGGTTTGCTGGGGTAGGTTTCCTCCAGCCTCTGAATGATTGGCAGACACGATTATCATCAGAGTGAGCATTAAAGGTGAGGTGATACTGTTTCTGGGGAAGTGGGAACTTTTAATTTTGATTCACTACACCTTTTTGCATACTGGGTTGGCCCTAACATTTGTTCAGAACACTGTGTATTTTAACTAGCTGCTCCAGCAGACTTCATTGGCTGTTCTCAGTGCTTGGTGCTTCTATAAATCTATAACCTTGATGTCTTTGATGGTGTCCCAAAATAAGAAACTGGCAGCCAAACACAGACGTTCGGGCAACTCACTTAGAAACAACTAAGAAACCTGATGGAGGCAGGGAGGGTTTCTTGTTCTTGCAGCTGCCATTTCTTTTCTCAGCTGCAGGATTCTCCCTTGTTTTCCCACAGCCCTCTGCTTTGTATTTCCACATCCCAACTTCTGCAACAACTGATAAAGTGGGACGTGGCTCGGTATTTGACCCCGAGTGAGTACACCAGACGAGCTGTCCGCTGCCTGAATCTATTGCGAAGTCATGCTGCTGTAGACTTGTTCAACTGATCTGATCATCCTCCACCGAAAAATGCCAGATTAGCGTGCATCATTTTCCCCAGTGTGAATAATTTCTTACTTTGTAATTGAAAATCTGCTTCACAAGCCAAAGCATAGTAAAAAGAAATGTCATTCCACATTTCAAACTTCTGTGGTAGCATTTACCACCTTAAAAATCATCTTTGCTCTCATTCAGCTGATACATGACAAGGAAAGAATAAGCAAAGATTCTTTATCTGCAATGTGGAGATAGGTATAATAATTTTTATACATGTTTGTACTGTAGAAGACCTCACCTGCACAGCTCTCAGTGACAAGGCATATATTAAATTCCAGTACTGATACTCTGAGAAGAAAAGTATTTGGGATCTACAAACTACTTTCTCCCAGTGCTTCTGGTTTTCCCAGATTTCTCTGTTCTGATTCATCATTATATGGAAATGGAAAAGTCTGGAGAGAAAGTTCTTACAGTTAATATGCTTGGCATTTCTGGTTCTATTACATTAGATTCCCCATGCCAAATTGCTAGATTAATTCAAAGGACTCTAATCAACTTGAAACACAGCCAATTATCCATGAATTATAGATGGTTTCAGGTATTGCACCTGCAGTCATTGCTGTTCCTCTTTTAATGCAGATAGGGGTAAGATGAGCTCTTTCAGCTATTTTTCTTTGTGATTGTTTTTGCGTGTTCTTCTAGATTAAAGCTTTTCACAAGGAGAAGTACATTTTGTATGCTAGGAGTCACCTTGACAAATTGCTGATTAATGCAAGGATACAAGCTTGAAAGAAATACGTTTCTTGAAAGTTTCTTACACAGCCTATTTCTAACAGAACAAAAAGTATTTCAAAACCAACAACATAATTAGTAATTATAATAATTAATAATTTAAAAAATGCAATATATAATGTGACTACATTTTTTACTGATGGCACAATTAGGCCTACCAGCATTTTTAAACTTTGCAGATGCAAACCTGTATCTTCTAAATCCATACAAGAGCAAATATCCCTACTAGCAGTCCAAAAATTTGACTGTCATAAGGTGGGTCTTTGTTTTGAAATTCACTGTTTTTTTATTTTGCTGGTTACAAGTTGCATTTAAAACAGAATATTGATGTTTGCTCTTCCTCAAGGCATAGCCAATGCATGGATTTGCTCTTTTTTCAACTGTTGCATAAACTTCACAAGACCAGAATTATTTGTTTAACTTTCTGGGTACTCTGTCTGGAGATTAATTATTTTATCAGTGTCACACTTATACGCTACATTTCATCAGCTATAAATTAGACGTGGTGCTACAGATGTAGAAAAAGCACATCTTAGACCTGATGTCGAAGGAAGTAGATAGGTATGTTGCTTTAGTTTTTACATAGACATGTCATGAATGCGTCGTGTTGAACTGGACTAGGCTCAGGAAGTCCATGGTTGGCTTCCTCCCCTGATGTGCAGAGCCATGATCTTGCATGTCTCTACTCTCTAACCGTACTGGAGGCCAGGTGGCCTCCTCAGGAGGCCCATTGACATGAATGCAGCCAGTCAAGCTAGGAGCAGAAAAGGCCAAAGGCACACAGTGAAGTTGCCAGAGACCCATGGAGGCAACTCAGAGTGCAAGATTAAGGTGGTGCTAAATGCACCATTACCCTGAGTGGCTAGGCTGAAACTAGCTCACGTGCCTCCAAGTGCTATCACTTGCCTTCTTGGCCAAACTACAGACGTTAGAGTAGTCTTGAAACATGTGTAACTCTGATTTGTCTATAACGTACTGATGAGTATTTGGATCAAGGCATGGATGTGTGACTGTGGGCCAATGGTGTAGTACAGAGTTATTGTTAATGTATACCTGAGATATGTTGCCTGATACCTAAAGAAATATGGTGTGATAAAGAACTAGGTGCAGTATTAACCGCAGTGTAATAGACTTGTGGGGCTTGGGGCCATAGACATTTGGCCTTGTAACGTTTCATTTCAGTAACTTCTGTGAAAAGTGGTTCAAGCACTAGTTGCTTACTCATCTCATAGCTTCTAGGCTTAGCTATGAAGAAATGCTTTTGTGACTCACTTCAGGTGCGATGCTCAATACTAGCAGTGAACAACAAAACGTCTATAAAATACTCTCCTTGGCAATTGTCTGTGGGACTCAAGCCCAATGGAGATTTATTTAAAGTGTGTTCCTTAATAATTTTTGTGGATGCTATTTATTTTGACTCCAGCAAGAATGGAGAGATTCCCAGTTATGGAAGAATTTTTCCTGGCAAAAATAGGACACAGGGCATATGGAAATAGTAAGGTTGTTTGACAGATGGGCAGACATAGATATTGCACCTGGGCTGCATTGTTCAGGGAATCTTGCTTTTCTATCTTATTAATAAGCTGAAAATGAAGGAAGGTCTGAACTTGACTGAATGTAGCAGTGCTGTTGGCCTCTTGTTGACCTTTGGTAAAAAATTGAGAAGGATGCTTTGTTGTTTGTGTAGTTCCTTACAGTACGTTTTATGCACGTACCCCAGTGATTAATGCACAGTGCAATGGTCCTCACAGAAGTGCAGAATCCCTGCAGGCTTTCCGGGATGCTAATTGGAGTTTTTGACATCAGAGACACTAATCATTACTTAGAATCACTTTTAAGTCATCTTAAGTATGGATGGAAGTGAGGAATCCCGGGAAGTGATTTTTGCTCCGCTGCCAAGACAAACACATCAAACCAGTGGTAAATAGATGAGGTAATTACAGTCATCACTTTCATTGACTGATTTAGCTGAGTCTAACTGAAAACTCTTGCAGAACAGAAGGATACCCATTTGTTAGGAATTAATGCCATTATGTGAAATGCATTCTGCCATCTAAAAAAATTGCAAAAGAAGTCACTCAGACCAGGAAAGAGGAGCAGCTGCCACAGAGGCTGAATTTCTGAAACACTCTTCACAGAGAGGTGATCCTTATGGAAAATATTAATTGCTTTTCTCTCTGTACTCATGACATCACCCAACCTGCAAAGGCATCTGCTTGTCACATGCTGAAGGTGTTATCATTTGAGAAAAACCGTAACAATTCATACAATTTAGACAATTATTCTATCACCGATGACCCCTCCCCACCTAGAAAGGGGAATCCGGGAACACAAAGAAACACTGGGGTTGAAATATAAATAGATTTCATAGAATAAGACTAAATAATTAACAAGAATATTAAAGAACCAGTATTAATCCTGATACTGATGCAAGATAGAAAACATTATACTCAGCCAACTCCCTCAGCAGCAAGCTGAGCACTCCCAGCAGTGTCCAAAAAATGATGGACACTGCGAGCACAATGGTTTCGGGAGGAAAGGAAAGGCTCCAGGGTCTATCACTGGGGCAAGAAGCTCTCTGGACCAGCACCGTCAAGGGAGAGAGACCTATACAGCAAACTTTTCTAATTTATGTTGAATATGACATTCATGGTATGAAATAATCCTGTTGGCCAGCCTGGGTCAAATGCCCAGGCCTTCTCTTCCTCATCCCTGCACCTGGCAAGGCTCAAAACCACTGAGACCTTGAATCTCACATAACCTTGTTGTTGTTGAAGTAACTATTTTCATGAATTCAGACACCAGAGTCTTCTAAAAGTGCAATTTTTCCTATTGTTACACAAAAAGTTAGTGCTGTGTTGCTCAACCTTGGACAGAAGGGTATTTGCTGGAGTACTGTTTATCTTATAGTAAAAGTGTCACTTTGTACTAAAGAGACAGGCAGGGATGGAGCTGTCTGAGAAGATAACCAAAGGTGAAAAAATGTCAAACAGAAATGCACTGCTGATCTGATTTTTAATATTTGCATGGAGTTAATTTCATCCTCAAATATCCCGAAGGCAAATGCTTTTGGATCCTGAAAAGCAGAAATCTTAAATTTGGGGACCAGGGGTGTGCGTCTCAGAGTTTAGTCCAAGTTATGACTTAGCAGGTGGGGAGAGGTGCGCCTTGGCTTGGCTATTCCAACAGCCTCAGAGGAGGTTGGCAACACAAGAGCTTGATGCTGGCAGGGGGAGAATGGGTGAGGGTGGCTTCTGGTGTAGTTTAAACAGAGCTTCAAAACCTGATTACCACAACTTACTGTCAAATACCTCAAAAGAGGATTTTTCCATATGTAAGACTTGCGGATTTCGTTGGTGCTCTCTGCTGGCTAATAAAAAGGAGGTGATGCAGTGCAAGATGCCTTTTCATTATACTGTGAATGATTCAGTAATGTCACTAACGCTGTTTATTACAGCATGATGTGTACATAAAACCGTGGCTTCATCCTTTCAATTTTATTTTTAGAGGTTCCTCTTTTGGATTCAGGGCTCTGCCATACATTCCTGCGAAATTACAGGAGCTCCAGCCACGGGTGCCCATTTTCGTGGAGAAAACCGCGGAAACGATCAAAAGAGGCTCTGTGTGCCAGCAAGTCGTTCTACTTTTCCTACTTTTCTTAGCCTGCCCGGGCTAAGTGGGAACCGCTACCTCCGGCTGTGAGCCCCGCCGCCAGCCCTGCCCGCTCCCGGCCGCTTTTCCTGGAAAGCGGGGCAGGAAGGGGGGCGGGCACCAAAGCAGCGCCGGATCCCGCTGAAACCTCGCTTNGGATTAATATTTTGGGGGGAGAGGGTGTTAATAGCCCCTGGTGAAAGGACAACAACTACTCCATGTTTGCTTTAATTCGGTCCACGGGGCGGACGGGTGAGAGGGGGACGGGACTCTTGAGGTAAAAAGCACAGACGGGACTTTGAAATCAGAAATAGCTTTTGAAAAGATTGCTGGTGTTAAAAATGCGACTGGAGCCCTGGCAGACATCCGGAATGCCCAGGTACAGGAATTTTTGCAGCAGTAGTTCGTTAAAGAAAGGGGGATTAAGTGTTAGGAATGGGAATAAAACGTTCACTATACTTTTCAATTTCTTGCCTGATTTTTTCCCCTCTCTCTTCTTTGTATGTCTTGTGGATGGAAATATAAGTTCAAACTTGAATTTCCAGGCAAAATCCGGAGAATTTAAATGTAGCCATGTCTACTTACTATGTGAGGGAAACCCTAAAATTAGATTATCCCAGCCTCTCTATTCTATTGCAAAATAGGATAACCCTTGAAAAACACAGTCCCTGAATGTGTTCCATTTGGTTTCAATCTTTCAACTCTAAATCATGTTCTTCTCTCCCAATAATGCTTAGTANGGAGGGTCCCGCGGCCGCGGGGATCGCCCAGAAACCCCTCGGAGAAGGGCAAGGGGTTGCGGGGAAGGCGGAGGAAGAGGCTGCGAGGGAGCAGGGCGGAGGAGGTAAGGGCAACCCGGCTGCCTGTAGCCCCGGGAGAGGCTGTGGAGGTCTGTCCCGCAGAGAGCGGGGTGGATGCGGGGCGGGGGTGAGGGGGGTGATTAATATTTTGGGGGGAGAGGGTGTTAATAGCCCCTGGTGAAAGGACAACAACTACTCCATGTTTGCTTTAATTCGGTCCACGGGGCGGACGGGTGAGAGGGGGACGGGACTCTTGAGGTAAAAAGCACAGACGGGACTTTGAAATCAGAAATAGCTTTTGAAAAGATTGCTGGTGTTAAAAATGCGACTGGAGCCCTGGCAGACATCCGGAATGCCCAGGTACAGGAATTTTTGCAGCAGTAGTTCGTTAAAGAAAGGGGGATTAAGTGTTAGGAATGGGAATAAAACGTTCACTATACTTTTCAATTTCTTGCCTGATTTTTTCCCCTCTCTCTTCTTTGTATGTCTTGTGGATGGAAATATAAGTTCAAACTTGAATTTCCAGGCAAAATCCGGAGAATTTAAATGTAGCCATGTCTACTTACTATGTGAGGGAAACCCTAAAATTAGATTATCCCAGCCTCTCTATTCTATTGCAAAATAGGATAACCCTTGAAAAACACAGTCCCTGAATGTGTTCCATTTGGTTTCAATCTTTCAACTCTAAATCATGTTCTTCTCTCCCAATAATGCTTAGTAATTGACATGGTATCAAACAATTAATTACCTTTCTGATAAGTGGCTTTCTGAAATTTTGGAGTTCAGGAACTGAAACATACAAGTACTTCAAAGTGATTATGCTTCTTCATTTTTAAACTAAATATATGATGATTAATATGCCTTTACATACCTGGAATTTGTGGTGTCTCCAGTATGTAGAACTTTGCATCACCTTATATTATTGTACACCTCTTTAAATTCTGGCATATGTTGTACTATAAATTACCACAAGTAAAAGGAATGTATTTAATATCCATTTTAGATGCAATTCATCGCTGAAGTTACCTTTCTGAAGTTTGCTCGGATGTCTTCCGCTGCTTTTCAGGGTTGCTTATGTGGGCTTTTCATACATTTTTCTCTTTACAAATGGAGTTGGGTAAACCAACCAGATTTCTCTCAGATGTGGAGAGTGTGGGTAGAAATAACCACTGAGGCAGAAAAGTAAAATGAACCTTGAAGAGAGGCTTGAATATTTATACCTGTGTTTAGGCAAACTGTTCTCTGTTTACTCTTTTCTTGCAGACCAAATCTGTCTGGAAATATCATTTTACTCTGTACTGCAAATGGCCAGGGCAGCAACACAAAAACAGGCCCCTTGTTTTCCACTCGGAAGATGTACATGAATCAAAACTCCTCAGTGTAAAACCTCAGTCAACTGGCTCCTACTCTATTTCTTAGGTGTGACCCAACACGCTCACTTGCAGTTGGCAGCAGCGGTCATTTTGATCGTTTCTTCTTAGCTATGAACAAGGCAAGT
This sequence comes from Thinocorus orbignyianus, assembly GCA_013400375.1. Lineage (NCBI taxonomy): Eukaryota > Metazoa > Chordata > Aves > Ciconiiformes > Thinocoridae > Thinocorus > Thinocorus orbignyianus. The sequence goes on along the minus strand of VXBW01008256.1, from coordinate 2,709,944 downwards.
TCCTAAACCCAGGGATTATAAAAAAGTAAACACTGTTTTTAAAATCTCTTAATTTTCAGTAGAGCCCTGCTCCACTCTAGCACTCCCCCCTTTTTGTGCACTGTGAGCCAGACCTTGAGTTCTGGGACTGCTTTTTGTTCCAGGAGATAAAAAGGAGACTAACGTCCCTTCGCCCCAATTTATGCCTAAATCAGGGCCTACTATAATATTTTAATGCTATCTGAGAAAAATTCCTAAAACTCTTGCTCCACATGACTTTGCATTTGAGACATTTCTAAGATAGAGAGTGTAGCATCTGTAATGCCAGTGGTTTTGGAAGAAGATACAACCCCTTGCTGCCTTTGCTGGTCTGGTTGAATTACGAAGTTCCTGCTCCACAGCATTACTCTTGCTCCCTCCATTACTTTTGTCATCTGAGGGACAGCAGGAACTGAAGCCGCTGCCACTGTAGCCTTGCATTATGGAGGACTGCTAATTATTATTAGTTTCTGCTAATGTTGCATTAGCACTAGCTGATTCCCCTTTAGTGAGTACAAGGTGGTCTCATAAAGAGGTTCTGTGCCTGTTTCTCGGATGCATTTTGATTTTTCTAGCTGGGCTCAAGCAGCCGTTTCTCCCAGCCATTGCCAATATTTCAGACTGCCTTGCCAATGCTCCCATTTATTCATTAGACCAGAGCTTTCATTTCTGACCCACACATCTCTCTGCTACTGAGAGTGTTTCTTCCAAGCAACAGCTGGTAGAGACAAGTGCACTTGGTCACGCTTGTGACAAGCAGTACACCAAGCACCCTGCTCTTGATAGACAAGTCTGCAGAGAAATCTTCCAGGTACAAAGGCAAGTCAGTTCAGGCATAGCTCTAGGTGTAGATCCCACCTTCTGCTTTGTTGCATGGCTTTATGGAAATAATCGACATGAAAATTTTTTAGAATTTTGTTTTATCCTTCTGATCACAACACAGTGTTGCAAGCCCTAAACACTCAATTATCATTGGTTAAAGCATCCAAATCCATGAGATGTAAACATTTATTTCAAATCACTGTTTGCCCACTGTTGGCTTACACTACCTAACTGTATTCCACAGACAGACAGGATGGCTAAAGGTTGAGAATCAATCAAGTAACTTCAACAAGCAGAGATTCAAGAGCAAGAGGCTGGATCTCAGCAGGAGGTGACAACAAAATGCAGCACAGTGTCCCACTAGATGCCAATATTCTGAACACACACCCATTCCAGTCTTCTCTCTAGCAAGGTACAGGAGAAGTTCAGCTCTTACAGGTGTCACCTGCTTGTTGCCCAAGTATGAGCTGTTACGAGCATCACATTGGCTAACTGAGCCGGTTTGTAATTTTTTGGTAAGAAAACTGAGTCCTTTGTATGAACGCCAACAGGGACTTGTTAATGCTCTTGCATTTATTGAAATGAGGTCCCTTCCCGTTTTTATTAGCTTGAAACAATCCTTAAGATGAAAGCTTACTAGTATAGACCGCAGAGCACAACACTTCTGCATACCGTATTTTGTTAGTGTTTGGTGAATCTTTAGAACAGGGTCTTCTTTGTAATATTCCAGATTCTCGTTTGAAGGCCTTAGTCACCTCAATATCCGGTACTTTACACAATGAAGAGAAATCAAGATTCCTTTTCTACACAGTCACCAGTAACACAGTAAGGTAGCAACTCTTGCAAACAAATGATTATTAATCATCTTGAGGTCAGCAAGCCCTTTCTTCCACTTCTGAAGATCTGTCCTTCTCCAAGAGCAGAATTACTCACTTTTCTCTTTCAGACTTGGCTTCACTGCAGGCAGAAAATAGCATTTCCGACCACTCCAACAGAGAGTTTTCTCAGTAAACACCTCTTTTTTTTTGGTTGTGTCTTCTTGTCATCGGGAAGTATTTAGAATAATAAATAACAATTGCAGCAAATCCTAACAGTCTGTAAAGTCCTCTGTAAATGTGAAATGCAGGATTTTATTAGTATTAGTATTTATTACAAATACTTACTGGTCCTGTCTGTTTCGCTGTCTTACCTGACTCTTCCACCAAAGCCCTGAGTGTATTGTGAAGACACCGTAAGTGGAGGTCCATAAAAGTGATACTAAAAGAAACCAGATGATGTTTTATTCCATTTCCTCTCCAGAGCTGGGCTTTGAGTAATAAATCATCAGTTGATATAGCAAACTTTTGCTCTCTTGCCATTTTCGTTGCACACCTTATCAGGAAGCAGAGAACAGGTAGGGGAGCACATCCGGAACTACAAAGACCTGCCAGGGATTATACCCTACAAAACTGGTTTTGGTAAGGTACCCCAGGAGCAATCATACTACTGACAGTGTGACCTTGGCTTGACCATGAGCCTTCAGGGATAGGCCAACAGCATCCTGGCTTGTATCAGGAATAGCGTGGCCAGGAGGAATAGGGAAGTGATGGTGCCTCTGTACGCGGCACTGGTGAGGCCTCACCTCAAGTACTGTGTTCAGTTCTGGGCCCCTCACTACAAGAAGGACACTGAAGTGCTGGAAGGTGTCCAGAGGAGAGCCACCAGGCTGGTGAGCGGTCTAGAGAACAAGTCATATGAGGAGAGGCTGAGGGAACTGGGCATGTTTAGTTTGGAGAAGAGGAGGCTGAGGGGAAACCTCATTGCCCTCTGCAGCTACCTGAAAGAAGGTTGTAGAGAATTGAGTTGTAGAGAGGTGGGTGTAGAGAGGTGGGTGTTCTCCCTGGTAAATAATTACAGGACCAGAGGAAATGGTCTGAAGTTGTGGCAGGGGAGGTTTAGACTAGATATTAAGAAGAAATACTTCACTGAGAGGGTGGTCAGGCACTGGAACGTCCTGCCCAGGGGGGTGGTGGAGTCACCATCCCTGGAGATATTTAAGGAACAGGTAGATGTGGCACTTCAAGGTATGCTCTTAGTGCCTGAGATTGTTGGGTTGGGTGATGTATTTTGTGGAGTTCAGTTTTTTAGGGGTTTTTTGGTGTGTGTATGGTTGGACTTGATCTCAGAGGTCCCTTCCAACCATGAAAATTCTGTGTGATTCTGTGAGAGTTCTGCAGCAGTTTTTCATTGAAGTGGCTTTGGCTGTTTTAAAGGCAGTAAGAGGAACTGACTTTACAAAGAGAAAGCATATAGGAATTTCACTAGCTGGCACAACTCAAGGTAAAATCAGGAAGCAAAAAGGGCTCTAGCTGAGTCCAACACCAGGTGGACTGGAAGGGGGAGCCAGTCTTGAATGTCGGAGAGGAGCTCCTGCAGCACAGCAGTGGGGTGTTGCAGCACGTCCTTCCAGCACGCTGTCTGTCTGGCAGCGCTCAGCTGCTGCCACACATGATCAAAAACTTGCTCCAATCTGCTGGGTTGGGACCAGCCCTGCATCTGCAGCACCTGGCTTTGAGGGCAGCAGTCTGCAGGGAAGGGAACTGCTGCTCTGCAGAAGGGACAGCTGGAAGGTCACCCCGCAGGAGACAGCGACTACCGCCAGGATCCTGCGGGCAGGGAAGTGGCTGTGGTGGCTGAAGCCAAACATACTCCCACAGGAGGTAGTGTTCTCATACCTGCAATAGTTTACTCACATACCCATGCTATTTTACTCTTTATTTCAGGCAGTGCTAGGAAATACCAGGTTTTATGGCCAATAAAGAAGCTATCAATCTTTCATAGGAAAAAATTGCTCTTGTGTATCCCATGCAATTACAAAATTTATTTTTTTTGCATGTGTGTTTTTTGAATTTGTGGTGATCTGACTAAAAGGGTCCAAATTGGCAGTCCTGGGGAACTAAAAATTTCATATCCACAGACTAGCAGCTGCTCTGATATCAAGAGCCAATGGTAAGATTATTATGCAGTATTTGTTGTCCCTGGATAAACCCTGAGGATGGCCTGCTCCAATATGGGAGCAGAAACTAGTTAGCAGATGCACAGAGAAAGGGAAAAGAAAGCCAGAAAACTGAAGGTCATGAGAGATCAAAAAACACACTGAGGAGCACTTGAAGGGCTGAGTAGCATAAGAGGAAAGGCTCTTAAAAAAATAGGATAGTTGAGGTCATTGGCCCCAACTCAGCGATATGAGAAATGGAGTCTTGGAGTCCCCCCTTTCTAATGCAAATATATAGACTTCTGGACATTAGCTCTTTGGCATTTCTAGTCTTCATCCCTGTCTTGTAGGCCTGCAGATTTTACCGAGGAGTGAATTCTTCTCTTACAGGCTACAGAGATACCTATTTGTGACATTTTTTTTCGAGGGGGGGGCTGGGGGGGTGGTTTGTACTTCAAGAAATCTTGAGCCCTGCTTTCATTAGGATACATAGTACTTAGTTCCAGTTTAATTCTGAAGGAGCTATAGGTGCCTACTGAGTATTTCCTCAATGTCACAGGAGTCATCTCATCTTCAAAGGCGCGGCTGTAGTTGCTGAAAACGTTTTTAGTCATGACATGAAATCAACATTGCATTTAGTGAACAAAATAACTACAGCAGATACTGTTTTTCAGATCAGTGTATCTCTCTGTGACATTTGCAATTCAATGGCTGCAGGATAAAAGGTACTTGCATCATGAATACATCGTCAAGAGGAAGTAGGAAACTTTGGTAGTGAAGTAAACTTACCTGTGATTTTCTTTGTCTTAGGTGCACTGAACTTTTGCATTCCAGTTTTTGGTAGAAGCTGTATCATCACAGCTTGTGCAATGATTAGAAAGCATCTACAAATGTGTTATTTCCTCCCCTTATCTGGGTGCATTATTCTCATTGACATCATGATCGATTCCTGCAGCTCTTAAAGATAAAAACCCGCTTTTTATGAAATATTGGAAATTCCACACCATTGTTTCCTAATCTAGCATATGTAAGAAAAATAACACTTTGTTTTTACTGCTGCAGTGACTTTGCTAATGTTTAATCTTTGAGTTTAACTTCTGTTATCCCACAGCTCTGTAGCAGAAACAAGTGCGTTGCAGCAGGGCGAGTTTGTGGCCTCATGACTTGTGTCATCTCTGGAAAAAATCTCCATGTTTCAAGTTGACTGTCCTCTTTAACATTCCCCAGGGCTTGATAAACACAGGAAATTGCGAGGCATACTGCTGTGGCAGGAGGATGTGCAGGGAAGGGAAGCTGCCTGCTGCAGGGCTAGCTGGCTCAGCTGCTGCTGATGTCCCTGTCCAGTACAGGTTATGCTGTCTGATTCCCTGTCTTTTTTTTTTTTTTTTAATTCTTTTTCAGAAGGGAGAAGGTGGAAAAAAGGGAAACTAGTCTAGTTCTTCAAGAAGCAATTGAGAAGCTGAGTTACCAGGTCGTATTGCTAGTTTCTTGATACCGCTTGCAAGTCTTGCCTTGGTGCCCACACAGGCAGCTTCAAGAGATTAGGAATCAAACCAGTAAACGTTATGATATACCCTTCCTGAAAAAGTTATCAGATGTTTAAATCAATCGTGTAAGTCTATTTCTTGCCTAGTCTTCATTCTTCTGCCAGAGTTAGATAATTTTCATGCTAAAAAGGTAGCTTTTAATATCCACTGAAATGCACACCTTTTTTTGAATGCTCTCATGGAAACTACCCTTGTTCTTCCACTCCTTTCCTGGCTGACATCTGGGATGGGGTGCTGTGGTGAGGTTCCTGGGTGGGGCTGTTTGGGGCAATTAATCCCCTTGGACTCTGATAGCAAACACCCCTCCTGGCGTGCTCCCACACCCCCCGAGAGAGGGGTTTTGAGGAGTACTTGCTGTGGAGAGCCCAAGTCTGGGCTGTAGTATGCGTCTTATCTGCTGGTTCCTGGGCACACTCCTAAGGGTGGCAGCCCTTCTGGTCTTCATTTGACTGACTGCAGTTGTATCCTCCTAGAGGGAGGCTTTTCATAGGTTTAATTTACCTTTTAAATCCAGTATCTTACTTTGATGTGGGGTACGGGGTAAATCTTTCCATTTGAAGTGCCATGTGCCTGTGGTGAATAATAAAATATCTAATGAATAAAGTCTTTCTAATGAATGGTGTTCAGTGAGATCAGATACATGGTGAGGAAAGGCCACTCCCCCCTCCCTCCCTCTTCCTTTCATTCAAAGAGGAAAAAAACCCCAATCTGTCTGAAAAAACCAGCACTGCCTTTCAGGCCAGCATGTTTCAGAAGAACCAGAAATTAAGGCTTTCAAGGCAAAATAAGTATTTCAAAGTTTAAGGCAAAGTTCAGGCAACTGTCTAAAACTTCAGCTCCTGCTTGTAGTGCCCCTTTTTAAAGGCAAATGATGGCACAGTGAATAACGCCAGTGGCACACAAGTGACATACAAGCTGGTCAGACTCTTTGAACTAAAGATGGCCTGAAACAAGGTACCTCTGCTGCAAAGACCATGGTGTCTGGGTCTACCTGTGGGGCTGAGCCCTGCAACCTCATCACTGAAAGCTCAGCTGTGCTGTAGACTGCTCAAGAGTGAGCAGTGCTTTACCCCCTGCAGATAAAACACATAGTCATCAACCCAGGGGGACTTTAAGGGTCAGCTCTGGAAGAGGAGGGGACAGGCAGCAGGACAGGAGCCTCTTCAGCATTCTCATTTAAATCACAGCCTGCCTCATGCTATTCATGAACAGTCGTATTTATTTTCTCCTTTCTGGCTGTATAGCACACCACTCCTCAGACAGTTAAATAATAGTCTTACGGCAGCTTCAGGTTCTGTGCATGTGGAAAAGTTTCTCTTCTTAAACTAACTAACTAACTAAACAAATAAATGCTTTCAGTGGAGTTTAGCCTCCAGAAATAAGAGAGGGCTCACGCTACGTGACTAGACAGCATTACGTGAACAATCTGCAAGTACTCCATGGCCCACAAGCCACAGTTTAAAACTTCTTCTACAGAGCTGACCATAGGAAATACTTACTGAAAAGAAAAATATACCAGAGTCTCTGTGTTCTATTCATAACCGGATGGCTCCAGCATAGTGTGGTGATTGGATTTTTAAGTCAGCAACTATAATGGCAGAGAGTATAGATTGCCAGTGCTTCTAAAGTGGTTATTCCTGATTGTTGTCTGTGCAAAGATTTAGTAAACCTTTGGGTCACGAGGCCCAATTCCATTTATAATAACTTAAAGAAAAATTGCAATTTAATGTTAGAGCTGTCATTTTAATGAAGAAGCTGTTGCAGATAATTTAACTCTCCTAAAAGCTGAGATAATGACCAGAATTACTAGGTCTTACTAATAGCACTGCTTTTAAAGTACTGTACAACAGTGACAAACTAATAACCTTATCACTCAATGCACTTGATGTACTTAATAATATATACCTAGTTGTGGGTGCCTAATTCATCTATTGGGTGTGACTTGATGTTTGTAAATCATAATGAGACATCTGGATTGAAATACAAAATACAATTTGTTAGTGAATTGTTATCCATCAGATATGTATACAATTCAGTTTTCCTTCAGTCAGGTATTGTCTTGATTTCTGTTTGTGGAGTGAAGAAACATAAAACCCTGCCTGAAGGTGAAAGAACCAAAACATACCAACTGCCAGCTCTTCATTTCAGGTCAGCTGTCTTGCAGTTGGTTCTTGTACTCTTGTTCTGCAAAGCTATGAAACTGGGGAGACTGGCTGGGTGTTTTGAACAGCCAGGGATGATAAGTACCCAAATTTAAGTTTAATTAAAGTGCCAGCACTTAATTCAGTGACACCCTTTTGCTGTATGCAAGAAAATACTTTAGAATTATAACCCACAGAATTCCACTATTCACATGATCGACGTGCATTTGTTTCACTTTCAGGTATCACCTAGCAGAAAACCATGGGCAATTTCAAAGGGCATGCCCTCCCTGGGAGCTTTTTCCTTCTTTTTGGCTTGTGGTGGTCAGTGAAGTATCCACTGAAGTATGCCTGTCGAAAAAACAAGAATGCTTGCTACCTTGGTTCCAGGGCAGGATTTCAGCGCCTGGAGTTTGTTGAGGGGATCATCAAAGCTGTCTTTGCCCTGATTGGTAAGTAAGATGGACCTGGGGCAGCTAACAAAAAGGCTGTGCCTTTTCATGGAATCATGAAATCAGGGAATTGGAAGGGACCTCTAGAGAACATCTAGTCCAACTCCCCTGCTAAATTAGGATTGCATNAGTGGCCTCACCAGCGAGAGTAGAGAGGAAGAATGACCTCCCTTGACCTACAGGCCACGGTCTTCCTTGTGCAGCCCAGAATTCCATTGGGATTTAACCCTTTTTTTTTTGTAAAAAGAAAAATCTTGTTCTCTGATAAAACATACCTCATTGCGTTTTGGTATTTTGTCTTTTAAATACTGTGAATCTAAGAACTAGTGGGGCCACAGCTATTAATTTGTCGTGGTTCTGAGCAAATCAGNGCTTGACCCTTTGATCCCTCAGCTTTTATACTGAGCATGATGCGGATGGGATGGAATACCCCTGTTGGTCAGTTTTTGGGTCAATTGTCCTGTCCACTCCTCCTTGCAGGTGGGACCCTTCGATGCTTCCGCTTCCGACCCTCCAACGGGTAGAATAACAAAATTGCCTGACCTTGGTTGTTCCAGCAATAAGGATAAACAAGGGCCTGTCTGCATACCATTCCGTGATATAGTTGGGTCTTATCACTGTGAGACAAAGCAGTTTCTCTGAACAGTGTGCTGTTAATTTCAGAGTTTAGTTAGTTAGAAGAGGCCCAGCTAAGAAAGTGAAATTGTAAAACAGAAAATCGGTTCATTTTACCCCAAACCAGGACATAATTACATAGTTAGATCTGTAACATGGTTTCCATCCATAGGGCTCTTCTGGAACTTCTTTCAGGTCTCCTGACTACTTCACAGTTGATCCATCCAAGTGTTCGTATGCTGTTCATTACTTCAGGGTGGGAGATAAGGTATTTAGGCAAGGGGCTCTCATGCACAGACTGGAAGGGCTGAGCTGTGGGGATGTTGCTGTTCTATTTTGAACCCAGCCATATCAGATGTCAGTAGTCTCCACTGCAGCATCGTTGAAATATGTAAATGCAGATGTTTCTTCAATCATGTCGTTCAAAAGTGAAAATATTCACAAAGAAAGACTGAACTCCAGATCTTATTGTTTCATAACTATTGCAAGGAGGAGGTGGTAGGGGGCTGTTTCTCCTTCTGGCTGGCCTGAGTACAGACCCACGGGGATGGTTTAGTGAGCTGTGCAGCCAACCGGAGGTGCTTGGTTCTTGTTTACATTCCAGCAGGCTGTATGTTAGCAATTTACCTGTATAACGTAAATAAGCTAAGTAACAGGGGACCTGAGGAGATCAGCACTTTTGGCTTGCAAGTCAAAAAGAATCTCAATTTTTAGGACTTTTAAGTTCTAAGTAACTACTTTTCCTTAGATGCTCAGAGTTGCCTGCTTCCTAATCAAGGGGCAGACTGTGCCAAAATCTTACTCTTGATTTTCCTTCCTCTCTGGCAGTTGTATCAGTTAAGTTACATCAGCCCCAAAGGGATGTCGTGTGTACCTACATATATATACATACATACACATACACATACACTTTTATACGCCTTATAAAATTACCAAAACCTAACTAATAGTGGTCATTTTGAGGTGTGAGTGGGAACATCTTTCCTACAAATCTCTAAGGTAGTTGGACAGTTAAAAACACTCATCTAGTGTTTTTATTTTCACCCTGAAACAAAAAGGTATTATTTTAACTCATGGTAATTTCAGTTCCAGTCAAAAATGTGGACAGGAAAGCCTGGCAAGGCAGAAAAATGAGCAAAACTTGCTGTTTCTGTGTTAGGAAAAACTGAAATAAAGACAGAAAAATACTGCATTAGCTCTGCAGCTTATCTACTTATACAGTAGGATGCTAGCCCGTCCTTAATAAACAATATAATTAATGTTTTAGAAGCATATTTTAAACCCTTCCCAAACTTCATTGGTAATATAAAATAGCTAAAAGCAGCTTTCCCTTTGCTGGAGTACTGCAACTAGTTAGCAAGACACCGAGGGGCCAAGGTAAGGGAGGCAGTAGAGCAGCAATTCAAATACTACCTCGGTATACATTCTCATGAGACCTTTAATAACTCTGCATGGTGGAGGGATTTCCTTTTATGGTTTTATAGGAAAAATCCCCTTTGAATTAAGAGTCTGAACTCTGCATATTACGTATTGCAGGGGACTGAAATGGTAAATCTTTCTTTTGGGGACTTTAGCATGTTATGTTTGAACTACTGGGAAAAGCAGCTGAAAAATTCAGTTGAAGGACTACTACAATAGCAATTGTTTAACAAAAAAAACAGCGTATAACAGTTGTCTCCATTTTCACTGCTGGAAACTGCAAAATGCAAATAGTCCCACCAGGAGTAGAGCTGCAGCCCGGTTTCCTCTGGCTTTCTCCTGTCCGGATTATGTGATGCTTAATATATGTTTGAGCTCACACTGTGGTCTTTCCCTCAGCAAAGCATCTTATTCCATCTCTTCTCCACCCACTGCCTGTTTTCTTGAAAATCGATATAAATTTAATATCTTTGAGACCTCTGTGCATTTTCACTCGAATTTGAACATGTTAAGAATTTGATTTGGAATGGCTGAACTGAGCAGAAGGGAGCAAAACAGAGCAATCCTCAGGAAGCTAGACTAAACCCCAAATTGACTGGTGTTATGTGGGGATACAGTGTTGCCTGTATTGTTTATATAAAGACTTGTCATCAGTCTATTCCTTAAGCACCAGGACAAATAGTTATACTTCTCATTTCATGCGCAGGAATGGTGGCTGAGCAGTTTGTTCCCGATGGACCTCATCTGAAGTTGTATAATTATGAGGAAAAGCACTGGGATCACTTGATGAACTGGCAACATGCCACCATGTACCTCTTCTATGGCATTTCAGGGTTGGTTGACATTGTGGCTCATGGGACCAACGCATTGCCAGTGGCCATGGACAGGATGATGCTTTCCTTAGCAGTCTTTATTGAAGGTCAGTTTACTTCTCCTTGCAGGGGTGCGTATGGAACTTGCAGAGGGGTATCAGTCTTTGGTCTGGGAATCTCAAGTCAGCCTTAACAGGAGCTGTATTTTTAACACTGTGAAATGCTTAAAAAAGATTGGTCTTGACCCTCCTTAAGCTGCTGAGTGTTTGTTTGCACTGCAGCCTAGAGCACTGTCAGACATTGTAGAGGTGTACCTCTGCTTTCCTAACTGGATCAGGTAGCAACAGAAATGTTACAAAAGAGCAGCACAAGCCTGTTTTGGATAAGTACTCAGTAGCTCAGGCATGTACTGCAATGTATGCACTGACACTGTGTACAACTTGTTAGCTAAAGCCAGTGTGAGTGCATTTACCTGTACATCACTTACGTGTTGGAATTGCACTGGAGACACTCTCAATCTATGTTTTCTTTATGTGCAGTGTATCTTATAGCATCCCTCTTGTTACACTGCAGAGACAGAGGAATGAGACTTTTTGTTAATGTGTTTTAAATGAGAGGTGACATAGCTGAAGCTTTCCATACAATTTCCTTCTCTGAGATCAAGAGTACACAGTACATAGGCATCAGTCTTAAAAAAATTACTCTCAGTTCAGCTGAGAAGGTTATACTGGCATAAAGAGAAATGCTAAAGGTTCTCTGTTTCCTAAAAGCAGGTGCAGAGAATTACAAGGGAAGAAAATATCTTAAACTCATCACTTTGTTTATTCCAGGTTTTCTCTTCTGCTACCACCTTCATGGGAGAGCCATGCTGGATGTTCATGTTCATCAGTTATTACTATTTGCGATCTTTGGAGCTGCTGTGTGCATATTTCTGGAAGTTTTCTTCCGTGGCAGTATTGTGCTTGAGATGCTCCGCACAAGCCTCTGCATATTGCAAGGTAGCTGGTTCTGGCAGGTAGGTCACTTTTCTGCCTTAGAAATTTCTTCCTTCACCAATATTTGTCATTTACCCCTTTGCAGATATTTCACAGGTGATATAACATGCCTTTTAAACACAGACCTCAAAGGACTCATAGAAAACAATGCACCCGTAATGTCCTGTTTATGTCCCATAAATACAAAAGTATTTATCATCTCTGTTTTACAGATGAAGAAGCCATTTTACTTTCAGTGTCTCTAATTTGAGTCAATAAAAGAGCTAAGATGGTTTTGTCGAGCTCTCCTTTGTGATTGAACATCCCCTCTGATCTCTGTAACATCCTGTTCAAAGTTCTCCAGCCAAAATGGCAGTGATTTTATAGCCCAAAAATATATGCTGTTCTTTGCAAAAACAGTCACCGTCCCCACTGTCAGCTGCTGGAGCAGTGAGTAAATGCCCAGCGGAGTGCTGGATGGGTGAGGCAAAGCACACACTGACGTTGCGTGAAGAGCGTATATTGAACAAATGCACAAATGATCTTCCCTGTTGTCTGCCTTTTTCTACTTTCTAAAAAGCATTTCAGCAGCGGCAACCTAGGTTTGAAAGGTATTTGAGTTCCCAATTTGCATTAAGAGATTGAGTGATGTAAAGCCTCTTGCTTTTCCAGTGTTCAGGAAACCAAGTAGAAGAAGAAACAGCCCAAACACTTATGTATTTCAGGGATGTGGCTCCCAAAAGGACTCTTCAAAATGTAGCTTCCATACCTTCACTTACTCGTGTCTCTACCCACTTAATACATATTTGATAGTGACCCTTTCTCTGCTGTCAAACAAGAGACAGAATTTGATTAATTGATGCGATCTTGTAACAAAGAAATAGGAGGGCTAGTGCCGATGCGTGTTTCATCTTATAGTGGAGAACTGAGGTCACTCCAGTGATTTCTCCTTTCCGGCATGTCTAGACTGGCTTCCCTTTTTTATATGCTGGCCAGACATGATTAATAAAAACATTTGCTGTTCCTTAGGAGAACTGGACACTGAGCACCAAATCAAATATTTAAATACTTGCTCTGGCAAGAAAACAAACCTCCGAAACAGCACTATTTTTCTATAAGTGAATTCAGGAACCTGGTGCTGCAGCACTTGGTGGTTTATCTTCTTGTTTGTAAACTTTTCTTTGGTGATTTAAGAAGCTTTACATAAGAGGAATTAGATGTAACCATTTATTCTTTGTTGTCTGCCTAGTCTAATTTTAGACCAAGTTATTTCTTTAGCTCTGGAGACAATGTGGTTTTTGTTTCGAAGTTAAGAAAAAAAAGAAGAACTGAAAATACAAGATATTTAAGTGTGACTTTTTTCACAGCAGCATCAGACTTCAACCATATGTGTGACTGGCTGTAGCATGACAAATTTGTAAAAGGTGAAGGGACTTTCTTTCTGCATCATCAACACCCTCATTCACTGAATTCTTTACATGAAAATGCAAAATGCACTCCTCATTCTTTCTCTCCTTCTCTTCCCAGCTCCTAAATTCTCAGCTAAACAGCTGAGCGGTGACTGTTTTTTGATATTAGGCAGTACAGAGGACTGGTGCTTGTCAAGGCAGACCCCTTTGTAGCCATAGGCTTACTAGTTTCCCGGCTTATGCATTGATCTGAATTTGATCTTTCACAGCCTTGAATAAGCAAATCAGCTATGCATTTCACATGAGCTTGTAGCCTTTGGTGAGAAAGCTCCTTTTTTACATAATTTCAAAACCTGACCTGTTCCCTGCGTGACCCCCAAGAAATAGACTTAGGCTCGCCTTTACTTATTAATTTATTATTCATCTTCTGAACCTTGCAGTGCATTCCTAGACACTGTTGAGAAGAAGCGAGTCAGTGCAAATGGTTGGTGATGTGCTTGTGGTTCAGACCATAAGTGGCTGAGCATCGGCCCCTTTCCTTATAATGCATAATTGTGATTGATGCAGGATTTGTTGGGCCAGCTCCTTAATTCGCTGTGCAAGAGCAGGGAGTCTCTAGGACTGGCTCTGTATCTTCAAAGGCATTCCTGTACAAAACTGTAAAGTGATCCATTTCATCTGAGTGTGACAGCAAAATTATTTTTAATAATAATCACAGGAATAATCAGCACTATAAGAAAATGAAATATCTGCCTTGCAATGGGTAGCAAAATACGTGATACAGCACAGGACATACATCAAATGACATTTGCTAAATATTTTTTATTTTATTACAGATTGGTTTTGTGCTTTATCCTCCAAATGGGAGCCCAGAGTGGAATCAGATGGATCACACTAATATGATGTTCCTGACCATGTGTTATTGCTGGCATTATGCCTTTGCTTTTCTTATACTTGCAGTGAATTACACGATCGTCAGCTGGTAAGTTACTTGAAACACTAAAACTTTGGAGACCTATCTATTTTGTCTAGCAAGAGCTTTATTTTATAAAAGCTTCACTGACAAATCAAAAGGTTTCCACAAAGTCTGTAATTGTCTTGCAAGGTAAAATAGGAATAGATACTGCTAATCAATGGAGACAACATGACTCATTGCTTCACTAGAAAGGGGGAAAACATTCATAAAGTACAGCTCTTACAGCACAATGCTTCTCATGTAAAACGAGCTCTTTTTGATAGTCTTCCACGTTTGTAAGTGCATAAAAAGTTAGAGAGAGGAGGGATCTTTTCTTTCCTACAGCATCTTCTCTCCTAGTCCTCATCTCTACTAATTCCAAGTGGCTTAGTCAGCAGACTTCATGAATTAACTTTGAAGATTGTGGGACAGGTTTTGTTGCTAGCAATTTCCTGTGATTAGACCTGATTCCTTTTTCACTAGCCAGTTTCATCCCTTAATTTCTAAAGTTAGCCATTTTTTCTTGCCACCAGTGCTAATTCTGACATCTGCAGAGTTAACTTGGTTGTAAAAATGAGCCTGGTTCTGCCATGTGTCCTTCTTCCCAGAGGACTTTACCAAGCCTTGGCCTGCACTGTCTTAGTGTGCTTCTCACCCCGTGCTTTACCCCTACCATCTTAATGGCCCCATTTAACCATATTTTGGCCATATTGCCATTCCTGCAGTCTTGCTTTGTGCTGAGGAGGTGCCATGTCTTTTTGGATCTCAGTCCAAAAGATACTGACACTCAAGGCTGGGTAACTAGTTGGTTGTGTAAAAAACAGCTGTGGAGAAGAACAACTTTGGAGGAGGTGTCAGCAATCTTACATCCCTTTGGGTGCTGGGAACAGCATCTGCTGCAGCATCGTACAAGCTCCCCAGGTTGATCACAACAAGCTGACCAGAGTTCCCATCTATGGGAAGGTTGGCCACTCTTCTTCACAGCTTTGTGGTACCCTTCAATACGAACACAGCTGTCGGTCTTGTACCTGCACAACATTGAACTTCCTATGATGTACGCTCTTAGATGTGTCCATAGGAACAAGCTCTCACAGGTACTACATACATGAGGTGTTGTTAAAAGCAGCACATACTAATGTCATGATATATGCTTGCGTTGTATAGTGGTCTCTCACGTTGAAATGTGAGTATTTACAATTTGGGCCTGCGGTTGAATTCTGCCCAGATTCTGCTGGAAATCACTCCTTACGATGTCTTCCATGGTAACCCACTTCAAGTTTTCATAAGTCAATAATCCTAATTCCCTGAGGTGATGCTAGAGTTAAACAATTTTTTACCATGTAAAAATGGCCAGATGAGCCTTTGAGTTATTATTGACAGCTCTTCTTTTTTGTTGTTGTTTTCAGGGCAGTTCGTTCAAAGGTTAAACAGTCTCAGTCCATGGAAATGGGATTACTGAAAACGTCTGAACGAGATCAGGAGTCAGAAGATGAAATTTAGCATGAATACGGCTTGACAAGTTTGCCTGCTCTACCTGATACCTCATTTCTAGATTTGTTTGTCATTTTATTCATTCTTCAGTACAGCTTGCTACGCAAATATCAGCCCCTGAGTACTGTCTACATCTACACAGTTACATATTTATCTGCAGAGGGTAAGCTCAGTATCAATTTGTGGTGGTTGCACTGGTACCTTACTTCTCACATGCTTCAAAGAAAACCAGACTAATATTAGACAGACTTGGACTGAATCATGCGGCATGGTGAAGCCTGTGTGCTTGCCTCATTAAAAGCTAAGCAAAATGTTTTCCAGCTGTTGCTGAACGGGCTGTTCAGTTTCCATAATTCAGGTGTCCAAGTAAGTGTGTTTGTTGCTCTGCAAGTAACTGTGCATAAGTAACTGTGCATAAGTAACTGTGCAGACCTAGAAAACAGTAGAACAAGATGGGAGGACTTATCTTTAAGGTCACTTTCAACCTAGACAATTCTATGGTTCTAGGATAAAAAAATCAGTCTTGCAGCTGTCTTGTACAACACCTTAATGTCTCTGCTTGTGCCTTTACGTTAAATGGAAAGAACTACTCACTGCAAAACCATTCAGCGTTTCCTTGAAGACCATATGGTGGGTTCACTCCCACAGAGACACTACAAAGCCTGGTAGGAGGACCAAAGAGGTGTATGATGGTCAAAAGCCACTGCAGCTATTTATTCTGATGCCTAGATAGTCCTGTATCTTTGCAACATTTGACTTGGAAAGGCAGTGAAGTGACTCTGCTTTCCCTCAGAGTCTGGAGCAACTTCTTTTCCAGAAAGGCCGAGGGATGATCAGTGGGACAGTGCCTGGCTACAAGGCCAGTTTCTTTTCCTCCTTCCTTTTCCAAAGTTACTTCCTTTCTTTTGGTGGAATTTGGTGGAATTTCAGCAGGGTTCATAGCAGACATGTGACTGGGCCCAGCACCTGGGTCAGGAGCAGGTAATGCTGACCTGTGGGCAGAATGAGATAGATTTGCATCCTGTTCCCTGTGTCACCCCCGCAACCACCAGGCAGCTTGTGCAGTGCTGTAAGGTGAGCTGTAGCAGGATAGATGTTGGCTTCATAGTAGTTCCACACCCAGCTGCCTACAGTAGCAAATGACTTATATTTTTTATTCAGTTGCATTTATTTTCTCCATGAAAAGTGAAGTCTTGATCCAGTGAAAAACAGAATACCATCCTCAGTGCTCAGTGTTGTCTGGAATGTGTTCCAACCTCATCAAAAGGGACATAACATGAGAAAATTATGTTGTGTGTAAGCACACTGCCCCTGTGGGGCAGACTGTGAAGCATCGCTCTGGTTCTAATACAGCTTTCAGAAGACTTGTATGGGCAGCTGGGCAACAGGGAGCACTTGCTGCGCCCCTGCATGTGTGCTCTGCTTTCTGAAAGACTGAGCCCAGGATGCGTGCTGGCGGCCAGGGATCGTTTTACATATCAGTCAGTGATAAGGTGGTCATTCTCAAAAACAGCCTTTCCCTGTAGAACACATTCTAAAAGTATTATTTTCTAATTATTTTTGGAAACAGGGTAGTGCAGGACAACACATTCGGTTCAGATAGTTTAGTGCTGCAGAAGTGTGTTCCTTCTATGATTAGAATATTTTCAGGTGCTCCTAAGTGAATGCAGAGCTGGACTCTGGCAGATGAATGACAGCTATAAGATCTGGTCCCTCTGCTTTTGAACTTCTCCTAGAATTTTTTTCAATGTGAACCAGAAAAATGAGTAGCATAAAATTATTAATTGCAGTAAACCAATTACTTAAAAGGAGAGACAATAGAATAGTTTGTAGCTTAAAGGGATACAGGACTGACAAAAGAATTAATTAAAGGCTTTTCCTAAAGTATTTCACCTTCAATGTAAAATACACATTCACTTTTTTTTCAGGACCCATCTTTTCCCTTCTTATTTTCAAGGAGTACCTTCCTTAGCTGCACATGCTCTTAATGCTGGATTTTAGCTTGCTGGGGTTATCAATGCCTTTCCAAAATCAGGGAGGTAATTTTTTTCTGAAGGAGACCTTCAGAAAGTACTTTGCTTCTCATAGTTAGGAAGAATGCAAATTTCTTCACTGCTTTTCTTGATAAATTATATTTAATACTGTACAAATATGACGGTGCTGTATCTCTAAACTAAAGGGATAACCTAAGCAGGAAGCTAAGCATGATGAATTGGTTGAGCTTTGATATGTCTACTTTGAAGACTTCTGCTGGCAATTTAAACAAAATATTTTAGATATTTGCCAAGTACCATGTGGTGACACTTGTATCCAGGTGTCAGATTATCCAGATGAATCTACTTTGGAAAACCAAAATAGTTGGCTCACAGACAAAATTTCTATGTTTAGAAAAGTAAAATGGGAAACTGCAGGTGCATAGCCAAAGGTCACCACTTTTCTTAAAAATTGTTTACCCTTCTTCCGTGCCTTTCTCCAAAGAGCCTTGGAGATTTTGGCAAACTTTAATGAAATCTGTCCCAGGACATTCTTGTAAGATCAGTTATCAGTATGGCATTTTTGTAGGTCTGTGTATCAGTTTTGCAGTGGTGTCACTGTAAACTCTGAATTAATTGATATTTACTCAGCTCTGAAAATCTAAGACTTGAGTTTTGTTCCTGTGGTTCCATTACAATCAGATTTTCTGTTGGCATAATCCAGAAAGAAGATCCACGGCTTTGCTGAGGAGCTTGCCTGTTAATTGCAGCAGGAATATATTGGCCAAATGCAGCGTGTCAGACACTCAGCTAGAATCTTGCCTTCATTGGGCTACATCAATCTTGTCTCTATATTGTTGGGATTTTTTTAAAGGACAGATATTTTTTTTCCTGTTCACATGGTTGGGATATAAAGCTTCTACAGTGCTGGGCAGTGAAGGCAATAGCTATGTATCAAGGAGAACTTGGGACATTATTACAAAAGTCTGTCGTGAAAAGCCAAAATCAGTTGAATGTGGAGGGTGCTTAGCAAACTCTCCTTTTGAAAAAGCTGCTTTTTCGGAAACAAAAAGTGCCAGTACTCGAACATGATGGCCATAAGGGTGACTGCCTGCTGCAGTTCCTTCTGTGATGGCCTTGGCCTGGAGGGTCTGACTGTCTCCTTACCTATGTCCAGGCATAAGCCTATCAGTAGCTGTAGGTCTGTGTTTTCTTGGGAGAAAACCTGAGCAGGACTCAGCCTGCTGAGAGGTATCTCTTCTATCTCCCTCTGTTTCTGTGCTGTGAATCCCCTGTAAATGATCAGAGAACTGGACGAATAAACCCACTGCTGGTTTTGGTGCAGCCATGCTTAGCAAACATAGCTTTAAAGAAGCCCAGCCTGGAGGCTAATACAGTCTCTGACACAGAACTGTAGGGCAAGCTTCTTGCAAAAACTCTTCGCATAAGAGAAGTTGGCATTGTATTATTAAGCTTGAAGAAATGCAGGGAAAACCAGATCTTGAAGCCTCAAAGAAGCAGTAGTCTCTTGGATTTAATTTTTGATACTTGCAGTACAAGCAGACTGAGTGTCAGTAGTGGGGTTTTGTGCCTGATGTATTTTTGGTGCCACAAAGGAAAGAAACATGCTGTTTTCGGGGTGGGTTTTTACTGTGCTTAACATGTGACCTGTTCTTCTCAAGAATTGTTTAAAAGAGGTACCCAGGAACAGTAACATACCTATTATGATGAAAAACGTACAAACTTCAACATTTCACTAGCAACAGATTTTGCTTGAGTTGAATAAGTGGAGGGAAGTCTGACAAGTTTACAAACACCACTCAGAAAAAGGTAGCTGCTCTCAATAAATTTAAATTATTGTTAAATATTGGTGCCTTTGAAAAATTGTATGTTAGTTTATAGTAGACAAGATATGCCTGAAATTTTATTTAAATAAAACTGATATATTCATATAAGATATCTGTCATGTTTTCAGTGGAAAAAATATAACCACTTATGGGAATGGGGTGGGATAGGCATATTACTGTCATAGCCCACCCAGACATTTGAATGAGTTGCACTTGAATTCAGGAAAGGTCAAACTCCCTTGATTCTTCTATTTAATTGTCATTTACAACACAGGTGAAAACAACCCTTTTAAGGTCTGGGCAGCAGAACTTCACAGATCACAAGGGTCAAATGTTACAGGAAAAGGAGATCCCAGATTTGGATTTGATCTCCTGTGTCATATGTGATGGAGGAGCCAGCAAGCCAAGTAAATATAACTGCAAGAAGAGGATCTTCCTAGTTTCGGCAAGTTTAATAATAAAACATTTAGGATTTTATTTGACTTTGTTCCCTTTCTCAGTTCTACCACTTTCAGACTGCACTTGGGGGATAAATTGATTATTCATTAAAGATTACAGTCCCATGGCTTGCTTTCATCATTCTATGAATTTGACACCACTTTGCTATGTATTTGACAGAGACTGGTCTTTAGTCAACTATGGAGAACTTTGGGTGGGATGCACTTACCTGTACATAAGAAAACTTCTAAATTTCTCCAGGACCAGGTAAGGGGGAGAAGGTCAGCACTTCCTAATTTCCCATTTCATCTGGTTGCTCACAAATCTGAAAGAGTTGTGTAAGACTTCTGAAAACTACCAGTCAGAAATATTAAAAATCTAGAGGTAGCTTTAAACAAATCAGTTGAGGAATCAACTTATTTGCATTAGAAAATCAAATGTACTAATGTCACCATATCAGCTGGAGTTGGTTCTGAGGTCAGCTATCTCCAGCCATATAGCCAGCATGACTGCTTACTGTCATGGCTGACCTCAGGAAAAGGCTGATGACAGGCTGCATGTCCCATCCCATTTGGGCAATTGTGTAAAATGCACCTTATGGCATTGGCTCTGTGTGAAACAGGCCAGCTTCAGTGTGTGACAGAAGCTTGGCTCAAAATGGGAGAATGTTTCCGCCTGTGAAGATGACTTAGGACCTCACAGTCACATTGGTGTTGGCGTGAGGCATGGAAGGAGGTGCTTGTGCATGGTGTGGGGAGCCTGGTCTTGGGATGGTGTTGCCTGGGCCCAGGAGAGATCACTCAATGTTGTAAATGGGCTGTGGATTCAGCAGCCCAAAAGAAACCAGGGTAACACCACCCCATGGACAACCAATGAACAGTATGTCCTGAGGAAAAAGAGCTTCTCCAAGCTGGCAGCATAAAAGCAAGGCCGATCCTGCAGTTCCGGGGTTCCCAACCACTCTACCAGGTGCACTTAGTCTAGCATTTTATTCTGGATCAAGAAAGTGCTTCGGACCTCACCCACTTGTCCTACCTTAAGTGCCAGGGTTTGCACCATGGTTTGCACGGCATCTGGAATCCCTTCAGAAGAAACCAAGTTTGGTGGCGCTCTCCAGCATTGCGCTTCAAGTAGACTGAGTACTACTGGGCATCTGCATCCCTGAGACAAAACTAGAGTCTGAAAATGCCTGTAGTGTGTAATGGAAGTGCCTGTAGTGTGGAATGGTTGTGCTGTAGAGGGTCTAGTCCTTTGGCACCACTGATAGAAGCACAAGTGTAAGATGAGGAGCTTGTCTGACAGGAGGTATGGAACCCATTAAGGTTTTACCATGAGGATAAACGATTTAAATGTAACTTTCTCTCATTTACATTATCTCTGTCCCTGTAAAGCTTAGTAACTGTGGTATTTTTCCTATATTCTGTAAA
Source organism: Thinocorus orbignyianus (assembly GCA_013400375.1). Lineage (NCBI taxonomy): Eukaryota > Metazoa > Chordata > Aves > Ciconiiformes > Thinocoridae > Thinocorus > Thinocorus orbignyianus. The sequence continues at coordinate 2,688,630 of VXBW01008256.1, read as the reverse complement.
TAAACACCTTCCCCCCCCCCTTGTTTCTCAACCCCCTTGAACTAAGAATAAATTTGGCATCAAGGATTTTCAGTCCCACAGGTTCATTCATCCTTAAAACTGAGGCATTAGAAAACTTTGGTGTATCTGGTATCTTAATGCCCTCCTTCCATATGGTTCATTTCCTCTGAACTACAGCAGTTGGGGTAGGAGTTACTAGCACAGAAGTCAGTGGAAGAAAACAGAATAGCTTTTTATCCAAAAAGCCCTTTAGCATGTGCAGTAGTGGAAACAAGCCTGACTCCCAAGGGCTGCACAACAACAGCACATCTGTTACAAGGGAGAAAGACAACTGGAAAACTGCTGGGCGCTTCCCTTTAAAATCTATTCTAGGTAAAATATGTGCTTGCTTGAAATATGTGGGAGTGAAAAGCCTATTTGTCACATAAGGCATAAATAGTCCTCAGATGACTTTTTCAGAGCAGTAATTTCTAACACGTTGCTGTGTAATGGTCACAATGCATAAGTTTCTATATTTTAAACACTTCTTAGAATGAAAATATGTCTTTAAACTGGTTGAAAAAACATAATTATAAATACTACAGCATGCTTTGCAATTTGATTCAGGAAGAAAGCTTTTGCATGTGGACCCTTGCCATTTAATGACAAAATATTCTTCAGTGGATGGTACCTTAGAAGTTAATGTCACAGTAATCGCATGAAATTGGAGCAAAAATGGTTATGTCTGTGGTTACCAGCCATTGCCTCCTGAGAAGGAGAAAGAGGACATGGAAAATAGACTGCAGATCTATACAACTGCAATTAAGCAACTAGAAAGCGCCCTCAACACTCTAAGACTATGGAAGAGGAAGCTGTGTTCATGGTATACAGCATTCCAGTGTGACTCCGATGTTATTTACCAGGGACAAGGTTCTCAGACACACTCTGGGGTTTTATGGCTCCTGCATGGCCTGCCCAGAAGCTATAATGCCCATTTCCCGCTCCTGACAGGAATGACAGCAGGAGTGAAAGCTTGCACTGTTTTGTTTGAATTTTACTGTTCTGTGACTCTGACTCAGCTAGATGCAGTTGACACATAAAAAATATGTCAAAGATGGTGTTTACTGCTGGCATCACGCTTTACTCAGGCTTGAAAATAAAAAAGAAAGGAAATAAGAAACATCTGGCTCTAATTAAGGCTTAAAAGAAATGGAGGAAAGCAGAAGAAATCTAAGTCACTGAAGAACAGTTTTGTCTCCCTGCAGCTGCATCACACATACAAATTTACAAGTAATAAGGTTTCCTTTCAGTTCAATTATTCTGTTATACAAACATGGTTTAGTATTTTCATAAAGAAAAGTGGTCTGTCCTTTAGGATGTATTAATTGATTTTATTTTTTTGTTTTTTTCCATCTGGTTCCGTATGCATTAATTTTTTCTTTGAGATCTATATCAAATATTCATGCGGAGTTAGAAGTTCCTGCCCATTTTTTGCTCACAATCCTACTTCCACTTCCCAGTTCCCAAACTGTCTTCCATTTGCAAAGTTGGGCTTGCAACCCAAGGCTTTGGACTCACAGTGTTTTACATATCTAAAGAAAACAGGCTGCTCAAAGACGTCCACGATGATGTTTCTGTAAAGAAATTAAGCAGGGATGTTATTTCCATTGAACAGAAAGGGAAATGTCAGTAACCACAAGAATTCTTATTTCTTTCTTACATCGTCATTTAAAAATCTCTGCAAGTATGCAAAGTCGCTGCTATCCCCTAGCAGCATTTCTATTAGCAAAGGACTCAGATCTATGATTCAGAAGCTGGGTATGCTTTTAATATATTGTAATCCTCAGAGTTGGCGCTCTGTTGGATGTAACTTAACATTGCTGAACTGTTCTGTGACTCAGTTTCCCTATCTGCAAGATCCAGTCTGTCCAAATCATGCACAGTTCAGCTTTGCTTTGTACAAGTCCTGCGCAGGAACAGGCATCTTCCTGTGTGCCTCAGACCCAGTTCTAAACTTATGGCACTTTTAACCCCAGAAAAGCAAACATTGAAAGACTTACTGCAAGAGGCTGTAAAGTAATTAATGCATGCAAGGGTACTAAGCATTCTTTGTAACAAGACATTTCTCCCTAGGTGAGCGTTGCAGTTGTCCACCATTCAGCAGCAGTGTGATAACTGGGGGACACAGCCCTCAGTCTTCCTGGGCAACTCTGCAAACATTTCCTAGCCCACAGGGTGGCTGGGCAGTGGGATACAGGAATGGTGCTAGCCCTGGAGCTGTGCCACCCAGCCTCCGCTCATGGCTGCTCTTGCTGGGCAAAGGAGACGCCTCTCCTGCCCTGCCCCACACAGACCCATTTCTGCCCCTGTGACGAAGGAAGCCTGCTAGTCCCTGTGCAGTCACCTTGGAGGGGGATTTGCCATTTGGCATTTTATTAAGTTAAAAGGCTCAAACCACATCTGTTACAGGGAGATGACTGTTTCCTCCCATTTGCTGGCTCCCTCTCACCCATCAGCTGTGTGCCACAGCCCCCATACCCTCCTCCTGTTCCTCTGCTGATCCCAGCACCAAAGACACTTTCCCTTCTCTGTTTTCTATGCTAATGAGAATAACACAGAGAGAGAATGATCTGCAATGAGACACACATTCGTAAGCCAGTGTCTTACCACTGGTGGATAGGCAGATCTACAGTCAGCCAGAGACATGCCTGACAGACAGCGACCAGCCCTGTGCTGGCTGGAGGTTTGTTGCCATGCCAGTCACTGGTGTGGTGGCACAGCCTGTCTTTAACTAAAACCTCTGTGAGCAAATTGTTAAGACATTTGGATGTTTGAAGAAGTGTATTAACAATTCTGGAGCAATCCAGGAGGTGGATGCCAAGTGTTTGATCTAGGTCAGTCCTAATACAGTCAACATTTCCACCACCTGTCAGCATAAGAGGAACATTGCTGCAGAGGAGGAACTTTCTTCTTACCCTTCCATGGCCTTCTCCCTGGGTTCGGTGGAGTCTCCCCATTGCAAAGCCCATCTGTTATGACTGCACTGACAAATGAAACAAGGCTGCACAGCAGGATTAATCCCTCAGGTGCTAGCATGCACATGGCACAGTTTTGGCCCATGCCAGCCAACAACCCCCCTAGACTATGTACAGTTTAAGAACCAGAATCGATTCCCGGGAGAATATGTATATATATTCTGCATGCATATATATGAAAATGGTTTGCTTGTAGGGAATAGAGGTTTGCTGCTCTGTACACTAAAATAACAGGCCTTAGCCCTCATTGGTATAAATGTAGCTGGGTGTCTGAGCTGGGACATTTTCCTATAGCCATTAGAAGACATGACATTTAACACCTTTGTTAAGTAAAATGTTTTATCGGGTAGAAAATGATAGAAATAATGCTGTGCTGCTCTTCCGCCAAAACCTTTTCTTTAAGTGGAGCAGAAAGGGTTAAAGTTCTAGCAGTAGACAAGTAGTTAATGGTTTATCCATCACAAGGTTATCAATGTATAATACCATTTTATAGCAGAGCAGACAGTCTGCACTACAACATGCCTTCACTCCACTGGGAAAGAATATTGGTTGGAATTACTTGTTGTGTAGTGACCGTGATCCTTTGGGCACTGTGTGTTTGGCAGCTTGTCCTCAGGTTTGAAACAGGTAAGAAATCAAAATCTATCCCATTTGAGCTCTATTTGAGCTCAGTGAGTTCTTTTTCCTTTCCTTAAGTTTTTAAACATGATTGCTGGTAAACGTTGTTACATATATGCTGTAAGCTTCTTAGGTGGAAACATTTTTCTTCCTACACTGATGTTTAAAGAAGTACTGCAAACTTTACATTCTGCTATAAAATAGAATAGGATGGCAGACACTGGCATATTTTCCTTGTAACATGGTTACACTGTACATGATTCCTCTGATACAGCTTTGAGAAATGTCTTGAAATTTTCTCACTCTACTGGTAGGAATCTGATTTATTTTTCAAAAGACAAAAACAAACCTCTAGCTAGTGTAGTAAATTATATTTTAAAGAGGAAATATTTGGCTTTGCATATGCATATGTGTTTGCATGCGTATAAGCAAAACTTGCTGTGTACCACCTGTTCGTGTTTTCATTACAACTTGCATTATAGAAGAATTTGTTGGAAGAGTAGCAGAGATACTATTTTTCATATTCTATACCTGAAAGTCAGGTCAATGCACTCTCATAAGACACTTCTGTGCACAAACTCGGAGTAGAAAACTGGTCAGTGTTTTCTCTCAGCAAAATTCTGGCTATATTGACATGATACAGAAGGATGTGTGGACCTATATTCAAAATTCACAGAAAAAATCGGGTACTCCTAAGTGCTTGTCCAGCAGGGAGTCAGATAGGATTGGAGAAGCCTAGGGAAAAGCATATAGGAGGATACATTAAGTTATATCTATTTGAAGAGATTTATCAGATGTTTGTAGGGAGGTAACATATCCAGGCCCAAGAAATGGCACAGAAGTAAACAGCAATTGTTTAACGTAAGTCAGTTACAATCTACCTTTGCTTTCTTTGGCTTGATAAAGCTAAACCCAGATGCGATGGAAGTGAACTTTCAGTGCTGTTTGGGGATACCTCTGCTTATGCCTAGGATTTACACAGCTGCAGGCAAACATACTGCTAGGAATTGGATTTAAACTTTAGGGATGGAGAATACCTCCATGCCCACCTGATGCGTTGCTTGTTGTGCATAGTTGTAATGTTTCTTCTTTATCCAAAATTTAACTGCAAGTATTAGCATTAACTGTTCCCACGACGCTTGATTCAAAAAAACCCCAACAGTTCATGATGACATGCATATGACTTATGCAAGAATCTTTTAGTTTTATTTAAAAAATAGCCAAAATCAATTTGATTTTTGAGATGATTAATATCTGCAAAACTTAAAAGGTGAAGACAAATAAAAAAAAGATGTTTTCTGACCACTAAAATCAAACAAGAAGAACCCCATGATTTTAAGCCAATGCCACAATTACTGGAGCCTGATGAGTTTTACTGTGTGGGGTGTAGACATGGCTGCATTAGTCAGCTCAGGAATTTGTATTTGTGAAAGACACAGATTTCCCTCTGAAACAAGAAAAAACAAACAAAACAAAAAACAACCAAAAAAACAGCTTTACAATGGCACGTGAGACCTTGAACAGCAGCCTAAGAAAGGTTACCAGGAAGCAATAAATAGAGCCACAGTTTGGACTAGTATTAACAGATCCCACAAGTGTCCCGTTGTTGCTGTGCCTGCACCTCCAGTGCTAAACACTGGACTTTTTACCCAACAGCTTTGTACTCTTCTGTTTTACTGCTTTCAAAGGAGTGTCAGCCTTAATCTTTTAATCTTTCCCCTTCCTTACACTCCTTTTGCCCTGGTTGCTCCCCTGCCCTGCTCCTCGGCATGCAGCCCAAGGTCTGTGCATTTGCAGTGCAGCACCACTTGCTCCCTGGTTTTGGAATCCTCTGAGCTAAATTACCCTGCCCTGTCACCTTCTGCCTGGCTGCTTTAGGAATGCATTCAAGTTAGATAAAGTCTTGGAGCTGTGCTGCAGGTTCCCCAGCATTTTCTGGGTTCACAGGCTCCCTTTCCAAAGCAACTGGCTGAGCCCTGGTGTCACTCCTCTGCCCCACATCCCCACACGCCATGTGCATGTGCCTGGCAGGTGAGCAACAACCGCCCAACGTAGCTGTCAGATAGCTGTTTTCCACAGCTTCTTATCTTGGGCCACCTAGACCTCAATGCCTAGAGTTTTCCTCTCCTTTCTGTAAGATTCCCAAAGGAGAGACAACGTATTTTGAAAAGCTGATGGCTAGTAGAGTCATTAACCAGCGAGACATGGATATTATTCCACTATCATCATAGGCAGCTGGCTGTAATGTAGCTGAGACAGCCTGAAACACAAATGCTAAATAGCAACAACATGAGCAAGAGCCAAGACATGTGTGCCAAGAGCAGAGTTACCCCGGCCACGTGGCACATCCCCTATACTTTGCAATAATCTTCCAGTTGTACGAATACCGTTAAAGAGTCAGGAGTTAGGCAATCTTTTTAGTTCAGTGAGAACATTAGAAATATACAATAGCACGTGTGTTCCCGACAGCGCTGTTTACTTTTGAATTTTCTGGCTTGGCTTTATTTGTCAGCATGTCAAAACACAGGCACTACAACTTCAGATCAAATGGCAGTCCTCAGTTCCAGTTTTCTGCAAAATTTCAAGGCACAGACTGCACTCCATGCACAAGTGCACAATTTCCACCATGTACCTTATGGGAAGGGATTCCAACTCCATCCTCCACTTAGGGACTGAGTGAGATTAGCTGCGACAACGCCTTGGTCCCTGGAGATCACCCAGGTCTTGGACCTATCTCTCAGATCCTGGGGTCCATTTACCCCCTTTCCTGTTGCAATTTCTGCTGCAGAATGCCCCTTAACCATTCAAGATTTGCCAATCACTTTTTTAAGAAACCTTACCCTTTTCAGAATTTGTAAAACACAGCAAATACTATGATATGTTCAGAAATTTCTAAGATCCTCAATTTTTCTGCTGTTGCTTATACTGTGTTCATTTGTTTCCTGAAGCTGCAGCAACCCATGCAAAAACTGCTTCAAACAAAACCCACTATTTCTGCTAAAAAACGAAACAAAAATCAGCACCTTTCCTGAATTGGGGACAGATGCTATGGCTGAGACTGAGGCAATGGTTTTTATCTGTTTTATCCTATAATGCCTGACTTGAATCAGAGTACCTCTGTCTGGTTCTTGGATGTGTGACTATCCACATCCTTGTTACCATTCCGGGTCCCTCAGCACTGGGAGTCTGTGGCCCTTTGCTCCTGTGAAACCCTGCAGAAGTAACTTGGGCTTTTCACAGGTTCAACAGCTTGAGCTTTTGGCAGCCTGGAGGTTCACACCATCACTCCTGCTCGTCTGCTGCACAGAACTGTTTCCACCTACACTGCTGAGGGAACGCAAATTAATTTTTGAAAGCTTTGGCCTCACATTCGTGCCATTTGTTTTAGGGGTAAGGAGGGACCAGTGCCTGAGTACCTGGGAGAACTTGCTGTCACATGGTTTTTTAGCTGAAGCTTCAAATAATTTATGTTTGTTTCTTTCTTTCCTTCATCAAATTAGATAGATACGTGGTTTTATGTGTGTATCTATGAATATGTATATCTCTCTTTATTCCTTATTTACAGACACTACAGGACCCGAGGCACCTCCATGCTTCTGCCTCAACAGTGGAGTCTGCCTGAATGGAGCCTGCGTGTGCCCAGAGGAGTGGGTGGGATCTCTTTGTGAGATAGGTCAGTACGTGACAGGCAGTATGGGCAGTTGATGTAATTTCTGGGAATGCTTCTCCTCTGAGAGGCCCCAGATCTCCTCCTCTCACCTTGCCAAGTCCTGCTCAGCAGGGTCAGATCTGCAAGCAGTGACGTGGCTCTTTTTGCTAGGTGAGGCCATATCCTTCACCCACTTCTGTTGCTTTTTCAAATGAGTAATGTATCTGGGGAAGGCATTACAGGTTTCAACTGTCAGTGGCTTTTTCTAGCCAATTTGGCATTTGTTTGAATTCCTCTCTTTGAAGATCACAATGACTTGAAAATCTGATTCAGACCTCAATGGCCAGTATCACCATGTCTAGATGTGCCAGTGTTTAAGGGACACCATCCAGCTCAGCACCCTGCAGAACAATGCCTGTCTTCAGCTCCTGTTGTCCCTGGCACTGGTTTTGGATCAGCCGAATTTCCAGTGCCTGGCACAGCACTGGCCTGCTGGAATCCCACTTCAGTCCGCTCTGCCATGGCATGGCACCTCTGCACTGCTATATCTGGAGTGGGTTCTCCCAGCTAATGCTGGGATGGTGCCAGCTCACTGAATGGCAGTGTCTCCAGAGCCGGTAAGAGCCCCAGCTCACCCTTTCCAAGCCAACCACCCACACTATGGCCAGTATGACACACAGATATGCTGTCATATGTCAGCTGCACCTTTTGTCAAGTGAACTCACATGCTTGGTCAGAAGGATGTTGAAAGATCTGCTTCTTACCCAGGAAAATATTGTTGGTGAAGACTCCAAGGTAGATGGAAACTTCAGGTCTCCTGTGTTGTTTCCCATATGTCAGGATAGGTAACACATCTAACAAAGACAGATTGGATGGGTTCTCAACAGATTGGAATATTTGGGCAAAATATTTCAGGGAGGTTGGCTTAAAATAGTCATGGACGGGATTTCAGCATTGGAAACAAGTCATTATGGTGACTGTAATTCCCTATGTTCACTCCTCTGGTATTCTGTATTTGATTTGTTGTGAATTGCCTTTAAGAATGTGTTTTAATAACTGTAGTTATTAAAATATGTGAGGTAAGAATGTTTGGAAAGGCATCATTAACTTGAAATAATAACAAACATTATTGCGTTTACAAAATCTGAAGTTTACTCAGTTTTCCTGAGGAACGTTTGTACTACGCATCTGTCTGTTGTTCCACCTTCTTGGCAACTTTAACTTGCTGATCAGTTTCAACTAAACTCACTAGGTGGTTACAGGCCTTTAAGGTCTTGGGATTCTGTGAGGTTTGCACATATCACTAGTTGGGAACTGAGGACCAACCCTGTAAACACCTCACTGAGAAAAAGATAAGGAGACTTACGTTGGCAGTGAGGAGGTGGGGGTCACACAGGCAGTCAATCCAATCCAGTCACTAAGATGCATACCTTTAAACTACCCATGATATTTGTCTCCTCTCCACCAGCTAACAAAACAACAATGCAGATTTATGTATTTGTAATCTAAAGATGGATGTAAAGCACAGAGGTGCAGGACACGGCAGCATGATGGGGCTTAAAGAGTGTGGGAACATAGTGCTGGAAGGAAGTGCAGTCAGGTTTTGGCGATACAGAGGAGGTGATCTGGTTTATTGCCAGCAGGAGAGAGCAGGGTGTACAGGGTAGACAACTTTTGTAAACCAATTACTTTTGTTCCAATGGCGATGGAAAATTTCCACTTGGCCCATATTTCATTCCTTTTGTATATTATGCTACAGTTACTTTCCAACACAGATCATGACAAAGGGCCTGGTTTTCTTCCTACTTGTTTGGGTTGGTTTGGGATTTTTTGAAATTCTGGAGCAACTCTACTGAAGTCAGAATATTTGCAATAACTTGAGACTTGCATCTGTGGGGAAAAAAAGCACCAAACAATTTTATTTCAGATGGACTCTCTTTTGCCAGTCCAAACCAAAGTAGCATAGATATGTATACAAAACAGCCCAAAACACTTTCAGATCAAGGCTTGAGTAACTAGAAAGATAAAAAACAAAGCTTCAGTAGGTACTCATGTAGCAACATACTTCTGGCTTTCATCTGTCAGAAGGAAAGCAGGATGACCACAGAAGTATTCAAGTTCGTGGGTCTAGACAGGATTCATCCAAGACTGCTGAAAGACCTGCCTGTTGTCACTGTGGGGCTGCTATCTGTTGCTCATGGTGATCAAGGGAGGCCACAGAGAACTGAAAAAAGGCCAACATTATGCCCACCATTAAGAAAGGCAAGAAGGAGGACTGCAGGAATTATAAGCCAGTCAGGCTTACCTCGGACTCTGGAAGTATTACAGAGCACATCCTCTTGGATTCTATTTCCATGCATGTGAAAGACAAGAAGATAATCAGGAACAGTCAACACGGATTTACACAGGACAAACCATGTCTAACCAACCTGACTGCCTTCTGTATGAAACAAGTGGCTATGCAGGCAAGAGGAGAGCAACAGATGTAATAAGCCTTTGACACCATCTCCCTTAACATTCTTGTATGGTTGGTGAAGATGTACGGTTTGGATAAATGAACCATTAGCTGGGTTGACAATAACCTCAACAGCCAAAGGGTAGCTCAAAGGGGCTTGATTGGAGTATTGTAAAAGTAGAGTAACCTGCTGGTCGATACTAGGGCCAGTATCATTTAGTGTCTTCATCAAAGACCTGAATGCAGCATGACCTCTCAGCAAATCTGCAGACAATGCTAAACTTAGAGCTGGTTAGAGGTATTACTGATACAGTTAATGGCAGAGCTTCAGTGCAGAAGAATGTTGAGAAACCCAAGGACCATGCCAACAGAAACCATCCGGTGTCCAATGAGGATAAGTGCCGATCTCCGAGCCAGGGATTTTGGTACAGACCAGGAACTTGCTCACTGAGGAGTATCCCTGCTGGAAAGTACACAGAAGTGACAGTGGAGGCCAAGTTCAATACGAACCAACAGCGTGTGTTCATTGCAAACAAGGCAGAGCAGCTGTGCTATGTGGAGGGAAACAGGTTGATGGACACTATTACCCTCCCCTGCCTGATGCTGGTGAGGCACCACTGCAAAACATGTGCTTAGTTTTGCCCCCTGAACCCCCAGCTAAAAAGACACAGAGAAACCGGAGAGGCTCCAGCAGGATGCAGTGAGGATGGTGAGGGTCCTAGGACAGGTGGCCTACAGGGAGCATTTGAGGGAGCTGGGCCTGTTCAGTGTGCTGCGGAGGAGGCTGAGGGCAGAGCTTAATAGCAGCTTCTAGCAAACTGGGTGGGAATTGTAAACACCACTAAATGCAAACTATTCTTGGTAGGACAGAGGGTAAAGCAAGGGGCAGCAGTCAAAATGTGAAGTATGAAAGGCTGAGATTGAGTATGAAGATAAGTGTTTCGGTTAGAAAGGTATCGTGTCGCTGGAATATGTTTCCCAGGGAGGATGTGAAGCTTCTGTTTGGCCTAGGTGCCCTCCAGAGGCTTTTGCCATCTCATGCTTTTGAGAAACCTCGCCCTGCTAATCACCTCCTAGCAAACAAGGTCCAGGTATAGTGCTATAAGACAGACCTAATCTTTGAGGAGTCACGTATCCTTATTTATATGCAGCCATTTCTATAGAAAGCAAGTGTCATGGGAAACAGACTTTACAGGAAGCAAGACCCACAGAAAGTTACGTGACTTGGCAAAGAAACCTGTGCCAGAACATGGAGAACACTCCAGCTCTCCTGAGCCTCCGTCAAGGACCCTGACCATAATTATGCTTCGACTCAGTCATGCTAACGGGACATGGTCTGCTGAAATGTGGTCTGAATTAGCAAAAATTATAAGAACAAGGATGTTGCAAGTCCTAAGACCAGGCAAAGATTTTCTGTCTGTGTGCTGCAGTAATTTTTTCCAGTGTTTGAAGCATTGTATTAAAGTAAACTTGTATTATGTTACAGCAGTCTGGTATGACATGAGAATGCAATAGGCTACTGTACTGGGTCAGGTCACGGGTCCACTGAGCCCATCGTTCTGCCCCTAGATATACCAGGTGCTTAGACAAGGCATGGGGTTTGGGATAGCCACCCCATCCTGTTCCAGCAAGCAGCAGGGCAACGACTTCCTGAAGAAGTCACATCCAACCCATCGTGGTTCAGAGTCACCAAAGGACCATCCCCCATTAATTGGCCAAACTCTATTTGGAGTAAATGTGTATTTTTGCCCTCTGCCGTAGCATTAAGTTACCAAATCTGGTTTCTGCCTGGGTAACAAGATTCTGGAACTGAAGCTTTATAATCTTTTGCAAATTTTCTAGGACTGAGGCAGTGAAAAGAGGTGAGATGGCAAGAAGTATGGATTTTTAGGGTTTCGGTGACTTCATAAAAACCACTTGTAGCAGCTCAGCAGCTTGACTTTAGACAATCTTTACCCAACTGCTTTACTTTCCTTTAGGGTAAATTATTCAATTAGCTTCGGTTGTCTTAATACTATTGTATTTTTGCAAATTGGTCCTTGAACTAAAAATATTTAATTTGGATGCATGTTTCTCTTTTTCCTTCTGTGCAGTTAATTTCTGTAAAGCCAGTACTTACACAGTGAACATTTCTGGAAGCACTATAAAAAACCTTACTTTTGAACGGATTATAGTGGGTAAATATGGCAACTCCAAAGAAAAATGTGACCCTGACACTGTGAATGGTATGTGTTTTCCTTTCACTTCTGCTTCCCGAAAATAAATGTAAGGTTTGTGAAAGATGTCAGATTATGAGACCCAATGAGAAGCTGGCGTTTGAACCCAGTTTGCATAGCTCAGGCAGCAGGAGCGCGCACCTTTTCACAGGGCTTTCTACCCAAATGCAGAGAATTTAAGGTACGCACACCAATTCATATCCATGTCTGTCTAGAACTAGGCTGAGAGTCAGTTAATATCTGCTCCTGAGCAGCCCTTTGATAGAAAAATAATTTATTTATATCCTAATACTTAGCATTAGGATTCAGGATGCTTTCTGTCGACTGTGGCTCAATGAACTGTCTCAGCTTTCAGAGACCTTGTAGAGGAGTAAGTTTTGCATGGCTGCTCCATGTAGCCTTTGCACTTCTTTCAATGACATAAAAACTATGTTTTCCAGGACGTGATAAAAAGTCTGATAGCTTCATGCTGATGCCTGTGCCTCCCATTTAAGAGGTGTGCTTCTGCAGCTCTAGCGTAAATAAACTTACCTGAATTTGGTATGAATAATGTCAGCCTCTCTGACAAGGTTGTGTATATGAGTATAAAACACATGTTATAAGAAGAACGATAACTATTTAAATAATTTATTGTTGCCTGTAATGTTGAAAGACAAATACAAATGTTTTACATGCAAACAGAAAATATCACTGGATAGGGGTGTCACACCCACAGTACAGTTTTAATTACCAATGAGGTCATGTACATGGGAGTGAGTGCTTCTGTGCTAAATGTGTGTCTTTTGGCTTTTACATAATTACAGGTAACACTTCACTAGCAATCCGGAGGTGCTTCAGAGAAGGGCAAATTCCTACTTTAGAGCCCCCAAAAATTCTGAATTGTAATGAAAATCTGGACTCCCTAGCATCACAGGTAATCTTGAATTAGTATTTAAACAGTGTCTGAAATTCTGCATCATCCCAAGGGAAGAAGAAAGAAAGAGAAAAAAAAAGGATAACAAAATCGAGGCAGGAAATATATATGTTGCATTACTTAAAACATTACAGAAAGCAAAATGAATGACCAAAGCCTTTTTCAGTGGCATTCTTGGCATGCCTAGTTTCCCAATGGCCTGAATTTCTAATGGTTATTATTTTATTTTGCTTGGTTTTGCCTGAACACAGCATTCCATTTCACATTTCTTAACTGGCCCACAATTTCCTCAGTCAGGTCCTCTGTTTGCTGTTCACAGCAAGCATTGCTGAATGGAAGTGATGCTGATCCAGGATACCAAATCAGTTTGAAAGTGGAAGGGATTTGGATAACACTGGCATGAGGGAATGAAGTGAGACTGACACTGAGATGTTAGGAAGGATTAAGAGTGAAGCCGTTCTATTCAGTCCTACGATCAGATGAACATGGACAAAACACTTCTGTCCCTCAAGAATTCAAGTTCTGACTATCTTGTAGGAATGGCAGACTGCCTGATAAAGTCCTTAAACCCCTAAGCCTTTACTTTAAAACTTCTAGCTCTGCCATATCTACAAAAATATGGAGCCGAAAATGACTAAGCACACTACAGAGAGTGACTGCTTCTCTTTTTCTGCTTCTGCACTTTGTTTCCTTATCACTAATCCCAATGGGGAAAAAAAAAAGAGATACAAGCTACAGTCCCTTTAAATCTCTTTAAATAAGAGAAGTCCCTTTCATCATGTATTTTCGCTTGACTATTGTCCCTTTAACACAACTCTTTGTCTGCCTGGATCCTTTGATGGAAAACCCTTGAAATTAAAGATGTGTTTTCTCAGTACATGGCCTTCACTAAATGGTTCAAATGTTACATCTTCTCTGAAGTAACACATGATATTAGTAATAGCTATTCTTAATGCTAATAAGATAACAACATAAGGTTGATACATCAGGTTACTCAGCTGCCACTGGTAATTTGGGGTTTTGTTATGCGTTGTGATGTCGTGCTGCCATCTAGCGAGGCCAGGGCAGCTCGGGGTGCAAAGGGGTATGCAGGGAAATGGGAAGAGGAGGTGGCCGTGCTGGTGATCCATTACCCAGGTTTGAAAGGATTTTATACAAATACTTACTTTGAGTACAAGATCAGGCTAAAAGTCAGAATGAAGTATAGTGAAAACAGGCCTTCACCATGGACTGTTTGTTCAAGGTACATATGCAGATGTTTTCAAGTCAACTGATACAATCTCCAGTAATTACAAATGCAAATTTCCTTCCTCCCTGAACAACAGAGTCACCTTTCTTTCTGACCATTCCAAGATTTATAAACACTTCAGAGCTGCATGATTGAATTAATCTTGATTTTGACAGCTTCTCAACATAAACAATTTGAGAACAAAGCAGTTATTGAAGCTGTTCAGTTAAACTATTAACTGACTGGATTAGAAAAGGGATGGATGACTTGATACATTGTTTAGTTGGTTTCCATAGCCTACAAAGGAAATTCTCCTGATGACAGTAGATTTCCCTTCTCTTTAAGTCTTATTGTTATGTACCTATACCTTCATATACAGCTAATGTTTCACCTTTTTTTTTTTTAATGTTTACACTCTTAAGATACTAGAGCCATTTGCGCTCTACCCATTAAGTGCTGACTCAAACTAGACCCAACCAGTGCTCCTAGCAATTCTTACTAGTATCTCCAGCACCAGAATATTTTGTTTGGTTTTGCTACATTTATTCCAAGCTGACACTATACACAATGTTACTGAAGTCAGGATAATGTTCTCGGTGCAGGTTACGAGCACCGTGTTGAGAAGCACAATTATTCCAGACGACATTTCTCAAGTTCCTCTGATGGCTTTTCAAAAAATCCCATTCTGATTATTTAGAGTAGTGGAAGATGTACAGATGTTTATAGGCTCAATGATCTCAAGATGAAGTGTAGATCTTGCCGTTGTTTACAGATGCCTCACGGCAAGGTGTGGAGAACCATGGGGCCAGGCTCTTGTTCTAGGTGTGGAGTTTCAGGACGAGCAGAAATGAAGACAAGGTGGCAACATGTGGACTTCCAATTAGATGAGAAAAAAATTTTCCTCTTAATGCTGGTCAAGCACAAGCAGGTTTCTGAGGGAGGTTGTGGATATGCAAACAGAGTCCTCAGGCAGCCTGATTTCAGTCAGCCCTGCTGGGCCAGGGGACCTCCAGGGCTCCCTTCCAGCACCCAAGGAACCCATTAAATCATCCCCTAGGGAGAATTTGCAAACACCACATATTTGACAAAACCAGAAATAATTTAGACCACTTGTATATTTTGATTTTCTGTGAGAAAGTTGTAGAAGAGTTGACTCTTTTCTGACTTTCTTTCTTTTGAATGGCGTTTTCTTAACAGGTTGAAACTGCGGACTCTAGCAATGTTTCAGCAATTGCAAATAACACTCAGATCCTCACCTCCATGCCAGACCAACTGACCACACAGAACATCTCTGCTGCTGCGAACATCGCAGTGCAGATTCTGAAAAAGCCAAATATTTCAGAAGACTCCCAGGTGAGGCTTATTAAGATGAGAATAATACTTTCGTGGCTTAATATTTGGGATATCAATTCTGTCCCCCCTCTACCAGCAGAAGGAACATGCTCCTTTCTCTGGCAGCACCACAATCAAACACATTCATTTTGCCATTTCTCAGAGTTATTTAAGTGGCCTTGAGTGCATACTTGTGGGATCACTGCTGGGTCAGTTCTCAGAGATGAATGTAAATTTCTTTGTTATCAGCTGTTTAGACTTGCATATATCTGAAATTCTTATACGAGCATCCTTTGATATTTAAGTTAATAAGTTAATCCTTACCGTCAAAGTTAATAAAGTGTGGTATTTGTGAACCCACTGTTGCAAAGCTTGTGTTCTCTCAAGTGGCATCCTGTGCTTTGCTTACTCCGTTGCGTGTACTTTTAAGCAATGCTTATTAACTGTTCTTACTTTGCCTATCCATTATATAGTACATGGGGTGATTTATTTTAATTGCATTTGAATTTGCCTTTTTTCTGCTTGTCTCAGGCATCCATGGCAGTCATGGCTACAGTGAGTCAGCTCTTGGATGCCAATGAAACAGAATTCAGTGACAGGAATCTTGTCAATATTACAACAAGGTAAACTTAGCTTTTGCCTTTT
>VXBW01008256.1:2650910-2672543 GCA_013400375.1 Thinocorus orbignyianus | reverse complement strand
TTTTTTTTTTTTTTAAAATGCAGTAAACTGCATTTTCCCTTCTGTTTCAGGATGAAAGTGTTCATGGTCAAGTCAAAACTCTGTTAGTGTTCAACTCCAATATGCAGTTTCTTTGTTTCAGTAGATTTATACCAGCATAGACAATTTTCCCTGGATTTTTTTGCTTTGGAGAAAAGATGAGGATAGAGAATGAAAAGCATTTCCCACTGGAGAACTGAA
Organism: Thinocorus orbignyianus; assembly: GCA_013400375.1. Lineage (NCBI taxonomy): Eukaryota > Metazoa > Chordata > Aves > Ciconiiformes > Thinocoridae > Thinocorus > Thinocorus orbignyianus. The sequence goes on along the minus strand of VXBW01008256.1, from coordinate 2,672,324 downwards.
TCAGAGAGGAAGCTCAGAAACTGAACCTGTAGCTGTATGTTAACAAATAACGGTAACTTTTCCCTCCTCATTATTTCAACGCAGCCTCACAAAAACAATGGAGGAATTTTCTTTCACTTCCAATATCTCGCAGCCCAACGTTGCCATCCAGTCTGCTCCACTGAAATTAAACTCCTCTACAGTTCTCTTTTCAGCACAGAGAGGTAAGTCTGTGTGGGTTGTTGGATTTACCTGGACAAGGTGTTATGTACCATAAACCCTAATGGATCCACTGATGATTTTTGCAGATACAGCACTAGGATTTTCTCTGTCCACAAAACTAGAAATAAAGGAAAATGTTTCTGGACTTATTGGTGACCTCACTACTGAAGTTCAGCTAATGTTCAACATTATGAATGCCAGTAAGTTCTTTTTCCTACTGAAAACTGCACCTTGGGAAATTTTGAATTTCTATCACTAAAAATCTCCTTTGGGAAAAAAACAACCCTTAGCCAATATAAACAATTATAATGGGTTTTTTGCATGCTGATTTCGTAAGTTGTTACAAGAAATGCACACGTCAAATGAGTTGGACAATCTTATTTATAGATTAATGCACATGTACAGGTAAGACCAGAATGGTTTTGGTGTTTTGGACTTTTTAATTTCTTTTGTTTTTTAAAATTGAGAATGTATTGAATCTTTGACTACAACTCTACAGATACCAAGAGCCAGTACATATGTACCTTGCCTGAAATCCAAAGACATCAAACGTTTCAAGTAAAGGTACTGCTACTGTCAGGTGTTAGCCAGGACATACACATCCTCACACCTACATACTGGGATAGTCTTCAATGGCATGGTCACATGAGATTTTTCCAGATGTTCATTACCTACACTCTGCAGTGCTTGGGGATTAAACTGGTGTCACCCTGGTGAAAAACAAAATGAAACAGAACAAAACATAACATAACCACAACAAAAACAACTTACAGTTCCTCTGCTTCATTTGCTGCAGAAGCTGGTGGGTGTGAGGGAGTTGAACACACACATTCCAATGACATGCTAAAAATCACACAAGTTTCAGTCTGGGCACCTGAAACCAGCAGACTTGTGCTCAGTCTCTCTGTATAGTGACAGTAACACTAAGACATCACAGCACAAGACTATAATGAAGGTGAAGTTTCTGGAATGCTTAGACATCATAGTGCTGAACGTCATTTGTATGTAAGCCTATAGGAAAATGGATAATTCAGTCCTGTCATCAAGATTAGAAAAGACTCAAAGAAATAAATCAGGTAGCCCCACACACCCAGCAATGACAATTAAAAAACCTGCTGAATAGCTCATTAATTGGTCACTGTCTTTTCTGTTCACTGCTTCAGAAAATAATCCTGTTGAAAAGCAGTATGATCACGTAATTAAAGTCTTTATCATAATGCTTGTATAACATACCTCTTCCCTCAAGAGAACTAGATTGAATGCACAGCTTGTCTTAAAAAAATAGATTTCAACAATATTATGCAAAAATAGATTTAATCAATATTATACACAGTTACTACATTTTGTAGATGCAATTACATTAGTCTCTCTAGATGATCAAATCAGCTAGAGATCAAATTAGTCTCTTTATCTTAAATAAAAAGTATAAAATCAGGGGCAATTCCTCACTTCAGCAACAATTAAGACTAGTGATTTAAATCATTTAGATGAAATATCTCTGATTTGATAAAAGAATGCAAAAGAAAGAGAGTCCAAAAGTTGAATCTGAGGGCAAAAGTCCAGCCAACCTTTTTATCGTCTGACTTTCTACTAACTGTAAATGTCCCTGGTGTTACTGTTTCTTATTTAGCGTTACTAAAAGCCTGGGTATTTAGAGTGTGTGTGTATGTATTGGAATTTAGGATATTGTTTTCCTCATTATCAGTCCAGTATTCTTTTATATTTTTCCCTAGAAATGACGTCAACAGAAAGGTAATAATTAATTTCAAACTCCCACTCATCAAAATTTGAAGATGACTCTCTTGAGATTCACGGGAAGAGAAGCTCTTCTCTACTTCTTGAATGGATTCTAAATAAGTATCTAAATAAAAATCTGCTGTAAATACTGGATGTGCGAAACAGCATAGCGCAGGCATCTTCAAAAGCTCCAGCTTCTGTGATACCTGCTAACCATGCCTACTTTTCTGTTTGCCTCATGAAGGTTCATCAGACAATGGAAGAGTTGGCTTTGTACTGTATCAAAATGACAAACTCTTCCAGTCAAGAATTTATCGCAGTCGCAATATTTTCTCCAAACAAATCATCTCTGGCAACATTGATAATAGAAATCTCAGCGGTGTTGAAGTAGCCTTCAATCCCAAGGTAAGCCTTTTTAAGAAAAGCCATGTTCAGGTTGAACCACAGGTGGCTTGTGCCCGACTATCTGTCCGCAGGGCTTAGGGAAAGATACTCAAGCAGAGGGGGTTTCAGCATACTGCCTTGATTTCTGGCAATAAAGAGTTGAGAAAGTTTGTGGAATGTATAGACAAAGTAAGTGAAGTGTATTTAGATAATGCGACATAGAAAACATTTTTCAACTTTTGTATTTAACACCTGATATTGCCTAATTATGATGTTGGCAAGCAAAATTGCATTCCATAAAAAGTTTTAGGTATACCAGAGTGCATTTGTCCGAGTTTACATTAGTCCTAAATCAAGAATTAAAAAAGCCAGGTCCCTTGGAGGACAATTTTTCTTGCCATAAGACTATCAAAACTTTTGAAAATACGAAAGAGTCAGCATGACTGGCATAGCCCAATACACCTACCAATGTGGGGAGCTTTCCTTTTCCATACTGACTTTTAACTCCCATTTTCAGTTAAAATCATTGTGTGCTTTGTTTTGACTTCTACCCCCAGGAACTGATTTCATATGTTACTGCTTTCTTACAGGCAAGGCACTCTATGTGAGTGCCTATTTGCCTATTTGCCCAAACAAGTGAATCTGTAGATAATATGTACTCATGTTTAGCATGGTTTCTCCGGAAAACCATAGTTGGCTTCTTCTTACAATATGTAACAAAGGTTTTAAGCTCAAATACATGCATATGATAGATCAGTAATCATCATCATGGACCCACACAGTTCAGTGACACGGGAAATGTGTAATTTCTAAGGAAATTACTGAAACAAATGTATACTTGGGTTTTTTTTTTCACTTCTACTTTTATTCCCCATTTTTAATTGAACTACCCAGTATTGTGAATAGTTGCTTTCACTACTTATTTGCACTTCAAGCTGCTCATTGCTCATTAAAAAGCACTTCTAATCCCAATATCCTCCTGAAGTACCCTGTCTGAAAAAGCCTGCATGCAGTTTGACTGCTGTGCTACATACAGGAAGGGATGACATTCGTGCCATTTATTGTTTGTTTCCTGTTACACTGTGGATTCAGCTCCGGATGGTAGTAATGTAATAGTATTAATATCTCAGAGCTGTTTGGCTTATGCAGAATTCATTTGGCAGTTACTGCCTATTGAATGTGGTTCTGAATAATTCACAGAAATGGGTAATTCCATTGGCAATCTTGACTGAGAAAGGTACACAAAGTTCAAAATGCCAAATAATGCTGTTACTGGTATAATTTGTAAGGTTTGCTAGAAACTTCGTAAATCCCTTAGTAGCTGTCAGCTCCCCTTTCAAAGGTTAATTGTTAGTACAGGCTGTTCGCTGGTGCCTATCTGTGTCTGTTTCTGTAGCCACTTTTTCTCCTTGCAATCCTGATCCATAGTACAACACATCCAAACTGCAGCTGCGTGATCATGCCTGTGTCTTTTGGGACTACACTGTCAACGACTGGAGTACTGCCGGCTGTGCAAAAGGAAGAGACCACTTCTTGAAATGCAGGTGTAACCACACTACTAATTTTGCTGTCCTGATGGTAGGGCATTGTCCTTTCTTGAATTGGAAGAGTTTGGGATTTTTTTTCATTTGTTTGGTTGTTTTCAGCTGTACGACCAGCATGACAATGTAGGGACGCAGGAAGAGCTATGCAAGGGCTGAGCTGGAAGGCACAGGAGTTTAAGGTATCTTCAAGTACCTTTTCTGCTGTCCTGTAGTAGAGCTGGCAAACTGGGGACATGCAAGTGGCCTCCAGGCTGCTGGAAAACCAAATGTGTTGGCCAGTCCTGCCTTCCTCTGACACCAGTTGTGGCTGTGCCCAGCCTGCCTGTGCACCCCAGCCGCAGGGAAGGGCTGGCACAGCTCATTCCCCTGGCTCAGCTGTGGTAGCCTCCAGCTCTGCACCTCCATTGCTGCAGCTGGTTGTTAAATGAGTCTTACATTTTAAGCGCCCCAAGAAGAACAGTAGAGTAGCTTGGGATCTGGGCTAGCTGTGGCACTGCCTTGTGCTGGGTTAGTAACTCAAAGTAATTAGCATTAACTACTTCCTTTGCTTACATGTTTATAAAATGGAATTGCTCTGTAAAGGTTAAGCCTGCTATATATATATGTATATATTGCTCTTTTGTACTAAGATGACTATTCAGAAAGAACTGCCTGTCTCTGACATTTGTTATTCTTTCAGTATTTTTTTCAGCTTCTCTAAACAAAACCCTCCCTAAGTAAATTCACGTGTCTGTGGCCACTGACTTCAGCACTGCCAAGATTTCAGTTTCTTTTTCCTCTGTTTTCATAGAACAACATTTCCATATTTGTAATATTTACCTGTTTCTGTACTTCTCTTTATCTTATACATGTCCTATTGCACAAAATGACTATGTTCTAGAGAAGATTCACTTGTGTTTATGTAAAGACAACAGTATTTTCTGTTTCATTAAAGGCATTTACTTATTTCTTTATTGTCACTGTACAAAGACTGCTTTTGATTTGTAATTCTTCGTAATATCTTACCTTAGATCTTATCCTCAGAAGCCAAAATTCAGAATGCAAATCAACACGAAAAGTTAAAGCTACTTTTTCCAGTCTCTGTCACCTTGCATTTTTCTATGAATAATTTAATCTATTTTGTTAAATATTTGATTGATGTTGTTAAGTCTCTTTTTGGAGTTTTTCACAAGCTTCTCTAGTTTTAAGGCCCAGAATAATTTTGTGTGGTCTGAAAATTTTGGCAGTGGCTAGTAACTTAACTAGAACATTTTTGTGTCTATGTTCATCTAGAAACACAAATTTTAGAAATAAATTTTTTGCTTCTCATCTTATAACTGACACAATTTGTTTTCTAGGCCTTTCAGATCAAATATAAATATGCAAAGCCTTTGGAGTATATTTCTTACATTGGTGTTGGATTGTCCATGGCTGGACTGGTCATTACTATTTTGTTTCAAATATTTACTAGGTAAGAGTGAAGACAGAATCATAGAATCGTGGAATTGTTAGAGTTGGAAGGGATCTTAAAGATGTAAAGCTGCAAGTATTTTATGCTATCACAATATTTTGCTCTGTATAAAGTTTGAGGAAAACAAAGACAGTAGCCAGTTTAGAACATATTTCAATATTATTGATCAGCAAACAGTATTAAAAAAAATAAAATAGAAAGAGTTAATCATGTAGCATAGTCTGGGAAGTAACTGTGACTTACTGGTTAAAGTGAAGACATGAGATGTCTGAGCCCATGCCGCTCACTTAGATGAAAATTTAACCTTTCTGTTAATGTTAACCTTTAAATGTGAGGAGGTATATGTGTGTGTACATATATATATATATATATAATTATCATTCAATAAATCCACCTTCAAAAATGTGACCTGTGAAGAAATAATATAACAGAGTATGGAAGAGCCCAGTATGGTAAAAGGACAAGCCTTCCACAGGAAAACCTAGGAATGGCTGCAGAAAAGAAAAATCACTTCCATCCCTTTGACAGGGCAGCTCACCAGCTACAAGATAACAAAGCAGGCAGCGTGTGCTACAGAGGAATAAGTCAAGGGATGAACCTTTTACCATGGGCTCCCATCACCATCTCTAATCTCTAGGTCATGTCCCAGAGTGACGTATGTCCCGTCTACATGGGGTGAGAGTGATCTGTCACATTTCATGTCCCCCACTGCCTTGCTGATGTCTCTGTTGGCCAAGAGGTTGACGACACAGACCCAGTATTATAGCTACACTGGCCTGTGCTACACAGTGAGGTCCTTAGTTCATTACTCCCACCACCAGCATGACCTCCTGTATGGCCTATACCCTGGTATTACAACATCCAGTCAGTTATCTGACTTCCAGATAGCAATATCCCTGTTACGTTAGTGTCTTCACCTAAGGCTAGTCATTTCAGCTTCCTGTCTTTATTGCTTAGACTTTTAAGATCCTTGTTGTTCCTCAGCCTCTTGCTAGCCTGTTTAAATTTTACTCTGCTTTCTGATGCCTATTTGACAGTTTTCACACTCTACTGCTTTCTGTTTATAAAATGTCTGTAGGGAACAGATGATTTCAAAGCACCATAGTTATACAACAATGTAGGTTATGTACACTGCTACAGTTTTACTGTGAGTGACTTAACTCAAATACAATTGCAGCAAACTTCCTCAATGGATGTTCCCATGATTAATGGTGTCATGTGATTCCTCCTTGAACCAGGAGCAAAGTCATGCCAGCAGGGTTGTAGTTATCGTAGACAAATGCATGTTTCTCATCCTGCTCGCACTATTGCAGCTTTGGATCAATTCCACCAAGGTCAATGTATTTATGATTGTAGGAACTTCCAGACTCTGTCTTTTAAATGCATTTATGAAACAGCATTTGGAAGTGGAGGCTTATTATTCTCTTGTACCTTGAAGAGTGTTTAGAAATACTTGTCTCATGCTACTTCCCCTCTTAATACCAAAGAAAAGGTTCTAAAAACTGGAAAAAACAAAACGCATCCAAACCATTGTCGAAAAAGGCTCAGTCCTAACAGGTGTTGGGTATTCTCTGTTCTAGTTGAAATCAGACAAAACTGACAGATTTGCTAAGTCCTCTGAGAGTAATGACAGTGTAGAATTCTGCAACCAAGTTGTTGCTTTGTTTTAAAGACTGCACACTCCAGTTTGCCTTTAATATCAATGGAAATGAGGAAATATTTTCCAGTTTTTCTTATTTTGCTCTACTTTTCTCTCCTAAATGTATTTTTAATAATAGGAAAACTCGAAAGTCATCTGTAACATGGATGCTAGTGAGTCTCTGTTTCTCCATGCTCATTTTTAACATCATCTTCATCTCTGGAATTGAAAACCAAAATGCCAGGAATCACAGCCGCAACACCACCAGCTACTCCCAGCAATATGACACCGCCAGCAACACCTTACTCACATCTGACATGGTAGATCCCCCCGCAGACGCCTGGTGTACAGTTGTGGCTGTCCTACTGCACTATTTTTTGTTGGCGACATTTATGTGGACAGCCCTCAATTCTGCCCAGCTGTACTTACTGCTGCTTAGAGCCATGAAGCCCCTGCCTGGACACTTCCTCATAACCATGTCAATAACTGGATGGGGTAAGATTTAAAGTCATACATATGGAAACTCATACCAAAGTATCAGTACATAGTACATTCAGGGAGAGTTGTAAAGATAGGAGATCTGTAGTGAGCAATTGTAATCAGTGTCTCCCTAGTTTAGTGCAATGTGATTTAATAGATAATTTCCTGTTACTGCTCACACTATGGCTATAAACCGATTTGCATTGCCCCAATACAGCACTGAAATGGAGAGCTTGCTCACTGGCAACATATATCTGCTTTGTGCAGGAGAAATTTTCCCAGTAATCAAGGCATTCAACAACCTGTTTCTGTCAACTAAACAGAAACACCCTTGCCGATACAGTGACTGCATATACAGACTCAAACTCTTCATTTAGATACCTCTGAGGTTCCTCATGACCTCAGCCAGAGCGCTGCATGCATCCAAAAGCCAGGAGTGACTGATAGTATTTATTACATGTCATTCATTAATAAGCAAAGAGCACATTCTTAAGTCAGTACAGCAGTTAGCAGCAACACAGCAAGCTGAAAGGGAACTACTTGGAGGACTGAAGAATGCAGACAGGTGCATAGGTAAAATAATATCTCTGCCTCCAAGGAACTCTTCTAACACAGTGCAGGAATACCTGCCTTTTCTGCGTTGTGTATTCAGCTTGCTTGGTGCATTGTGTCTGATAGCATCTACCAAGCAGCTTCAGATCCTGGTTTTTTTCATTATTATGTTTTGCATTTGGGTGGAGGTAGAGGTAATTCCTGTAAAACTTTTAGAATTCAGGCTGCATGTGCAAGCCAGAAAATGTTCAGCAAAAGCTGTCTGCCTATGCATCATTGTGGTCCATGTGTATTCACACAATAGCACAGCAGGAGGTTCTTTACCATGTCCTGTGACTAGTTACACGTGTCCAAAACAGCATGATTCTGACTCACGGCTTTTCAGATCTTCTTTGAGAGCCCAGCAAACACTTGAGATTGGAAGATCTCAATTAGGGTTGAGGGAAGAACAGACTTTCAGAAGCAAGTTTATTTCCCAGATAAGCACTTGTGTGGGGGTCTCCTTCTCATGTGACATGTTGCTTAGTGAACAGGCAGGCAGGACAGATGAAACACAAAGTGAAGCAAAGGCATGAGGGAGGCAAGCCCACTCTGACGTGCTTCTCAGGGAATAAAAGTGATGTTCTGCATCAAGCTCGTATGAAATGTAATGGTGCTTGGCACAGAATTTTCTGAAATTAGTTTCTCATTACTGACAAGAGGGTAGAGGATTTTAGAGTTATGATGAGGGAGTCGGCTACAGCACAGGAAGGAGTTTTCTCTGTCACCATTGGCATTAACTCTGGAAGCTGTGTTGAAGCTCTTTAACAGTGAAAATCAGCAAGTCATCGACACAAGCAGTCCTCAGGAATATAGTGCTCACAACCCTCAGTCCCGCCTTTTCTCTAGGTTACAGAAAACCAACTTAGTTTAGTGCAAGGCAGATGAAATAGAGCTCTTAAAATCTGTGGATTTTAGGAGGCAAGAAGCTAGTTGTGTGAAAGGGGGTACGGCTATGCAACCAAAAAATAAATTGCTAATATCTCTCTTACTGATTAGGAATCCCTGCTGTAGTAGTTGCAATAACACTTGGAGCTACTTACAGAGAAGGAGAAGCTTTAAACTACCGACAGGAAGAATTGTAAGTTCATGTATTTGCTATCTCACACCTTTTGTGCTGGCTTATTATTCATACAACTCTAGATTTATTGTTGGCGTACTATCTTGTACATTTAAGTACTTAAAACCCTTCACTCAAGTTAAACATTCACTATAGGGTATTGCAGTTTCTCCTCACTAAGGATCTGCCTTAAATAATGCAAGATCCTCTGTGACTTTAAATGGAAGCTGTAGACTTTTTGCCTAACCGAAATTCAAGACCTTCATTTGAGGGCATAACTGCATTTCGGTATCTAAACTTAATCCTCCCATTTATTTAAAATCTTTCTGGCCCACATAACTATATCCCTATTTACCCTGTGTTTTTGACACCGATATTCATTTGAGTGCCTGCATACCAAAGCAGGCTATCAGGCTTTCAAGGGACCTTGGTGGTAATGGCTGATACAGAACAAAGGTAGACTTCTTTTGGAAACATAAACACAAACACGCTTCCACATGGTGGTTATCTTATGATACTCATTTAGGGAGTGTTGACTGCTACCTTGAAGTTATTTGGCAACTCAAGTAAAAAAAAAATAAAAAAAATTGTTGCAGGATAACCCTCCCCTCCTTAAGTTGCCCTTGGTTTTGTTTCAGCCTTTCTCCACTAGGTCTCACCTATTAGTCTTCACCTCTACTATAATATATACTCTAAAGATAAACTTGCATACAGCTGCCAGATATTTATGTGGTTAGTCATATTGCACCTTATTATGTTTTTCTATGCAGTTTCTTTGGTAAACCAGTTTGTTTTCCCCAGAGAAAGAGAAGCATGATTGAAAGCCCTCGGTTCTCAAGGAATGGTCGCCTGTCAGAGATGTGTTAATAAGACATAGAAAGCTTTATGAAGTCTTTCACAATGAGAAATGGAGTATGACTTTGTTTTGTTTTGGTATTCTGAATAATGTGTCTAACAAACCTTTTGAAATGGTGTCTCTTTATATTAAAAGTTGCTGGCTTGCAGCACTGGATCAAAATCAGAATTTCAGTATGCAAAAGCCCATGGTCTGGTCATTCCTCTTGCCAGTAGCACTCATACTCCTGTTTAACATCATTGTCTTCATCAAGATTACCGTCTCCGTGATATGGAAGGAGAACAAGAATTTGACAAGGTGAGATGGCACAGGAGTCCTCAGATCCTTCAGCAAATATGTCCCTTGGTCTCTTGTCACCAGCTCAGACTTTCCTGTCACAAACTCAGATTTTTGACAAAATCTTTTGTTTTAAAGAAATGTACGCTTAAATCATGCACAAAAAGGAATTCCATTGTTGCAATGGATCAATGTTCAAGTGCATATCAATGAACACCTTTTAGGATTTTGCCCCCTTGTTTTTTTCGGTTGCATTGAAGTCACTTGACTTCAATGAAGGCTATCGCTGATGTAAATTCATATAAGTGAGAGCAGAGCCGGGCCCAGTCAAATGAGAATTACGAATTTCTCAGCACATCTGAACACCAGGCCAGCTCTCTAGCAGCTTTGAACCAGATTTACTCGCTCAGTTCTACACCAGCACCCCATGTATTGTCACAGGCTGCGTGTCACAAACTCTGCAGTGTACAGTTTATTACTTAAAAGGGGATTGCTTTAATTTTTACAAATCCCACAGAACTGATCTGTTCAATAATACGGCACCATTTGTTCATTCTTTTTATGTACAATTTTCACAGTTGGAACAAACAAAATACCTTACCTCTGACTCCCCTCAGGCCTGAGAGAAACTGGATATCCAAAATTCACTGGCAGCTTATTCTTATATTGAAAATTAAGCACATTTGGATTGAAGTTATAAGCTTTCTCAACAGCTTATAATAGCTAACATGCTAATTTTCAATGCTTCTTGCTGTATTGGTAGACCCCAGTTTTTTGTTGAAGGATGATACATACAAGCTACACACTGCAAACACAGATCATTCTGGTAAACATTCTTATATTTTTTTTCTATATTTCTTCTCTGGATGACAGGTCAAACGAATGTAGGGAGGTGTTATGTTCTCAACTGAGTTAAATAAAACATCTTTGCAATATAGCCCTGAATAAATAGAAAGTTTAAAGCTCGAAAAGGTATTAAATGTTATAGGGAAAGAATTAATGACTTGTGTGTGTGTATGTTTCTAGGAACAAAAAGGACTCATTTATGAAAAAGATGATTGGCACTATCTCTATAGTGGTGGTGCTCGGAATCACTTGGACAATTGGCTACCTCATGTTAATCAATCATGAAGGAACAAATCTTGTTTTCAGCTATCTGTTCTGCATTTTGAATGCTACCCAGGTAAAGTATTTAGCAGTTCTGAGACTAATAATTGAGATAATGAAAAGAAAAAAAAAGTCGGATTTATTTGTTCTACAGCTTGGTATAGCCTGGGAACTTGCTGAAAAATAGTTATAGGGATTCAGAACTTTTGTTCAGAAAGGGATGCTATCCTTCTGGTATGTTTCTCATAAAACTCTTCCCATGGCACAAATCAACGTGGGGTTTTATTTCAAGGTCACCACTGAAAGACCTCCCTTTTTGGGTGGCTTCTTTCCTACCAAGACACATATAAAATTCTATTCAGAATGAATATCAGGAAAAAACTTACACATCAGCTGTGGGAAAGAGTCCCAGGGAAGTAAACAGAGCTTCATGGTTAGAGACCTCTCACAGTGATCCTGGGTAAGAGCTCACAGGAACACACCTGCCTCTTTTTCACCCACGGCCCTGCTGGATTCTTGGCTTTGTATTTATATTCATACAGGGCATATGAAGTACTGGGAGTAATGGACCCTTCATTATTATACCAATGAATAATTTCTACAGAATAGCTAATTGGAAAAATGTGAATATTCTCCCCATCCTCACTATCAGTTTGGTGTACTGAAAACTGAGGGCGTGTACACCAGTGGGGACCACATCTGAAAACTCTCTGTGCAAAAATGACTGAAGTGATTGTTACCGCACTGATGGGTGATTATACCCAGGATTTAAAGCTGAAAGCATGATCAGGGAACAGAGATTCATTATTTAAAACCATGAGTCTTTTTTTTTTTTTTTTTTAATAAAACAAACAAACAACCCAAACGAGGATACTCACAATTAATCCTTGAAATGAGAATTTAGAATAACAGGTATAGAAATTTTGAAGTCCAGCTTCCTTCCGCGTGTGTCTGATTGAATTGCTGATAGGGCACAGCAGCTGCTTTTAATGCTTATGCTGTGCTCAAGCAGGTCTTACCTTCATCCTGCCCAGCAGAGGGTAATAATACGATCCTGAGATGTGCTAGCTAATCCATGGAGGCAACTATAGTTGCAAATCCATACTTACACGGAATAATTTTCCTATTGAAAGTACTTTTATGTCAAGATATTAGTGTCATTCTTAGTGGTTACTGAAAATTATTTTGGGCTATTTTTCAAGTCAAACAATATCGACTGATCTTTTCTGGCTTTATGAGCAAAACATTAACTCCACACTTCCATTTACTTTTCAGGGACTTCAGATTTGTATTCTGTATACTTTCAGATCACCAATCTTCAGGAAAAAAGTTTCTGAAGTATTTCCTATTTTCTCAGTGCCGGAGGTACCATTGTATCTGCATTCACAAACCTACCACGTTTCAAAATCACAGCTTGCAGAAAATTCACAGGAAACTTTCAGATCAACCGAGAGTCTTTCAGACAACATTTCCTTGACTACCTTCCCCAACTCGAGTTAGCAACTGGTAAATATGTGAAATAGAATCCTGCATTTTTCACAGTTTGTTTTACAGATGTATCTTGAATGATGGACATTCCTACACCAACTGCAGGTAGATTGAAATAGATGATAAACCAAGACCATCAGGAGACAAAAACAGGACCGCATGCTAGCAAGACAGCGTGACTGTTAAGCAGCAACATGGTGCTAGATCCGAGGAAGGTCCTTGAAAGACGTTATCAGTAGTTTTATATTACAGCACAGGTGTGTGGAAGTTGCTCTCTTCATGCCATTCTCATTTTTCAGGCCTGTTGAACGTGCTGCCTAGCCCATGCACTGTAGCTCTCCTCTCCCTTTTGTAAGAACAATTTTAACTTGATAAGAAGCTGAAAGGTAAATCAACAAACAGCACAGTTGTTAGCTCCGGGTCCAAACTCTACTTACTACTTCTGTAATATGTTGTCTTGGTCTTTACAGAAGAAAATCAGTATCTTACAGCAGTCTTTTAAATTTCCCAGCTAAAAATTCTTTGCTATAAATGGTAATTTATAATCATAGTTTATAGACAAAATATCCTGTTTTCATATGAGAAAATGAAAATTAAAAACAAATTAGTTGTTTGAAGAAACTGGCTAGGAGAGAAGTTCTTTATCAATATGTTTATCAATATGTCCTCTTTGCATCTCTCCCAGCTTTAGCCTGTGATAGGGAGCGTGTTGACTTTCAGAGGTGGATGGGTATTGCCAGAATAGCAGCTGGAGCGCTTCAGTTAGCATCCTGCTCTCAAGTGACTTCGGGCTGCCTCTTCCTCTCTCCATCTCTGTTCTTTGGCTTTATGGGGCACTTTGAAGAGGGGTCCCTTGATCTTGGCATTAAGAGTTTGGTTTCTAAACTTAGACTATAAGTAAATACAAATCTTCCTCTTCTCCATCCACCTTGTATTATATTATTCAGTACAAATGTCAATGTCAATTATACAAATTATACAGATGTCAATTATATTATTCAGTACAACAATGTCAAAGGGAGAGGGGAGAAAGGGTTTCTGGATGTTGAAGTGAGGAGTAAAGGGAGAGCACCTTGAGAGAAGGAGGCGTATGATGTCTTGGCAAGCAGGTTTTCCCACTTTGTGGCTCTGAGCAACGTGGCAAGGCCCACTGTAGAATGGCAATAATTACACTGACTCATCCCATTCTCTCCGGTGTGAGAAAAAAGCCCAAGAAATTTAGACAGGTAATTTTTAAAATTACTTCTTTATTCTGTTCTGTAAACAGGTATATTTGTATGTTTTGCCATCTCTGGTTTTAATAAAATAGGAACACCATGCTGAATTTTAAATAATGCAGTTGAAGAAGTGTGGTCAGATTTACCTCCTGCTTTCATAGTGTGGTACATCCAAGCTGTTCCAAATAAAGTTATGGGCATGACCAAATGCAATGGCTGAACCTTTAGGAACAGCACCTCGGAATACACCGGGTATCATACTTGAGACATTCTGAATATCTTCATAGAAGTGTTTTGGTCCTGAGAAGTCCTCAGTGTCTTAGAAATCTGTGCTTTCTCCATGAAGCAAAAAATAAGTATTCTCTAGTATTGGAAAGACTCCAGAAAGAACAGTCACAACAGATACAAAGCTGAAGTTCATTGCTACTGCTCCAGAAAAGGCAGAGAAGATCATTAAAAGTTATCTAGAAAAGGTAATACATACTATTTTTTATTTGGACAGGAAGTTTATGTTTCTATGGAAATCCATTTTTTATTTGTAAATCAAATGTATAATATATGCCTTTGTAATTTCCTTCAATTTAATTGAGGAAAGAGTATTTTAGAAATTATAGTGTGGTTTAGGAAGGATGACATTTGATTGTGTTATAAAACAGAGCTTGATAACTGTGAGGATGGTGCCTTAAATGAGTGATAATATTTTCTAGTCTTCAGTATTTTTCCCCACAAACAAAAATATTTTCTAAAGCACATTCTACTTAATTCAAACCCAACTCTTTAAAAAAAAAATTAAAAAGAATTCCATATTGCACAAAAACAACAGGCAAAAACCCCAAGAAGTATTGAACTGGAAATGTGGTGACTTTTTACTAACTAAATTAAACATCCTGTATCCAAGTATTTCAGATGTTAATAAACTGCCTTTATAGCCAACACAGCATGTCTCACCTAATATAAAACATTTTCAGCATACTCCTCCCCCCCCCCAATAATATATTTTATGTGTTTTGGTTTTTTTCCTCAAGGGAATCTTATTTTCAAAAATGGAAGAAAATAAAATTATTTTTTCAAGTTATATGCTTAATTGTTACAATAGTTCAGCTCTTATCTACACGTGGAACATATTGATCTTAATAAAGTAGTGAACTTTGGAACTCTTTGTGATATGTGGGCTTTAAGGATCATGAAGTTTTTTCTTGTTAACACTTTGGAAACACTCCATTGATAAAGAAACGGATAGGAGAAGGACTGAATCATCAGTACAAAGGTATGAAACACTGAAATACAAATGGCAAAGAGTGTAATGGATGGAAAGGTCCTATTTTCCATATCCCTTTCCTGTATTTTTGAAAGTGGAGAGATTGTTTTTTTCCATGTAAAATCCCCGAATTCTAAATATTTTCTAATACTTATCAAAGAAGTGTCCTGAGCTACACCCCTCCTCTTTCTCAAAATTTTAGAATTAAAAACATGTACCATATTCACCTCTGTTTCATTGTGAATAATACCTGCTTATTGCTAGTTGGACTTGTGACAAAGGTCCAAGTAAAGACAAATACTACGAAAATCAAACTTATATGACTTCCTTCTTGTCCCACCAGAAACCGCCTTTTGGAAGCCTTGCTTTTCAAGGCTAGTACTAAAGAAAAATCTGTCTTTTCTCAAAGACATCCCATACTCCAGGCTACAGTTCTGCTTTAGCTAACTCTGCATAGATACTTGTGTCATACATACTAGCATGTGTAGCTTCACTTATAAATGAAGAAAGTTAGCAGCAATCTGCAATATCCTAGAGTAACATAAGGTCCAGTTCCAGCAGTTCTGAGAGGCACCCTTAGGAGCCCGTTCTTCCATTTTTAGTGTATAAAACTCAGGAAATTGGCTTCAGATTCGTGTTTCTCTTACGTGGGCAAGCTTCGAATGCAAGGTGGGAGGGGGGCAGGGGGATCGTAGCAGCTAATGCCTGGAGGGACAGCCTTTATCAGGGCAACAATTACCGGAGGATGAACAAGCTCTCAGTGTGAGGGTGGTGGCAGCTCAGGAGTACGCTGGTATTTTACGGCAGGTTTTTCAATCCAGCACCGCCAGCTGAGGGAGGGTCGAGGCCTGCGTTTCCAGACGAGCCCTCACTTACAGCCCTCCCTCTGAACCACCGTCTGCCGTTGCTTCGGCCACACGCTCCGGCGTTCCAGCGGCGGTTGAGACGTGTCGGCTGAGGGCGGGGAGAAAGGGCGTCACTTTTACATGAGAGACACCACCAGCCGGCTGAGGGGCTTTCTGTGTACTGGGGCCGGAGCCTGAAAGGCTTTTGCCCCAAATTTGGCAAGCAACGGCTAGAAACAACCCCCTTCCTGCGGTGTGCTTGTAGAAACGGCTGGGGTGACAACGACGGGGACACTGAACGTTAGGCCGACCCGGTCCGCCGCAGCGCAAACGGACGTGGCTCACGATGTGCCACGCCCCCGCCCGCGCGAAGTGACGCGAGGACGGGAGGAGCGTGCGCAGTGCGGCGCTGGGCCGGCCGGCAATGTCAGTGCGCATGTGTGCGGCTGGCGCAGGCCCGGCGGTTGGCGGCCGCAGCTCCGGCCCCTTCTCCCCACTGCCACGTACGGGCGAGCGGCGGCCGTGGGGTCAGGAGCGGGCCTCCGCCGGCGGGACTGAGGAGAAGCCGGAGTAAGAGAGCGGGGCTGCTCGCCTCCCTGCGCCGTTGCTGGGGGGGAGCCTTTGCCGCCTGTGTGGAGGCGGCGGGTGGGGGGGTTGCGGGCTGGCGGTGAGGCCCCCCGGCCCTTGCGCACCGGGCCCCTGGCGGAGGGGCTAGGAGACCCCTCGCGTCCCCTCTGAGGGAGGCCGATGCCGCCTCCCGGCCTCTTCGGGCTGGGGAATGGGGGGGTGAGGGTTGGCAGGAGTATCTCTCTCTCTCTTTCCCTACGACCCTCTTTCCTTTCTTCCCTCCCTCCGCAAGAGGGGTCATCCCTTGCTANGCGCCCCGAGCCTCTGTCCCCTGGGGAGCCAGGGGAACCGCGGGCTCCTCGTTTCCCGGTAGGCGATGGCTGTGATTTCTCTTCCCCACTGGGTCGGGCCTGCCCCCATCGCAACTGGAGAATAACGAATAGAAGTCCTCTCCTTTCTGTTCCTCTCCCTGCCAGCTCTCTTGGGAAAACTCACGGTGGTTCCCTCGAGGGAGGTCTGGGAGGCAGTGCTGCTAGGCCCTGTTTGTGTGCTTCACCCTGTTGTTCGTTGTCTCTTGTTTTTGATGGAGGAGAGAGCAGAGCAGGAATGCCTGTTCTTCCTTTGCTTAGGCAGGGCTGGTTTTCTCTGTTGCAATGCAAAAAAAAAAAAAAAAGGGAGTCAAATCCAACATGGTTATGACATCATGGCTTTAGTAAGGGATCCTGAAGCGATTGGCTCAGACTGGACAGTCGCTGTCCACATGGACCGTTGAGATTGGTGCATGATGTGAACAGAAAGTGAGCCGAGAGGGGAGGAGAAAATTTATATCTCCAAAATGCATGTGGTACAACAGGAAGGTTACAAAGATGTCAGTGTGATCCTTAATGAAAAATCGTCTGTCTTAAAACAGCAAGACATTACTGGGTTTTGCTTGGTTGTTTTTTTTCCCCCTCAGGAAAGCAGATACTGTGATGGGTTCTGTTAAAAAGCTCATTAGTGTGC
The DNA here is from genome assembly GCA_013400375.1 of Thinocorus orbignyianus. Taxonomy (NCBI): domain Eukaryota; kingdom Metazoa; phylum Chordata; class Aves; order Ciconiiformes; family Thinocoridae; genus Thinocorus; species Thinocorus orbignyianus. The sequence goes on along the minus strand of VXBW01008256.1, from coordinate 2,654,622 downwards.
ATTCTGGATATCTTCTCTGAAAAACTCTCTCAAGGGAGTCGGCTGTTCAGCTGTGTCACAGTGAGAGAAAAGTTTCGATGTTGTGTAATTCAATAATTAGAGCATTTCACATGGTTTTCCGTAACAGTTATGAGCAGTTGCTGTGTTTAAAGTTTGTCTCTTAAAACCTGGATACCTTCAAGCAGAATGGAGAACAGCTGGACAAAAAAAGTGCATTTAAATGCTTTCCTGTTACCTTTTCGTAATTGTTGATATATGCACAGTGGATTTTTGTGAGTAATGTTGGTAAATAAGTACATTGCAGTAGCTGGTTACCTTGCATGGAAATACAAGTGATGCATGCAATCTGTTGAAAGGCCGCAGGAGCTCAGGTGTGTCTGTCAAAATGTGTATCTTTGGGAATTACAGATGAGGTTCGATTCTTACTGCTGTCTGTTTCTAGTGTTTCTGGCATACATTGTAATGTTAAAGAAGCAAAAACAGTGCCTGGTGGCTAAATGAACTAAGTTAAACCACTCATAGATGCATTACCTGTATCCTGTATTTCTCCACTGCAATAAACTTTACCTGGAGATGTAGAAAGATTAGGGTGAAATGGGGTGCCGTCTTCATGCGCTACTCATTTCGTAAAATATGAGTGAGGAATTAGAGGAGTAGTCATCGCTTAATGTGTCACAACAGCCTTACCCACTCCCTGTCAGGAGTGAGTGCAGCCGTTTTTAAAGGTGAACATTTCATACCCAGGATAAGGGGAGCAGTTGCCAGCCTACGAGAACCAGAGGCAGGCTTTGTCCATTCTAAGTGGTTTGTTTGTTCTCTGCTTCTGTCCTCTATGTCTCGTTCCTGTCTGTTCCCTTTTACTACTAGTTTTGTTTAAAGAGGAGAGTTGGGAAGCCCAATTTCATGTGGCTTCCCAACTCTCCTCTTTAACAAAACTAGTAGTAAACAATTTCATTTTTCTCTCTGGCTAGCAGTGAATCATCTAAATATGAGATTGTAGACGTTTGACTTTGTATGAGAGAGAGAAACAAGGAGAAGAGTGCCAAGTAGGGTGTAGCAATTAGGTGGGAGGCAGGAGAACAGCTGTATTCTCCATTGGACTGCTCTGTATATTAAATAATGGTATTGTAGCTCTGGGCATTAAGCACTTGTGTAATAAACAGGTGGACTGCGTGAACTTAAGACAGCTCATTACATAGGCTTTCCAGCAGAAAGGGTGCAATCTTAAGCTAAATTGAGGGCAGATCATATTTTTAAGCGGCTGTGTATTTTTGATAGCATTCTCTCCTCCTTGCCCAGTTTGGTGGCTCTTCCTATGGGAAAGTGGAATTACTACTCCTTTCTTCTTGGCTATCTCTCCTAATGCTGGATAGTCTGCCCTTGAAGATGACTACTTAATGACACAGAGGCTTCAGCCTTAAGCTGAGAAATAGACTTACAGGTTTTTATATTGCTAAATAAATTAAAGTTTATTTTATTTAACTTAAACTGGAATTTGAAGATGAAGGCGGAACAAAAGAATATTTTGAGACTGTTGGGGAAGATCACTATTCTGGAAAGGAACACATTACTGTTAGGAATTCCTACATGCAGTTGCAAAAATTAAAAAACAAACTACTTTTATAAATGAAAAATCTTATTCAAGATCTGGTTTAGTTGAACTTCCAACGCTACAATATTCAAAAGTGTACATCTGGTTTTACATTATGGGTAGAAAAAAGTGACTTGTTTTAGTTGAGTGTATTCATTAAGATGTTTTAAAGTGAAAAATTGATGTGAAGTGTATAATTCTAAGGAAGTGTGATTGTAAATAAATACATCTTGTTTATTTATTTTTTTCTCCTGCAGCTTCCTGTCTTCTGTCACTGACAGTGCATGGCGGCTTATCCTAACTCTGTCCTGAAGTAAGGTGGAAAATCTGCCCAATAATCCAGCATCAGTACGTCAGACAAGGTAGTGATATGTGTACGTGTTTGGAAAGGAGGTCAAAGAAAACCTGTTGATGAATGCTATTTTCTTTTGATGCTTTAAATTAAAAACAAGAAAACAGCTTCTGCAGAAACCTGTGCTTTTACAATAAACTTAAGCAAAGCATTAATTGGATTGAGTTTATGTGCCTGCAGTCAAGACACCTGTGTTGCGGAACATGAATAATGAGCTAGTGAGTGTTAGCATTATTATAAACGGCACTGTTTCATCATAGTGTCTCAGCAGCAGCCTTGGCTATGTTAGTTGCAGGTCCATTTTCTCTAAAAATAGACTGTCCACCTATCTTCTGTTATGTCTGATTAGGTGAATGAGTTTTGTTCACTAGATTCTTGCCTTTTGTTTTTTTTTGGATGTCATTGGGCTAACTAAAAGGATTTGCATTAAATGTTTACTTTATAATAAGTTAATTAGGAAAAAAAAACCAGAAATTGAATTGCAGTCATAGCATCATGCTGCATCTCTTTAATGCATAACAATGCCATTGAAACAGTAGGATTTAAATATATTTATGTGCATCAAGATATGATATATTAAAGGCTTTAGGTGAGTGTCTTGTTTCTCAGTTAGGAGAGGAATTGTTTTCAATGTAGTACTTTAAATTAAGTAGACTGACCAAAGCAAAATTCAGTTTTCTCATAAAGCACTGAGTTACAACATCCTTAGAGTTAAGGGAGAAATATCTGCCTGCCTCTACCAAGAATTCTTTTTGCACAAGAGAGCAAACAGCATGCTTGCCTGCATGTGGATTTGGAAATGTCAGTTTCGATGTTCAGGGTTTCCTACTTTTAAGATCTCCAGTATTTGTACTTCAGATGTTAAGATAATTGCTTCTTTAATTGCTCATCATCTATTGTTTTCGCCCTGTCCAAAACAGTGCAGTAACATGGGGACATCTGACTAGCTATCAAGATGGTTTTTTTTTTCCTTTATTTGTCTGCTTGGTAACTTGTCTGTTGTTTCTGTTTTTCTTTTAAACATAAAGCCTTTTTGTGGTTTTGGTTTGGGTTTTGTTTTTTTTTTTTTTAACAACAGAGATGCCTCATACAAAGTGGTAATTCTTAAATTGTCTTATAAAGTGTAAAATATTTAACTCTCAAGTATATGCCGTGAACTGTTTCAACACAGGCTGGCTTTGTTGAAGTTCCTTTTAAGTTGGAGCAATTGTCTCTCTTAAAGCACTTTTTGTAACTGGTTCTGACCATGTATACTGCATAACGAATTTGTAGCTCTGAGCCTAATGAGTAGGTAAGTGTGGACTATTTGAGCAGCTTTTAAAAATCTAAAATCTTGGTTAAAACATCTCAGTTAAAATTTCAAAAAAGGAAAGATATTGCATCTGACTTTCTGGAGAGAAACTCTCAATATGTTCTTATCATTCATATAGTATGTGTTCATTTGTTTATGAAATAATGCATGATTCAACTTGATCCCCGTAATAAAACCACCTTGCCACTCGTAATCTTTCCAAGATACCTTGTTCTGGCAGGCTTTTCTTGAATGGGGGGGGAAAAAAGCCCTTTGCTGGTTATCATAATTATGAGGGATGTAAAAACTATCTAATAAGGTGATAATATAACCAATATGCTGTTGTAAGGCTGAGAGCATTTGCTATGATTTCATTTTCCCTGAGAAAGGTGTATGCATGTATCTCAAAAGCAAACCCTAAGGAATATTAGTTCCTTTATAGATGTTTTGCCATGACAGTTTACAGTTGATATTGTAA
>VXBW01008256.1:2635099-2650876 GCA_013400375.1 Thinocorus orbignyianus | reverse complement strand
AAAAAATTGTGACTGTCACACATACTTCAAAGCTGTCTGACCTCTTAAAAATCTTTTATTTTTGAATTGCTGGAAACTGTGGTGACTGTTGATTTGAAATGTCTGGTTTTAGAGAGTTCTCCTTTGCCCACGAGCTCAGTTAGCGTATCGTACACTTTATTGTTTGAGAAATTAGTGTATCACAGAATGTGTCCGAGAGAGGCTCTCTGGAGAGCTTCCTAACAGAAATGCTTTCCAAAGATCAAAAGCTTCAGAACTGTCATCAGATACATTTAAATAATGTACAGTTTAGTTTTCTACAATGTTTTAATGTTTTGTTCTTAACAGGTCTGCAGGTTAAGGAATCCACCATGAATGGGCAGTTGGATTTAAGTGGGAAGCTGATCATCAAAGCTCAGCTTGGGGAAGATATTAGGAGAATTCCTATTCACAATGAAGATATCACCTATGATGAACTGGTGCTAATGATGCAAAGAGTTTTTAGGGGAAAACTTTTGAGCAATGATGAAGTCACAATAAAATATAAAGATGAAGGTAAGGTTTATTTCTGTTGAGGTTTAGTTCCTGCTGTTGCTCTGATATGATTTATCTAAGGACAGAACCTGTGAAATTCCCCTCTTCAAAATTCTCCAGATCCTTTTGCAAATGCAAGCAATTTATTGTGAAAACCTTTGAATCTGACAGTAGACACTACATCTCTTGTCGTTATCCTGTATTAGCATAGTATTTCCTCTAGTTTTTCTGAAATATTAGCTGCCTGAAAGTTCTTTCTTTCTGACTGTTGCAGGAAGCTCATGCTATTGCAAGTCTCTCTGCTGTCCACCCATTTAACTTGACTTAAGGCAAGCTCTTCCAAGGCTTGATTTAGGTAGCAGTAATTCTTGAATATGTTTTCCTCCATCATTAAAGATGAGAAGGAACTTTTAACTTAACCTGAAATATTTAGTAAAAGTAATCTTTCTTCTGTGTGACAATTTGAATCTGTTTGGCATTGGTTGGTTGTAGTTAGTTTCAAAGAAAATCTTAGTCATTAGTGCTAAACAAACACAGCCTTGAGAAAGAAGGGCTTCCACAGAATTAATGTGGCCTTGTTTGAGATGCGTAGAAGGAGACTTGTTCTGAGGGTTTTTCTTCTTTGCGTGTCAGTGTGGGGCATGGATAAGTTACCTAATTTGGGAGAGAAGGATGGTATTCATAAAATGAAACTGAGCATGAAATGATAAAATCTGAAGTTTCTTAGTCGGATCAAAGACTGTAAAAATTATGCTGGTGTGCAGTAGAAGAGCTACATTACTGAAGCATTCAAGTTCATTTTTCTTAATAGCACTAGGAAGCTTTAGCACTGTCTGTGGTACCTAAAATGTCAAATAACTTTTGTTCTACATCTAGGCAATAAAATTTCACTTTGAATTACCCTGAGACAGTTTTTTGGGTTCATGAAGCTTTAGAGCTCATTGAGTTTGATGGGCAATGAGAGATTCATATTTTGGGTCTTAATCTCTAGTGGGGAAGAGCCCAATGGATTTATGGTGGCCTTATTTTTCCTCCTATCATATAAACAATTTTAGTTTTCTTTCTGGAATGAAAAAGGGGAAAGGAGGTTGGTGGTTGCTTATTCATTAGGTTAAAGCTTCTAGTCCCTTTTTTTGTCTTCTTACCTGTTCTTTAAGTATAGCTCTATGATTTTGTGTGCCTCTGTTTGTCTTGTTGAAGAAGATACTGGTAAATGATGGAGGCTATAATAATGGTTTCATTTTGTATTTCATAGTCTAGAGGTCTAATTTATCGTTTTCTGACTCAGAATGTACTTCTCTGTGACATGACGTTTTTGTATATGTTATCTTGGATGATGAGCACTACTAAGAACACTTGAACAGTGTTAATATCAGAGGAAGCTGCAAATGATTAAGGAACAAGTTAGTAGCACCAGGCTTCCATATAAATATCATATGAGGACTGCGGTATTCTTTGTTTCAACTAAGATAAGGTTCTTAAAATCTATTTCAGTCATTAGAAGTATTGAAATATATGTGTTAGCTATTTTTATATTGTTATTTATCCATCTGAACCTGGAGGAATGCTTGTGTACATCTTTTATGAAGTTTGTATAAGGATTTCCAGTACTTCTGCAACTCTCAGAATTCACGTGTATGATTTTTGAGCGTTCAGGATAATGCTTTATCTACCCCTCCTGGTTTTGTTCTTGTTGCTGTAACATGTGAGGCTAGTGATCTTCAGGCCTGATTATGGGGTTTTCTACTGAAAATTTCTGCAGAATATTTGAACTGTCATGATCCTCAAAGTGAATATATTCCTTTATTTCTTTCAAACTGTATGCTTATATTTGGAGACACTGGGAAACTTTTAATCCCAAGCTTTCTGTCATATCTTTGTGTCAGAACCAATAATGACTCAATAACTCATAGCATGCGTAGTCAAGGTGGTGTGCTAGTCAGTAGTGTCTCTACCCTTGGGTTTAAAAGGAGTAAATTTACTAAGGTGAAGGAAAATGCATTTTTTTTTGGATGTTGGGTTTGTTTTTTCTTTCCCCCAGAATTGGGTGGGTGGGGGAAGATAAATATAAGGCTAGGTAAAGCTGGTAGATAGGAATCATAGCTGGCAGGACCAATAATAACGAGGCAGATTTCCAATGTCTTAAACATTTCCGATTTCTTCTAACTTCTGATGTTACACAAATTGGATGGCACCATGATGATAATGCAAAATCAATGCCAAAATACTTTCCAGTCTATTGGTGATTTGAGGGAGTCACTAACCTGTACTAAATATTAAACAAAATTATAATTGGCATAAAATGGAGTACATAGGGTACATAGAAATTGAAAGCTATGCCCCTTGGAAAAACTAGAAAGATAAGTTCTTGAAATAACAAAATTGGAGAAAATAAAGTGTTTTATTCTTCAGTAGAAAATAATGAACATTGTGTATTCTTCTGTATATAACAGGAATTAAGCTTTATTGACATTCCTTAAAATGAAAAGCTTGATAAATCTAATATGCTATATGCTAAGGCATATAGAAATCAGACAATTAAAGTATATATATATACCATGTGAATTTTAGCATGTACTGTACTGGGTAATAACTTGATGGCTATTGGTAGGAATCTTAGAACTGATTTTACGCTGCTAACAAGATTTTGTACTTGGTGCTTTTCATCCTTTTTTTCTGCTAACAATTTAAAAGCAAAACTTTAATCGTCCGTAACTGCCTTCAACATAAATGTTAAAATAGGAGAGAGAGAATAAGATGGAACAATCTGGATTCTTTTGATTGACATTAATCCATGTAAACCATGTGTATGAATGTAAATTTTCATTTGGTTATGCAGGATAAGCGATTCAAAACGTGCATATTTATTCAGGCGGTGAATCTTAGTAGTGGCTGGTATGACAGAAGAGCATAGCAAGATAGTCTGTTAGTGTTGTGCAGTGGCAAGAGAAGTAATAATTTATCATGTAAGCAGGAGAACATTGGAGTAGAAGGGCTTTGTATTAGGCGTGAATGGATTTTTGGTATCGGCATTTAAGATAGGATACTTGAAAAGCTGTTGGAAAGTAAAAAAGCCACGCTTTACTGCCAAAGAGAAAGGACTTTAACTTTATGAAACTTGTTTAGGATCTGATTCTGTAAGCCTTGTTATGGATCATCATAGCAAACAGGAACATGTTTACTGCTCCCCCCTGCCCCTGGGCACTGGTGAGGCCCCAGTGGGAACTCCGTGCTCATTTTTGCTCTCTGCACCCCAGGCTAAAAGGATGCAGAGAAACTGGAGAGGCTCCAGCAGGATGCAGTGAGGACAGTGAGGGTCCTAGGGTAGCTAGCCTGTGGAGAGCATTTGAGGGAGCTGGGCTTGTTCAGTGTGCTGCAGAGGAGAATGAGGGCAGAGCTTAGTAGCAGCTTCCAAGCAAACTGAGTGGGAATTGCAAAGACTGTTGAATCCCAACTCTTCCTAGTAGCACCAGATGGCAGCAGTCATAAACTGCAGTTTGAGAGGCCAAGTATGAGTTTTGGCCAGGAGGGCAGTGTGTCACTGGAGCAGGTTGCCTGGTGGGGTTTTGGAAGCACTGTCCTTGGAGACTTTCCAGTGTCTACTCAGTGAATCCATGACTGATATTGCTGTTGACCAATCTGTTTTGAGATTGTGAAAGTGCAAATAGGACATAGTCTCTAAAGATTTTTTTGTATCCTAATGATATTTCACTCAGGAATACTTGAAAATTATTCTATACGTTATCAGTTTGTTATTAGTAGGAAGATTTCTTGTTTATTTTGTTAGAACGCAACTTCTTTTAAGACATATAGGCATTGTTAGGTGTTATTAATTGCACAATACTAAGAAAAGCTTCCATTGCAGATGTGTTACCTGTAGTCAGAGCATGACAAAATTAGAGTATGTAGTTCTTCAAATTTTGAGGTTGCTTTTTTTTTTCTCAACTTGTTTATGTGTATGGTTTGGGTTTTAAAAATTTATTTGGGTTTGGCTTGTGCTGTCTTTCGTGACTCTCCTGTCTGTTCATGAACAGTACAGTTTTTGGAGCCACTTGAAATGGGCATATAAGTTAACCAGCAATATTACTCTTTCTGGTTTTGGCCTTTGAACTCCTAGCTCTAATATTTCAGCCTGTATACAAATAGAAAAGAATGATGAGCTATATGGAACTTTAAAAGGGCTAAAGTCAGAAGGCTCCCTTTTGTAGCCAGTTGCTTCTCTGTCTTACCTCCCGTTCATAATTTCCCTACATTGACTCTTATGTTAATATAACAAATATTTTTGTGTTGTGTTATGTACCACTCTAACTTGTTTTGTTGTGATATGATTTAACTCCCCCCTCCTTGTTTCGAGAACTTAATTTTTCTTGATAAGTGTTCCTTATTCTAGAAGTAAATCTTTCTGCTTAAGTTATTTCAGATGCTTTTAAAGCCAGTAGTGTACGTCTCTGTAGAACAGGGAAACAAGGATATCAGCTTTACTTAGTAATAACAGAAAACCCCATCTATTTACTAATTCTACCTCTTCAGTTTTCTCATCCTCCATATAACAAGGTGTGGTACCCTTTTTGTGAGTGTTAATTGGTAACTTTTTCCTCGTAGCTTCAGAATCAAATAAAGACTGTTATTTTGTTGTAGTAATGAAGTAACATTTCTGCCCTAGCATAAAGTTCAGTAGTTAATAGGCTTTACTTTTAATCTGACTTTTTCATGTTTTTTGCAGATGGAGATCTTATAACAATTTTTGATAGCTCAGATCTTTCCTTTGCAATTCAGTGCAGTAGGATACTTAAGCTGACGTTGTTTGGTAAGTACAGAAGATTGTCTTTATCTTTTTATTAAAGTAATGTTTATTCAGGCAGTGGGTTTCACTGGAAGATACTAAAAGCTTTTTGTCACCTCAGAAGAATGAAATCAGTAAATTTAAAATACTGAATTAATACATAGATATCTATTTTCTGTCTTGATGTTTTGTGTGTATCTGAACTTGTGGAAACTGAAGCTATTTCTTTCTGTAAGATTACTTAAAGTATTTGACATACACACATATACATACACGTATATAGTCAACTGTTTTTTTCTTAATGTTGATTTTTCTTGTCTTCCTCTCCTTAACATTTGTGGTGTTTTCTTCATAGATGGTATCTGATAGACTTGCAGTGTTACTAGTACACTGCTTAAAAACTAACATCAACTGCTTAAAGTTGAAGAGATTTTAACATTTATCCTTTGGCCTTTTTATAAAATAGTTCTTTATTTTCAATCTACTATTAGTAAATTAGGATGGCTCTAAGGAAGAGCAAGCGGCCTTTAACCTGAACACAGACCTTCTTCATGAATTGCAGCAGTGTTGTGTATGCTGCCTTAGTTCTAAAGGGAGAGCTTTCCACAACTGAGTATGATATTTGTATTGTTCAGAGTATATTCATGGAAATGAGTAAACAGCACAGAAGCTTTATGGCAGACTTTACTCTGCAGTTCTAGTAGTGTGGATTAAGCTGAACTGAAATTATATTAGGCTCTAGAATGAGTTCAGTCTGTGTTGTCTCAGCTATGTCACTTTAAATTCCACAGAGGAGACTGATGCTATAAGCAAGTAGAAGTTGGGAATATTTTTTTCTTTTAATTTTAAACAGAATGTCAAAATGTTACTACAGTCTTTACGGTAAATTTATCTAATTGCTGTTTTGCAGTGAATGGACAACCAAGACCCCTAGAGTCTAATCAGGTGAAATACCTGCGTCGAGAGCTGATAGAACTTCGCAATAAAGTCAATCGTTTACTGGACTGTTTAGAACCACCAGCTGAACCAGGGCTTTCCACTAGTCTGCCTGAAAGTGGTAGGCAGCCTGCCAAAGAATGGTTTGGTTTGATGTGCAGAGTTGTGTGCATTTTAACAATGTGAAAAATGGAGGTTTGAATATTGGTTGTGATCGTTCTGAATTGTTGCTTGATGGTTCAGAACTTAATGTTTAATGCTTCAGTCATTTCAGAGGCAGAATTTTTATTCAAGTTATCTGGAATAAAGCACTAAGTTAACTTTGAATGAAACTTTGAAGTTTGAGGTTATGTTACAATGTATGAAAACTCTATAACGAACACTTTTGAGTCACAACAATATTTTGAGAGGATTTTAAGCTGAATAATTTGTTGTTGCTGAAGATTACTTGTTCCCATCTGAGCACTCCCACTGCTTACTTTGGGCTAGCTCTGGTGCTTATCTTGTGTTGCTAAGCAAGTTTGATTCACTAAAACAGTAAAAAGCAAATTCAGCAAAAATTATATCCGCTTTTTTGCCAGGTTAGGAAATTGAAACCACAAATTTTGAGTTCAGACCAGCATCAGAGCTGTCTCAGGGTAAGCAGCACAAGGGTGCAGGTAGGGGTGGGAAAGAATTATTGGGGGAGGGGAAAAGAAGGAAGGGAGTATTACTGTCCCAGTTCAGGCATTGATCTCCTAGTTTAGATCTGTGAGAAAACAGTCTGTGAAAACTGTTCGTCTGTGTACTTAGCTACAGATTTTGGGTAAGCTGGACACAGAAAATGACGACACGCAGTCATAGAGTTACAGTGCTCTGAATAAAGAGGCAAACTGAAAACTCCAGCATTTCTTTTAGGAAACACTACTTTTGTGTTTTACGCTTCCAAGTTTTTATTGGTTTAAAAAAAAAAAAAAGAAAAAGAAAAATCCAGCCCTGTTCCTACAATATAAGGAATTACTAATTTCATTGGAATACTGTGGATTCTGGTTAGAAACCATTTGCAAGGAGGTTAGGACGATAATCTTTGAGTATAAACAAAACCAGTCAGTATAATCTCTAACCTCTTTATTTTTAAGAGAAAACGTAGCACTCTACTAGATAGGGGGTTTCTGAGTGATTCAGTGTTAGTTGTATAATTGCAAAGAGAGAAATTTCACCTGTCAGTTTAGAAAGAATTCAAGGGGAAGGGGATAGAGTGAAACAAACCCCACAGTTGATGAAACACTGTAATAAACTGGAACCTGTCCTGTAAGCTTTCCTAATTTTGCATTCTCTGTTGGCAAGTCATACCAGAACAACTTGTTGAAGCAGGACCCTTGTACCTTTGAATTTCAAAGTGATACATGATACTGATAATCCACAGTGGCAGTGTATTTTTAAGTAGCTGTGCAATGAAACCTAAGTTTTGAGATTATCAGTTTCAGATACATCACTGATTAATCACCGTTATCCTAACTTAAGCATTTCAAGAGTTAAAACATTTAAAAAATCCCCCACAATTACGCAGTTTTAAACTTGCTGTAGTACAATATGTATGTGTGATGGTGTTTCAATTCTCAAAAATTAATAACTGGATTATTTTGTTTTGCAGATGCTGTAGATGGTAGGGAAGAAAAACCTGCTGCTGCTGACTCTAATGTTAAGCCATCAACTCAAGTTATAGCAGCAAGCATGTCTGCATTTGATCCTCTAAAGAACCAGGATGAAATCAGCAAGAATGTCATGTCAGCATTTGGCTTGACAGATGATCAGGTGTCAGGTAAGAATGCATCTTATGAAAAGGAGAGCAGGGCATGCTGTCTTTGGGTGCTAGCTAGAGTATTTGCAGAATTATTGAAGCAGACAAATGCTTTTAGATTGAAGCCTGCCATGTCCTGTCCAGGAGTGCAGATTTTATGCACTCCTTGGAGGTTTTCTGTTCACATGCCGTGACTTCACTTTGGTGCCTGGGTCCATGTGGGCCACAGTGAAACACTAGTGCATTTGAACAGTTTCACATGGCCTTGCACTTTTGCTCTAAGTGAGAAAGAATAGGTGTGTATTCTGTCAAAATATAGCAAGTCTTCAGTGTACGTGTGCAAGGTTAACACTTGAAGCTGTGGAAAAGCCATGTTGTCACGCAGGTTTTTATCCCACGAATGAGTCAGGTTCCTTGAAAGGATGAAATCTGAGTGATTTAGAGACAGGTGGAAAATTCCTCCCCACAAATATTTTCAAAGGAAAGCTTAAATGTGCAAATATATTTAGCTTCAGCATGACACTCCTAGCTGTAAATCTATGGAGAACTGGAAAAAACGTTAAAAACTTTTCAAGAGAATGGTCTTGTATTAGGTTTTTTAAATTCAAACTCTGTTCGTGTCACATACTATTGTTTTGTTCTTGTTCCTCTAGGACCACCCAGTGCCCCTGCAGAAGAGCGATCTGGAACACCAGACAGCATCGCTTCCTCCTCTTCTGCAGCCCATCCCCCTGGTGTTCAGGCACAGCAGCCACCATACCCTGGAGCACAACCACAGGCAGGTCAGGTGGAAGGTAAGCAGCAGGTTTTGCTACCACTTAAGATGTGAGTGTGTCTGAATGATCAGTAGCTAAGAATTCCAATCAGCAGACCCAAAGTCGATACCAAACTGCAAATTCATCTGTGCCTCAAAGCGGAAAAATTTTTCCTGGCATGCTGTTCAATATAGAAACGGTAGGTGGAGCAGTAGCTTTATTTAAAAAGGGTAGCTGAAAAGGAGAATTTTCACAATACTGTTTTCTACTTCCATCTGTGCTCATTTTGCTGTAAGGCAGATTTATATGTGCTACACTCTTTAAGGCTGTCTGAAAACATTAGTTTATATCATAGCTGAGTTAAAGCTTGACAAAATACAGGGTAACAACTCTTTGGCTTGTCTACTATGTATTAAAAGCGTTATTTACTCATCACTTCTATCTAACAAAACGGAGCCATTACTACGTTGCTTCTTTCCTGTATATGGCTTTGTGCTAGTCAGGTGAAACTGTAGAACTATCTTGTATGTGTTGTAGTTTTCCTGTGTAACTCTTGAGAGCCTCACTTGGCTCTCCTTTAAAGCTTAAGGTCTTAACTCTGATATTCGGATTCCTTTGTATGCCCTTTTACATGTTACTTGATTTCTAAAAATAAATGTATTCAGAGGTTTTGCTACATTTGGGCATCGTTTTTCTGTTGATACTCTTGAGTTGGACCTGCATAGTTCTGCATGAAACTGGGATGACTTCCTTTGCTATTTCTGCCTCCCTACAAAGTACAATAAAAAGTTGTCTTTGTGTTAGTGAGAAACAAAGTTACAACCCTCTGCTGCTTTCTGTGCTGACGTAACACTGAGGTAAATGTCAGAGGCATTACTGAAGGGTGATGACATTATCCACAGTCCCTTGGAATATCTTGCCTGAAGGGCATCAGTAACGTTTTGATTGAGCAGAGTATTTGAGCAACTTGCATCATATTGAAGTAGGCATGAATGCTGTTGGTTGCAGTGAAGCTTGTAAAACACTTGTTTTGCTGCTTCAGCTTTTTATTTTGCTTAGTTCTCAAAGAATTAGTCAAGTGATATAAATGAGAAAGCAAGAGACGTTGTTGTAGTTCAAAGGTAACTGTTTGGCGTTTGATGTGTGTAGAATTAATTTAGGGAAAAAAAAGAAGTGCTTTGGGTTCTTCTCTCAGCAGCTAGGAAATGATATTAAAAATAAACTTTCACCTACTGAACCTGTATTTTATGAATTTAGCCTTTTTACTTTATCTTTAATACAACAGGGTATGAGGTTTTAAGTGTTGATGTTAAACTAGAACCGAAACAAAAAGTGAAACACTTACAAGCATTAGTAGCAGTTGGTTGGAATCCTGAATGGCTGCTAAACCGGGGAAGGTAAAAAGAGCTTGTTTCGGCAAAACTCATTTTACATGAGCCTAGACATCTTTTTTCCCAATTATCAGAGTAGATAAAATGATTTTTATAAACTTAGGTCAAGGAAAGTGTAGTGTGGGTTTTTTTTATTGTTGGGGTTTTTTTTGTGTTGGAGTTGGTTTTGGTTTTGTTTTTTTAAAAACAATTGCACTATACCTTTCCACAAGTGCTTTTTTTTTACATGTAAAAATACAACAGCAGTAATTATGAAGGCTTTGGTGTGTAGTTTATGCAGTTCTTATTGTTGCCACCAAAATATGTTAAGTATTGATTATATTTTTTACACTCTATGGATAAGATAGAATGGGTCATTATTGGGAGGAGGTCAGAAGTTTCTGTTGAACTTTGTTCATCAGAAATACTAGTGGGAGTGCTTTTGCTCTCCACTGTATGCAGATAATGTAAAGGCAATCTCTTACCAAACTTGGGTAACGTGTGTGATTACCAGCTCCTGATTTTTTTTTAATAGGCTAAGTTGCTTTTATCCAAAGCATTCCTTTGAAATGTGGAATAGATTTCTTCACTGTTGGGTGTCACCTCAGTTCAGTAATAATTTGCGGACTTTTGCTGTCTCATCCTGCTCTCCCTTCCTGCACTTGTGCAGCTGAGGTGAGAACCCATGCAGGGCTGTGGCCAAGCCAGAGCTTTTTTGGTGGTTAGGTTTTTAACAGGATTGGCTCACACAAATGGTACTGCTGGTACAGAGCATGTCCTTGTTAGAAACGAGTTTTAAAACTAGTTTTGAAATACTAGTTCACTTCTTAAAAAACCCAAACACCCCAAGCTGTGCTTCCCCCACCTCACTTTCCCAGTATTTTGAGGATATAAGTAAAATGGTGATTCCAGTGGTGTGCCAATCATTCCAGTATATCAGGGATTGTTTTTTTAATGGCATTATTCGCCAATTGTTATGATGATTATAATTGATTATTAGTTACCATTATTTGTGAATACCAAGTCACCTTTCCTCTACGTACAGATACTAATGACTGACTTGCCCCCTTGATAAAGTTTTAAGCATTCACTAGTTTGAATTAAATCAGTACAACAAAAAAAGTTTCAGTATAGTGCTGTCTTGCAGCACGGCTGTGCTTTTGTGCTCCTAAATCCCATTGCTGAACATACACAGGAACCAGTTAGGTACAGGTGTGGACACTTTTTTTTTAGTCTTTTCTAAATAGATAAAAAGTTCATTTACTACTTCTAGAGAAGGGAATGTTGTATGACTATATATCTATTTGGTCTTTTGTTCTCTGAATCAGGCTAAAATGGCTGTTTCAGTCTGTTGCAGTGCACGGGAACAATGGTAAATGCTGGCAGATCCTTGACTGCAATAAGCACTAAGTACAAAACCAGACACTGATGCTGTAGTTCTCTTCCTTCTCATTGGATTTTACTCTGAAAACAAAACTGTGTACTTAAGGATTCATAGGATCCTTGACTGCATCCCTGGCTGTAAACTGAGAATGTTTTCTTGAACGGCACTGGAGCACCTCTTTGCTCCTCACTAACACTTCAACCCTGGTAAAGACAGCAAGCCTTCTCAGATAGCTTTGGAAAAACTCCTCTTTCTTTCCTATCCCTTTACCTGGGATCTCCAGCAGGTGCCAGTGTGGTCTCTGTGTTAGCCTGCAGGCAGCCTCCTGATTGTTCTCCCAGAACTTCCCGATAACAACAGAGTTTAAGAAACAAAAGCAAGCATTCTGAGTTTCTCATTTTTACTTATAAAGCTAACAGGCTTAAATTCTCTTCAAGCCTTGTGTTTGGCATTCTTCATCCCACAATATTTGCATACCAAATAATATTTTGAACAAGTGCACCAAAATAAAATACTTTGAACACCTCAGTGTGAATGTAAAGTACCATTGCTTTCAGCAGTAAGTACTACAGAGAACAGAAGAAATAAGGACTGGTGTTAAAGTAGTGTGCTTGGGGGTCTGGGAGGACTTGAAGCAGAACCAAATTGCTTTTGTCTGTACAATTCAGAAGATACAGCTTACAGTGTATTTATACAGCCTGCTGATCTCTGCAGAATGAATAATAGTCCAGTAACACTTTATAATAGTAAAGTTTCCATGTCTGCTCTAGTTCAGCTAAGCTTTAGTTTTGGCAGATAATTGTCTTGATTCTTTGACTGTGCCTGTTACTAAACTGAAAAACAGCAGAAGCACAAAGCCTAAACAGGGCCCATAGGTTAACTATAAACAAATATTCTGCCTCTTCTTGCCAGGAAATTGGAAACGGCAAATTTTGGAAAAAAAATAGCATTGAATTAGAGTACCCAGGCTTAAGAATGTGTGGGTTTGATTGTGCTTTAGGGTGTATACCCCTAGGTCTTTAAAGAAAACTTGGCTTACAGCAAGTCAGATACTAAGAGATGGATGATTTCTCTGCGTAATGTGGCCAGGATAAATAATGTACCACTCTGCTTACAGTACTGTAATGCAGAAATGGTCTTAAAAATCTAATATAAACACACAGTCTGAAGACGTGTTTAGCTTTTGAAGTACTTGAATTCACAGCGTAAGTTCTGGAGCAGTTATCAAGACATTTAAAGATTCCTGCTCTGTTACCCACCAGAGTAGGGCTAATTAAGGTGCATGGCTTCTAGCATCTTCAGAAAATGTGAAGTAGCAAGTCCCACGTACCAAATCGAAACTATTTATCATGTTGGAGCTAAACATGCTTTAGTATTCAGACCAGCATGGTTCAGAAACTAATCTGTAGATTGATTTCACTTGGTTATCAGGTAGAACATACTCAAACTTGATTGTGTCCAGATTTTTTAGAAAAAGTTTTTACGTGTTGGGAGAGGATTTGTTTCTGTGATTTTTAAAACTCTAGGATGCTGTTCACTGTGTGTTTATGATATAGCCCGGGTGCTGGACTTCAACTGAATTGTTTGTTTGTTTATCTATAGGTCAAATGTATCAACAATACCAACAGCCCGGTTATCCTGCTCAGCAGCCTCAGCCTCAGCAGCAGTATGGTATGCAGTACCCAGGTAAGGGGCTTTCAAACGATGGTTTAGCTGCAGAACCTCTCCTGCAGTGCCCAGCCTGACCCTCTGCATGTTGGTTCCTGAACCAGCCTGTAGGGCAGGTCAGGGTGCTGGGCGCCTGTGGTTCTGACGGGAACTGACATGATTCAAAAATTCCCTGTAGCTGTATATATTTTTAATACATAGTTGGAGTTCTGGTATCTCAATCCTACTTGATTGTGACCAGAAGCAGAGTTTGTTATTATTAATCAGCAGAATGCACTGTTAAAAGGTAGGCAAAATTAATCACTTCAAGTACGAGAAGTCTTCAGGATTAACTTGTGCAGGTTTGGGATTCTAGTAATTAGGGGCCTTAAATATTTAAGGAAGCTAAATCAGGATGTTTTAGTCATTTAATTCTTGCGTCTAAAATGATCTAGTGCCCTGAACACTGGTTATATTTGTCATTAAGTAAATCCTTAGCTATTGTAAATACTGTAATTTCAGAGAAACTTTCAAGTGGTAAGTTTCATTTTTTCAGTTGTTGATTTTGCTGATACCTCAAGTAAAGGTGCCAGAAGACGTTTAGCAGAGGAACACTTCAGTGCATTAGTGGTTTATGGGCAGTCTAATATGAGAAGCTGGCTTTTGCATGTACCCAAAATAAACTTGACTTCAGAACTTTCAGTTACTTACTTTAAGAAGCAGCTGGCATCTAATAATGCACAGGAATTGTAATCCAGCTGAAGTACAGGGACGAACCTGTAACAGCAGATTCCATAACAAATTGCGAGCTGTTGAATACTTTTAGAAAATGATACAAAGCATTTATCATTCCTTGTTTTAAACAATCTTCCTTAAGCTTAAACAGCAGATTCCCATACCATTAAGTGACTCAGAATAGAGCCTGTATGGCCTCTCCTTTGGTGTGCAGTGTATACCCTGCAGGGAGTGCATCAAATTTGATAGAGATGAGAACGCTTGCAGAGCTTATGAAGAAATTCCGTGTTTGTCTTGGATAAGAACCCTAGAAAACTTGGAACTGAAGGTTTGTGCCTCAGCCCTTGTTTCTTTGCGCTGTGTTAGAGCTGGTTGATTGGGGTCTAAATGGTGTCTTGTTCTCTGCAGATTTCTCACCCCCACATTTGTAATTAGAAGACAGTGACAGCCTTTCTGAAGCATAATTTCAGAAGAAGTAACGAGCCTGTTGGAAGTAGAAGGGTTTATCTGACTTTCATTAGGCTTAAAAGCTGAGGCGGGGGGAAGGACTTTCCATCTGCTTTCTAGTTATATCCCACCATCATCTGATTTGCTATTTTCCTGAAGAACTTCCTATGAAAGCTGCAGTGCAGTGTGAGTTCTGCATTCTAATCAACAACATCTTCAAGTAAGAATGAAACACCACCTAAACTGATCTGGGGCTCCTCTGTTTCTCGTAACTTATTTCACAATTAGCCCAATTTTTCAGAAACAGTCTCTTTCTTTTCTTTTTTGAGGATCTCTTGGCAGCAGCCTTTAAGGATCTTGACTCTTGTTTGTTTTGCTGTTGTTCCCATGGGTATTGTCTCCTTCCAAACCCATGTCCCTCATGAGCAGGATCCACTCCTGGTTTAGTAGATCCCCTAGGCAACCACGCCGTTACTTACTCATGGTAGTAAAAATGGACCCTTCGGAGGTTGGTCTAATTGGGTACATTTTGACCCTGGTTTCAAGGTGAGTTTCAGAATTTACTCCAGTGCATTCTTCTTCAATCCTTACTCTTTCCATTTAGGGCTGTGCACTTTTAATAATTTCTGTGTCTGGTGTTTAATGCTGACAGGATTCCAGTCACTCGAGAGGTTTCATTGCAAGTAGCTGCAGGTGTGTTTCATTGACGGATAAAAGTAGCTATTCCTTCATAAAAGGACTTTGCGTCATTTTCAAGTCTTCAATAAGAGCAGTTCCTTTTGGAAGCTGGCTTTATACAGAAAAATCAAGTTGGGGATGTATTTAAATGGCAGTTTTATATGGAAGTATTCTGTTCTGCACAACTTTTTCATATTTTACCTCAAAGAACTGACAACACCTATGATTTGACCAAAGGTCGTTTAAACCCTGATGCTACTTCCATGGCAGTTTAGGTTTTGGTTTTCATTTGGGAGAAAGGTTGCGTTTTGCCTCATTTACCAATGAAGACTTTTTATTTTTCATGTGAAGTGATGGTAAAATACTATTTTTTTTTTAATTATTTATTTCTAGTTAGTCACGGGGAAGCTATTTTACACTATTTGCAGTGTGAGTGTGCTGCCATAGTCATGGGCCAAACCCCAGGCAGCATGCTTCTGCGAAAGGCAGGAAAACTCTGTTGGTTCTGGGTTTGCCTGTTGTGTGCTCACTGCCTCGCTTTGCCAGGAAAGGTATTTCTGCAGGCGGCCTTGCTTCTTCGGTATCTGTGTCTCACCCTGCCCTCTCTCTCTGTTTTTGGCTTTCCAGCCGGCTACAGCCAGCAGCAGCCCCCCTCGCAGCAAGCCCAGCAGTTCCCGGGCTACAGCCAGCCGCCCGCACCGGCCCCTGCAGCCGCCGCTGCCTTCCCCGGGCAGCCACCGCAGCTGCCG
>VXBW01008256.1:2579181-2634407 GCA_013400375.1 Thinocorus orbignyianus | reverse complement strand
CGGGGCTAACCCCTTCTCCCGTAACCGGCCGCCCTTCGGCCCCCAGAGCTACACCCAGCCTGGACCTGGCTACCGGTAAGGGGGTGCTGCCCAAACACAGGGCCAGCTGGCGCCTGCCATTCCATCCCGACAGACTCCAGGATTTTTAATTGAGGTTCCAAAACTGTAAGGAGGCAAAACTTACAGCTGTTAATTAAATTCTGCCAGGGAGGGAGGGGAAGGACCAAACGAATCTTTCCTGCTTTCAATTGTATACGCTTCCTAGTTTGATTTGGGGCTGGGTTTTTTTTGGGAAACACTACCTAACTGTTCACAAAGTGATTGACATTCTAGCTCGCCTTGTTGGAAGGATACGAAGATGCTAGTTGAGAAGTTTAGCCCACTTACCAGGCTTGTTTTTACTAATACGATGATGTACTAAATTAGTTTCATTCTGGAGGTAAAACTAGATATGATGTATTATAAATTGTAATGCTCACATGGAAAACTAATAAAAACCCTAAATCTATTAATTGCCTGATCTTGATTTGTACAATCTAGATAATACTTAACAAGAAAACTGTGTTAAAGGAAGTGTGTGTGCTGGTGTACAGATACAGAGGTGGAGATCAGCGGTGCTTGGGTGTGTAGGAGAAGAGACATATTTTCAGGTGTGTAAATGGAGGAGTGTTGTGAACACAGATTGCTTCAGCAGGGGTTTATGCAGCAGTAGATGGTTTTTGCATTGTCTGCTGTTATTAATTGCCAAGTAACCCTTTTACCAACTTGGTGAGAACCAGTACATAAAAATCTTAGAGCCCCCACCAATTATGCTTTAACGAGGGCAGGGGGAGAATTACTTTATTACCTGCAAATTTAAGCCAAATACGTATTTTAGAAAAAGAACTCTTTAAAAGGAACAACTTTCCACATGTTCTTTGCCACCCAGAAAAACCTGGGAGTGCAATTCTAGTGCCTCAGTTTTGAGCCAAGAAAAAGCAGATCAAGAGCTGTAACAAATTCAATAGACCATATAACAGCGGAGGGCAAAACATTTTCCCAGTTAATATTTTCCATCTTATGGATTCTAGGAATACATAAAAATAAGTAGGGAATAAAAAAAAGAAAAGAACTGGAGCAAGCTGCTTGAACTCCCATAAAAACAAATCTGGAACTAAAGTAAGTGAAAATATTCCCATCTTCAGNATCTCTAAGATCCCTTCCAACTCTAACCATTCTATGATTCTATGATCTTTCCCTACTCCTGCTCCCTGTCAGCCACGCCACCCCGGCAGCCATCGCTGGGACTCTGCTTTGGGTGCTTGTCACATCTAACACATCAGGTGTGTTTCCTGAAATAATAGCATTTCCCAAGAAACCAAGATTTATTTTCATGTAAAACACTTCAGAAAAACCACTTGATTTAAAAAATACTTTATTAGGAGTACAGTGTACCTGCAATGTACTTTATAAGGCATTTTCTATAAATGACTATTCCTACTATATATTTATCTCGGTGTTCCTGTTCATATTTTCTTCAATACATTAGTAATGTAATGAATAACACCTTTAAAAAAAACCTACATCTCTTTATTTAGTTCATAAATGTTCAAGCAGTACAACAAGTAGCTTTGGGAGAGGTTTTAATCAAAATTAGTACCAAGCAGTTTCAAAGTTCAGTTATTGCTATTTCCCCTTTGTCCCCAATGAGCAATGTTTTGGTTGGGGTTGGTTTTTGTTTTTTTTTTTTTTTTAATAAAATAATCCTGATTATACTGTTATAACCAGCTTTTTTTTCCTTTTTTTTCTTTTTTTTTTCTGGTTTCATTTATCTTTCCAAGTCTCCCTGTGCTGTACGTACATTTGGCTTTTGAACCAGTAAGTCTCAGTCTCTGAAAACTACGTTTTCATGAGCTGTACCTACCCATGGGTCTGCCTTAATTGGAGGAAACCAAAAACCCACCCGCAAACCACTGCCGAGCTGGAGGGCAGTGGCTTTAACTCCCTGGCAATGGGCTGTGAGCACACTCTGGTGCTGGAGGTGAAGCATTTGAAAATAAACACGGAAAAAAAACCCCACTCAACCTGATTGTTTGAAGCTGCACATACAGCAACCTACCTCGGCGTTTTGGCAGGAGTATAAACTGTTCATACATGTAAGGAGAAAGCGCTTCAAGTTTACTGGCTGCAGGATATGAAAAATTACAGGGTCTTTTCTATAATTTATGACTGGGGTGACATTACAAATCTATCCAGACAGGTAGCTTATGGCACTTAGGTTCTAAGAAGACCAGTGAATATTTAAAAACTAATGCACGTTGCGTTCCATGACCAACTCTGCCATAACTGTGCCTTAAACATTTATTACAACATCGTGATAAATAACATACACACCGTATCTTTTAAAATACCATATAAACCATACCTCGAGAATAGGGAGCCAGCTTCCCTATACATAATCCTACAAGACATCCCTAGCCTGTTGGGGATTTTTGTTTTAATCTAACAACAGATTTGTAAAACTGGATAACTACAGTAAGCAGCCTACACTATTACACAATTAATGCAGTATTGGCATTAAACTTGTATAAACCTTTGCACATCAGCAAACTTAAGTGCCAGGCATACCATAAACATTTCCATCTTTGAGCCTGTGTTGGGCAGCTGGAGGGTGGAGGGGTTGGGGGTGACAAGTGCTGGACCTTTTCGCCAAGTTCATGTCGGCTCTACCATTTCCCAGGTATCGATGTTCCACACTCGTACCAGCGAACGTAGTTAATGTGAGTCTCCCCGCCTATTTTTCCAAATTTGACGGGTTCCTGACGAACTGCCCTGAAAAATCCTGGAAGAGAGAAACAGAGTTTTGTCTGCAGGAAGCCCTCAAGACGGTGCCTTTCTTTGATTTCCCCGTGAAGGCTGCACACGAGTCAATTAATGGCTAAACCAGTCACTATGCTGTTACCCCACCTGGCACAAACAGGTCTGTCTGCTGCCCCTCCATCCGTTAATGCCCTGAAACATTTGTCAGTTTTGGAAAAACTCGTGAAAGATTTAGGGACTTCTCTTTAATCTCCTGCAGCTATCTTGATACTTTTCTGTAAGGTGTTTTATAAATGAAGCACTATACACAGGAAGGGTTGGTCAACACACTGATATATTGTACTGGAAACGGTTTTGGTATTTCCCTCAGTAAAACATTCTGTGTATCAATAAAGCCTACACCGTTACCCCACAAGGGAATGGACTCCCTCGCACTGGTAAACAAGCAAGGTAGGAGTTCAGCTGACAGAAATTCAATTTTCTTATGCCCGAGCCTCAGCAACACGGGAAAAATAGGCAAGCAGGTCACAGCTGCGTTAAGGACATCCAGTCCCATGTCCGCTTAGACCAGACTGGAATTCTAGGCACCCGGTTCAAATGAGTGCACGTAGAATTACTGCAGCATGAATTATATTTTCCAGTAATAACTTTTTAGTTTCTCATTAGCACTAAACGAAGCTCTTTAATGCCCAGCTGATGATTTACTGTGTTTTAAATCAACCTTGCTAGTTTGAACATAACACTTCATGCCTCTCCACAAACTCAAATTTGTGGTTGGGTTTAAATATGTAATACCAACTGTGAATAATCTGTTGGACTGTTTTAAACAGGAGGGAAGCTGTTTATTACCTAAGAGAACCCAAGTCATACCCCTCTTTTAAATAAGTCATTGCTCATCTTCAAAAACTTCTCAACTCTCTTCTGCCTGCAAAGTCTGTAGTCCCTTTCCATCACCCGCCCCAGCAATGGGCACTGAATCCACTGGTGGGAAAAAGAAATGCACAAACAAAAGAATTGCCAAGGTTTTCTACAAAGACAGGCGTAAGGAATTACCATCTTTGACTGGCAGATCTTCTTGCTGTCCTGTCCTTCCATCTAAGAATGAGTCTACAAATTGGCAGTGATCTTCTCCATGGCCCCTCTGGTCTCCTATGTTATAAAATTTTCCTGAAAGCAAAGAAGCAGCAAAGTTGAAAATAAATATCCAGTTTAGTGAGTGCTATTTCCATAAACCAGCAGAGGCAAAGGGCTGTGCTCTTTGGGGAAGCCAAGGTGAATGGTATGTACCATTCTTTTCCTCTCAGGATCTGTGGCTGTAAATTTGAACATCACCTGCATACTTCAAGCACAGTACTCATGGCTGCACATGGGTCGGGGAAGTCCCAAGCACAGATACAGGCTGGGCACAGAACGGCTGGAGAGTAGCCCTGAGGAGAAGGACTTGGGGGTGTCAGTTGATGAGAAGCTCAACATGAGCTGGCAATGTGCACTCACAGCCCAGAAAGCCATCAAAAAAAGTGTGGCCAGCAGGTCAAGGGAGGTGATTCTGCCCCACTACTCCACTTTCATGAGACCCCACCTGGAGTACTGCATCCAGCTCAGGTCCCTGCTATGTAGGAAGGACATGGAACTGTTGGAGCAGGTCCAGAGGAGGACCACAAAGATGATTAGAGGGCTGGAGAACCTCTCCTCTGAAGACAGGCTGATAGAGTTGGGACTGTTCAGCCTGGAGAAGAGAAGGCTCCAGGGAGATCTTATAATGGCCTTCCAGTACCTGAAGGGGGCCTACAGGAAAGATGGGGAGGGACTCTATCAGAGAGAGTAGTGAGAGACAGGTGATTTAGATTAGATATTAGGAAGAAGTTCTTTCCTATGAGGGTGGTGAGGCACTGGAACAGGTTGCTCAGAGAACCTGTGGATGCCCCATCCCTGGCAGTGTTCAAGGCCAGGCTGGATGGGGCTTTGAGCAACCTGCTCTAGCAGGAGGTGTTCCTGCCCATGGCAGGAGGGTTGGAACTAGATTATCTTTAAGATGCCTTCCAACTCTAACCATTCTATGATTCTACAATTCATGGCCAAAATCGATGCCTGAATGTGTTTTTTCTCCTCCCTACATTCCATGCAGTAAGTGAAATTCTGTTATTATGTAGAACCTCATCCTGATTGTTTGAAAAATGAGGTAAGTTTTGCTAGTGATGTAAATGAAAGGCAGGTTTGTTTTCCTGTCAGGAAGCCCCCAGTACCTTAAAAGATGGTTTTATAGATGACCTCATAACACAGCCAAGGCCTGTTTTAGAAATCATCATATTTTTACAACATGTATGTGCAAGTGATATCCTTTAACAAATGGATGAGCTCGGTACAGTAACTGCTTATTCAGAGCATGAAGCACACCCATGTATTTATTTGCAGGGCTGCTTAACAGGACACCTGACTGCAACTGAGTAGAAAACAAGCTCTCAAGTGCCCCATGCAGCGCATCCTGATGTTATGGGCTGTCCTCATCCTGTTAACAAGAGGACTCACAGTGAAGGAGCTTTGACAGAGAGATGTTTTTACTTACTGGTTTGATTTGCAAGACACTAGTAAAATCCAGTTCAAAAGATGAAGGAAAGCATGCTACTTTCTCCTCCCAAACCTTGGCTAGGGACATTTTCAGATTAACTTACCGTTTTTTCTAAACTCCTTTCACAGCACTTGTTCTTAACATGTTCAACTCTTAGTTGTGAGGTTGAAAGGAAAGGTGACAGCATTTAGAGATAGGGTCAATACTCATGTATAAGCTAAGCAGAAAGTCCAGTTACTCATTAGATGTCCTGTAGCCTTGAATCTGTGCCAGCCTGGCCATTTGAGGGATGGTGAGGTGGCTCATAATATTGCTCCCTAAAGTGCAATTAATAAAAGAGCAGCCTACCAATAAACTCTCTCTCTCCTATTTTTGACATCTGATACATACTTTGCCAAAATTTCTCACCTCTAGTTGACAGTCTGTGCATGCAGTTCTTCTCTAGCTTAAGAAAATTATTTATTACTATCTAGTTTTGGCTGCAGGCATGTTTTTTCCATAGAGTGGTCAGAGGGAGTTCCTCTCAGCAATTTTTTGGTCTGAAATTAAGAACATTCAGGCTGCCCAAAAAGGCTTTTTTTTTTTTTTTCCATGGTTGTTGAAGGTCACACTTAGAATTTATTTTTTTCCTCCCTTCAATAAATACCTTTTTTTTTTGGTGGCCTGCTTTTCTGGAATGCCTACAGTGACTGCTCTGGAGGACTATTAAATGAGGTCAGCAGTAGATGCTGGTTTATAGAACAGTCCTGGCATGTGTAACATCGATCAGTTTTTCTTCATGAGAGACGGAATAAAACAGGTATTTTTATGGCTAACACAAGACCAGTAACTTTCAGATACACACATACTCCTCTGGCCCACAGCGTAGCTTATGCATAATTCAAAAAATTGCTATATATAAATTAGCGGTATTCCCAGTGACTATTAAATTCTTAAAACCCAATTCTTTCCATAGTAAAAGGAACACACTTAAAAACATTTAGCTAATGAATAACTAGATTAATATTTCTCTTTTGGGGACAGCAGTTCTGACATAAACTATTTTTTTTCCAGTGCTCCCTTTTGGGGGGTCTTAAAAAAAGTAGTTACCATCTTCTTTTTATACATTGTGAATTCTGAAACTCCAGAAGCATATTCATGTAAAAACCAGCATGCAAATATACAGTTGTCAGCTGCCTTATTCAACAGCATTTGCACAATGTACCCAAATTTCAAGATCGTTAGGCTGCTTAAACAGCACAGCTTTGGAAGATATTTTCAATGTAAAGGTGGAACTCAGAGCTCAGCGCAGCCCTTTGCTACCAGTAGATGTTGCTCACCAAGCTGGCTGGTTCTGGCAGATACTCTTCTCCTGGCCTCGGGGCCACCACGAGACAAGGTGTGACAGTGAAACACATCAGAACAGAGTTTGGCTTCTAATTGGAAACTTTCTCACTCACGATTACAGTGAATGGTCTGTGCCATGACAGTCTCACCTAGAAATGGGGGAAAAGCAGCTTTCCTCCTATGTAAATATTTCAGTTCTTTCAAATACTGTGACAACTGGTGAGCACTGGTTGTAACAATTCAAGTGCAAGAACCAGGCTTAGCAAGTACAATGAATACAATGCGGCTACCACCACCTTCTTCCAGCCAAGTTAAATCACCACCCGTCCAGCAAGAACAAAAACAATCTAACGAAAATAGGAAAATGGGCTCCTGATATATTAAACTTTTTCTTCTAAGACTGAAGTAGCTTTCACTGCAGTGTTAATTCACTTGATTTAGAGCTGAAGTCTAGTCCTGCTAGATTAGCACTGCTATTTCCTCTACCGGCTGGTTTTGTGATACACTATACCTCATTGCCAGCGTTTGTCATTTGATCACAGCTGGTTAGCACAGCAAGAGTTGAATGAATGACACCTCTGTTCAAAACAGGCTCTTTTACTCCCATAATTGCCAAGATATTATTTATATATGAGGTATTGTACTTCCTGTTAACGACAGGGCTTTCCTTCCTTGTCTGCTCATGGGAGAATGATGCCAGCTGCAAGGCCGGACAGGTTGAAATTATATCTGCATGGGGTGCCCTATACTCCCCTGTTCTTTTCTGGCCGTGCTCCTACATATAGGAGCCCTGCTCCTGTGAGGTTCTGGGCTCTGAGGTGGGGCAGCTTTGGGTTATGAAAGTGAATTCTACCAGCCACAGTTTCTCCTACTTAATTCAAACCAACGTGATGAATGTGGGGAGAACTTTGTAGAGTGACGTTGATGGTTGGACTCAATGATCCCAAGGGTCTTTTCCAACCTGAATGATTCTATGATCCTATGAACACAGTATCTAACTTGCACTCAAAAGTCATTTCCAATATGCAGTTGTATCATACTCTTTGCAATCTGGATGCCATACTAATGCCACTGTCATAAAGTTCTCAATGAAGCTCTGACAAAAGACGTCATACAGAAGACAGCCAGGAGCTTGGTATGGATTGTAAGAAGTTAATATATTTCTAAATATAGCTTGTACACAAAGACACAAAGTTCTGCTTAACTAACTGGAAAATGCTTTTTACAGGCTGTTCCCCCAGCTTACACACAGCATGTGCCACTTGATGCAGGTCTTAAATACCTCATACTCTAGTGACCTTAAGGCACTGAAGAAAACTTGAGAAGGTAAGGCCAGGAGGCTGCTGTTAGTAATGGAACATAGTGTAAGAAAAAGAAGGGGTGTATCTGGGGTGGGGAGGAAGGTTCTGAGCAAAAATGGGGAATGTGAAAACAAAATAAAAATGTCAAAGCAGGTGAGTAAAACCTGTTGGCTGAGGTTGAACTCATGCATTTATAAGCCTCACAGAATGAAGTAACCAGATATTTACCAAATGGGATGGGAATGACTGAGTCTAATTCTGGTCTAAAATTAGGTTTTCATCCTCTAATTAAGAACTATTCCAGACTACCCTTTAAATACAAATTTGGCACCTTTACAGTATATGCTATTCACTGGCAGAGACCTGATCTTTATCAATTTTCTGTATGACCCCCAGGATACTAAAAGATACTTAAAATTACATGATTACCACAGAGAAGTCACTCTTGAGTCTGAAAATTCAGTATCAAGCACAACAATGATTACTGAGCAGAAGCAGATCACTATTTATGACCAATCTGTCCATGCACTAGATTAAAAAACCCTGATCACACTTCAGCAGAGCTCGTCTTGTTAAACTTCTTAGTTCTGGAACCATGATATCTTTAGGGAGTGTATAATGTGGACAACACTGATTTCAACGTCTCTTACCTGTAAGCGAATCACTGAGGTATATCTTGTATCTCAAAGAATTACACAGCTGCACACCTACAAACTTCTTATACCAAGTTCTCTTTACGTATTGTTTCCCTTTGCATTCCGAGTAAGTGTCTGAATTGAATGGGATTTCAGTCCAGATAGCATCCTTTCCCACTGTAGAAGAGGAAGAAAGAGTCTGAAGTATGATGCTTAATAAAAAATCAGGTACAACAAATACGTTCAAATAAATAGTATCAGAAACCTTGGTGGAACAGAATGCACCATGGCACCAATCGTCTGCATTTTGAGCATGAAAAGTGTTTCAAGGAAGTACCAGAGGGTGCAGATATGACTGACGCAGTGAACTGCTTCTGCTCTCTGCGTGTGATGCCAGTTTGGAATAAAGTCATTCTAGGACCTTGTTAGGGGAACAATGCCCATGTGCTGGCAAAACTCTCCTTTACAAAGTGTGTGATGTTGTCACTGTTTTTCAGTGGGTTCAAGCCAGGACAGCCAACTTGCGGCAAACTGTGTGTGATTTAACAAAAATGCATGTAAAAATTAAGTGTCATGAATTATGTGGAAAGAAGCGGTGTCTCAGTGTTTGTCAAAGTGACGTCCATTACAAACGCAAAAGAAGCCAAATTTGCTTGAGCAATCTCAGCTGTTCTTCAAAAGTGCAGGCCGCTTCCCACCAAAGGCAGCAAGAGTCTTGCAAGTGGCCTAAAGCAGAGCTGGATCAAGCTTTCAGAAGCAGAAAATTTTTCTAAAACGAAATGGCAGATAACTAGTATCCCGCGAGTTGTGCTCTGTTAACTCACTTAAGAAGTGTGGAGTATCTTATTCTTTTTACAGAGCTTTTTTTTTGGTTTAATGACAAGGCTGAGGAAATATGAGGCTGTCCTTGGCTCATTTGTGTACATTGGTTTGAAGCCATACCAGCTGCCATGGGAGCACCACATCACGTTGATTGTGTTCCACTCAGGTAAACAAGCAGCCTGGCATGAATTCCTTACCAGGCATATGGGTGGAAGGAGTGAAATCATGTGTGAATGCTATTTGATTCCATAACTCATTTAATTGGTGCAGTACAGCCACCCCCTTTGGAAAACAACGCTATCTCATTTCTGAAAAAATTCCTGATCAGAAGACACTATACAAAAAAGGCTTACTTGAAATAGGCTCACTCACTCTCGGGTCCGCTGGTGGAAGAAAACAAACATTCAATTAGACACTGTAAAATTACCTTTCCCAATATTCCAATGGAAAAACATTGGTAAGTGATTTTCTACAGTTGACATAAGCTGTAATTTGTGAAAGAGAAAGAGCTTTGGAAGCGAAGTTCACTTTTGTATTAAATTTAATGAAAAGAAATGTAATTCTTATGTGAAACTACAGTATCAATAAGCTTTTACAAATTTTACTTCTGGGACAATACCAGTCGAAGACAGTTGTTGTAGAAACAAGAGTTTAAACCTGTAACCAATTCTACTGCACCTTTAAAAAAAAAATTAATTTCAAAACTAAAATAATAAAAAGGACCCCTCTGTAATACTCACCACACAAAACTTGGCTATGAAAGCCCAAAAGCAAGAAATGGATGTGTGCAATTAAGAAAAAATAGAACTGACCGCTTAATTTGTCCAAACTAAATAGGAGACAGAACATAAGCCTTGTCATTCATGAAAACTGCACTTGGCATAAACATTATTTCAGTGTTAACAATCTAGGATTACAAAGAGTGTATTCAAAGTTTTTAAATATGTGTGGCATAGTCTGAACTCCTCCCTGACTAGTCCCTTGCTCAGCCAAAACTCTCATCCATCAGTGACAGCACTAGATGAGGACTGTGATATTATTACACCTGGCTCAACACACAGATTGAGAAAGTCCTTTTAAAAAGACTAAATTCATCTTGTGTTTTATATGGTCCTTAAATACTCTCAAGCAATAAACACATCACAGAAGATGGTATCTTGCTTTTATAAAATCAACAAGTCAACTGTAGTTAGCCTCATGGGGAAATGGAATAGGGAGAGCCAAAGGCTCTGATTCTCACCTCTGAGTCAGGTAAGATTTAACTTGAGAAGCAAACAGCGGTCAAAAGAGGCTTGTATAAAACTTCTTCAACAATTTCACAGGAGAGTAAACAGGATGGAAGAGGACACACTGGGGCACTGACTTTTCCAAACTGCTATTTCGCAATCCTTACTTCAACCAAAAGACATCACTATCATACAGCAGCATTATTGAACAGGTAAGTACCTATAAACATACCAGCCCAAAGAAAAACCTTACGTTCCCCATCCAGAAGTCATTAATGAGCTTGATGGGTACAAAGAGGTTAGGAATATTAATCTTAAGTGACTGAGATTTCTCTAAGGATAAAGTGAGTTCATTCATAATGAATACCAGACAAAGTCTTTGTGCTCCTGTTTTTTTATCCTGCAGTCGGGCCGTCTTACATCCTCATACAATATAGCCCTGATCTCAGGCTGACCTTTCAGATATTACTGTAACATGCTCAGTAATAAAAATCCAATGTGGAGGTAGTAAAGAGAAAGACCAAACACATAAAATGAAGCAAGAGAGCCTTTCATATATCCCACAACCATGGATACTAGAGCCACTGTAAATGATGGTTGGACCTTTGAAAGTTCTTACCTGATTCCGTACTGAATGTCACAACATTGCTACTTGGACCTTCACCAAGAGGGTTTCTAGGTTTCACATGGAATTCATAACTGAGGAATAAAATAGAAGAGATGAAAATTTTGCAAAAAAAGCATTTTATCTGAGCCTGGAGCAAGCAAACTCCCAGCACACACCTTGGTGCTACTCATCTCCTGGAGAAGAACAAAAAGGCCTCCTTTCTCATCCTGAAAACGCTGAGACAGCTTTTGCCCTAACTGTATAAGGTCTCTCTGAACACATAATTTACCAGTCCTTTTGATAATTCTTCACACAAGATCTATTAATCTCTGATTGAATGCAACACTGGCTTAAATCTGTCTTGATTCACACATGCAATGTCAGTTCTGGCAAAGGGTGCAGTGAGTAAAGCACATCATTGCTATCTATTTGCACAATTTTCATTCATAGGAACACAAGCCTCCACTTCAATGCACCTCAGGCCCACCAGCATTGACTGGCAGGGCAAGTGGTGAAACACAGGGCATGTCTTCCAGGACAGGAGCTCAGCCAAGGCAAAGATCCAATTGCTTGAATATATGTTAATAATAAATATAGGAAATAATAAAAAGATACTGTGCAGTGTCCCTTTCTTATCTTTTCATAGTAATGTTGCACAACACCAGTCTGTTATCTCATGATCTCTTTTCATCACAGTTGTGTTGGGAACCAAACACAGTGTGATGAAAATGGAAAAAAAAAATGAAGAAAAACATCCAAGCCAGGGTCCTCTGCTTAAGCCTCTCCAACTCCTTGATACTTGATTAACAGTGATGGACTTGCAAGACAAGGTGGTTTCTAACTCTGCAGCTCAGCTGAAACTTACGCTTTCAGATAGAAGCTCTAGGTAAACAGCTATTGAAAGACAGTCGTAAACCAAAAAATGTTACACAGAAGACACCACACAGATAAGGCGGAAGGGAGAGTTACAAGAGTGGAACCTGGACACAGTTTAACATCTCGTACCAAGGGCAGAGCAAAGAACAGATTCTATTTCCTCCCTCCCACCACACACTATCCCAGCAAGCCACTTCTCAGCTCTCCTGGATCCAAGCTGGCAGCACGTGGGAATTTCCCACTGCTCAGCAATGGCTCAGTGCCTCCCTGTAGGACCTGCGTGCCCTCAATGCCAAAGCAACCTGATGAAGATGATGTATACACCCAGTCAACAGTATCCTCTTCATCCCTTCGCCATGAGCTATAAGCAATAATCTGTCCCATGCTTGCCACCTACAGAGAGGCTTTTCATATGCTTTGAGTGCATACATGCTGACTCTCTCTTAGTACAGAACATTTTTTTTCATCAGCAAGAGATACGTAGGACACGAGTCAAAAGGACTGTGGGCCTGGAAAACAGGCCCTAACTTTGAGACTAAACACAGAGCAAAATGAGAATCCCAGAAGTGAGTAATTAAACATCCAGCTCTTGACTCGTGAAGGATCATTTACCAATGATAACTTGGTAGCTCGTGACTATAACATACCATTGTAATGTATTGCTGAAATTGTTTCCAAACAGCAATTTTCTAATGAAAAAAATCCATACCACTCTCTGCACGGTTGGAAATTTGTAAACTCCATTTGCAAGTCCCTACAAGAGACAGAATAATTCAATCCAAACTTTGGATTACCTCTTATTGCTTCTTGGCTCCTGCAAAACCCGAACAGCTCGCTAATTAACCTCAGTGGACCAATCATACAGTACCAAGCAACTGTTTTCCATCCACAGTACTTCTAAGACAATATTTAACTTTGAAATTGCTTACATAGGCAATTGCCTTTATTTCTAGGGTTTTCTTTTTCAAGGGAAACACTTACAAAGATTGGTATGCTGAACAGATGCATTGTGGATAATTCGTGGATGTTTCTAAGTGAAACATGGGCTTGTGTTGAGCTTTAAAAAGACTGTTTGGAGTAATCTTAACATTTACTTCAGCATGCTGCAAGACCATTTTGAGCAACTTATATTACCCTGCTGTAGGAGGTAGACATTAAATAAATACTAAATTAAATAATACATTCTAGACACAAAATCTTCTTCATGATCAACTTCAAATTGTTTAAAAAAATATATACTTTAAAAATTGGATCTGAGCGGTTGATATTCACATTGGCCATGTGCCACAGTAACTTTTTTGGTCAAGAAGTATTCTTATCTGATAGGAAAGGTCATTATCCAGAGAACTGTAGCAAAGCAGCTGGAGATTCCTTCTGAATAAACACTGAAGCATATATGAAGAATAAGTTGGGTATTTTAAAGTAAGAGCTAAAAGATACTTTTGGACAACATACAAATTAATGCACGCCTAGAGACAGAAGACTCCAAAGTAGTTTTCCAGCTTCCTTCACAGCAGCAATACCTTATCTAGAAATATTATTATAATTTTGATTGTTAATAGCTCAACATAGCATTTCCCATTGCTTTACTGGGAATTTAGGATTTGACCTTATGGATGATAGTAATATGCCTATGTCCCTTTGTATGAAATCAAAAGGGAAAAATGAAAAGCATTGTCTAGGTTTCCTAATATAGTGATTTTTGATTCCATAAGCTTAGCTACAAGGAAAGGAAAAAAGCCTGAGCAGGTGAAATGCTCTTACTGAATTGGACTGGGCAGCCAAAGGGACTTGGAAGCTAATGACGCAGGCAAGCGTGAACCGAAGATAAAGATCTGCAGGCAGCATCTCTGGATCTCGCCTGAATATGTAACGATGTCACAGATTTTGCAAGTTGGATTTACATGCTTCTGCCAGGCAGAAAAAATTTCAAGATGGACAAGATGGTGGAGGATTTTGAAAGGAATTTAAGTATTTTGCTGATTCTTGTAGAAAATATATTGTCCTCAAGAGCTGATATGCCCTACTTTGAGTTGCATCAGGCAACATTCTTCACAGGAAACAGTCCTGTTCCCAAAACACTTCAGTCAATGAACTTGGACCTGTCAATTCTCTAACTCCATAAAAAGATCAAAACAAGAACTGAAGGCTAAATATTTTCCAAGTAGTGTTGTTCAAATTGTGGTCTAGAGACCACTAGGATGTCTGCAAAAGATCAAACCACAGTTGAGAAAACTATGGCAAGGTTGAAATAAAGAACTAAAATCTACACATAGAGATTTCAGGTCATATAAACATATACAAAAAAAAAGGGGGAGAATAGAGGAGTTCCTATATTAATAATGTTAAAGAACAAATATTTTAAACGAAAATATATATAAGTCTACAGTATTGTGATATGTGTTTCCACAGGTGCCCAAGCAGCACAGGCTCCTTTCCTCTGCCAAATACAATCCTGAAACAATACAAGTGGCTGCAAATAACCACTTTTGGAGGCGAAGAGAAGTAACTAGTTGACTGAAAACTGAAAGGGAGAGAAAAGAAAAGTTAGGCTGGGCTCACAATTTGATAGAGTTTACAGATCTAACTGTTATTTTAAAACCATGGTGTGGCTTTCTTCATAGAAAACCATTTAACACCTCTCTTTTCATGTGTCAGGTGAAAGATCTGAAAAATAAAAATCAAATGATGAAAAAAGGGTACTGGCTACAATCTCACATGCTTCTATACAAACCAAAAGAGAGAAGGAAAAGTGCTTAGAAGTTCAAGAAAGCATGCAGGGCAAAGTTAATATAGGGAAATAGGAAACGTATATAGTGATTACCCCATGGCTACCTCTTAGCTGTACTTATTCATGAGGAACTGGAGTCTATATTCCATCCTTATAACTGCGTGCCTATGATGCCAAAAACCTCTGCTACCCAATATAAGCAGCAATCTAACATGTTGCCCCTCTAACATCTATAAGACTGTTATCCTACAAACTTTGGAGACTAGGCCTCCCAAAACCTCCCAAACTGTGTAAGACAATAATAGTCCTTGTGCAGATTAAATGGACTTGACTTACAGTAATTACTGTGCAGAGCATATTTTTCCACCATAGGAAATCACTATTCCACATGGAACTTTGGCACAGCTGCTCCTGCATTTTTCAAATCATGCAAAAAGAGAAGATTGAAGATTGCAGAACTGAAAATAGGTGAAGAGAGATTTTCACCATAATAGGAGGACTGGAGCAGCTGAGTACAGACCTGGGACGTCAGGTCAATTGCTGGGGAGATGATGGTGGTTGGATGACAATCATGCAGGGCTGTCTCAATGAGTAGAGCTTCTTTGTCTCTGCAGAGTGTGCTTGCACAGGGGTATGCCCAGGCATAGCAAATAAAACTATTTTTAAGAGAAGGGAACGAAGAAAGGAAGAAAGAAAGAAAGAAAGAAAAAAAAAAACCACGCTGGGCTTGTTTGAGGAGTCTTTCTCCTAGTCAAGTTGGAAGAAGGGCTGAGAGAAATCAGAAATGCTTACCCATGAAACCTGACATCAACAGCAATTTAGTGCAAAATTCTGTTACTGCTGTAATAAAGAGTACAAAAAACTCCACCATTTTTTCCTGCCACTTTCTGCATATAAATTTTCACTGTAGTTCTCATCTCTTGACCCTCACTGTTAACAAAAGCATCGGTATATTATTTTTTTCTTGTACGTGATTAGCACATTTTGGGTGCTGACTGCAATACAAGACAGTACTAGATAATGGTAATAACAGAATGAGCAAGAATGTATGAATTATTGTCTATAAGTGCACAAAAAACCTATTCAGTAAAAGGCTGAAAACTTATTTGGTGTGGCCTTTGAGTAACATTCTGTTTTTTAACTTTTGTAAGACATACGAAAAAACATTTGAAGGAAACCATCCACACACATTATAAAAAGAGTTTGGTACCTGCATATATCCTACACATTTCACGTTTACTTTAGAGTTTGGTTGGGGCTTTTGGTTGTTTTTTAGAAGTCTTCAACAGTCTTCAACTGTTTTTTCTTTTTTTTAAACATTTCCTGTTATTTATATTCATCAAGATTATTATTATTTATTCCAGCCATATGGCTGGAAATGCACTTTGGGACACAATCTAACCCAAAAGTCAAAAAGAGAGCTTTCAAAATACTTTTAAAAAGGAGAAATTGTATTTGAAATCACCAAACTACTGAACTGGGCAAAAGATCAGTACCTAAAGGGAAGCTTTACAAAGCTGGAATGCAAGCATCATAGGATTTTTGTTTCTTGTTAATACTTTTTTTCTATTAAAAATCTGTACCAGCAGGCTGGTGGGACATATCCTCTAATGGCTACCAGAGCTATTTGGCACATCTCTTACTGCAGTCCTAATATCTTTTTTTACTATCTTTGAATTACTGCCAATGCAAACATGCATGAGAACTGTTTTCAACAATATTTGGACTCTTTTGAAGGCTTGTATAGAAATCAGTGCTGCAAAGTTTCCTAGACAATAGTGGTATGTGCTGTGAATTTAACTGCCCTTAAACAAAACACCAGAATGAAAGCCGAAACATACACCTAATCAAAAAAAATATTTCAAGATACAACAGGGATACAGAAGTAAGAGCTACATATTTTGGCAGAGAAACCAGCAGAAATAGCAGTAAAAGTCAAAATGATACTGTATCAGATGACTGGAAGACGTAAAAAAAATAAATCAATGTTAAGGAGTTAGAAAATTCTGAAACTAGTGAAAAAAACCAACCCTAAATTCCCTTGGAGATGGGAAAATTGAATTGGAAGCAAAAAAATAACAACATCTGCATTTAATATTCTAGGCTAGGAAAGGTCCACAAAAAAACTGCAGGTCAGTGAAACCAATTTTAACAAAGCAGAAGATGCAGATGAGTACCATCATTACTACACAGGAGGCAGAATGAAGAAAACAAAAGCCAGAATAAGTTTATTTCTATCTCAGACCTCTCAAGGCTTATTCAAGGAGGCAAATACTGAAAATTGTGGCTAATGACCTTACCTTGACTCACACATGAGAGATCTTGCTTGACTATTATCACAGGAGAATTTACTGCAATGCTTTCTTTTTAAGGGCAAGTTTTTAGTGTCAAACTAAGAATACATAAATAGCACAGAGTCCTGGCTATGCCAAAGAAACTAGGAGTTCCACTGTGAGCACCCTTGTAAGTAAACTCAAAACCAAAGGACCTATATGACAAGTTAAATGGAATATTATATATCTCACCCCTCAAATGACTGCTTGAAAGGCAGACTGTAATTGCTTTGACCAAAATGACCAGTCTTATGGTTCGGCTTTGACAAATTGTCACAAAAAAAAAGTAATAGTTTTCTCAGTATAAAAAAATGCAGAATTTCCGTGTGTGGGATGAAAAATAAAATTGACAAATTAGTTCATACTTGTGTGTCCCTTTCTCTCTCTCTTTTTTTTTTTTTTTTGCTAAGAAATTATTGAGATTTGCAATAATATACAAAATCACTTTAGCCTGCATTAAATAAAATGGGCGAAGTTGAGATTTACAAGATCAGAAACTACCCCTAAGAGAAAATCATACAATAATTTAGCTTGGAAGGGACCTATGAAATTAATCTGGTCCAGGCCCCTTTTCATGACAAGGCTGACTTAAAAGCTACATTAAGTTGCTCAGGATTGATCAACAAGCACAGTAGTTACAGACGCTGCCTGAACAACAGATTGAAAACTAAGTAGATCAATACTTGGTTCAGACTAACTAGAAGAAAGAAGGACAAATGGAATTGCACTGTTTCACGCATTTAACAAGTGAAGGACTAATTGAAAGATAAAAGAGGGCTGAGGGAAACGTCACCTGGATCTGCTCTGAAAATAACGTAAAGGGTAACAAAAGCTAACTACAGTACAAAGTTATATATGTGATTATTAGGTCACAGAAGCATATCTATAATAAAAACATTTAAGCGGAAGACATTCATAAAACAAGAGAAAGTTTTCCTCCTCAGGCACCAGTTGTATCCAACTAACTATTTGAATAAGAAGGATATGTATAGTTATCTAGCTCATATAGCATAACCCCACTACATGCTGTAAGAGACTTCAGGTAAAAGTTACAATTGAAAGCAAAATATCTGATGAAAATAAACAGAAATCTAGTTTGGACCCAGACAGTAGTTAATGTCAGGAACAGCAGTGGTTTCAAGAACTCTGACCAACCAAATAACTGGTATCAAGATTTTAACTTTCCGGGTTACTTAAACCACCATTAGTTTTTTAAGATGTGACAGTGAAATACTGCAAACATCACACCTGGCAATTCTCCAGGTGAAAAAGAGGTGAACATACTCATCCTGTAAGGAAAAACCCTTTAAATGAATGTGATGTTGTCAACCGTCAGGCATGCCTTACCATGAGAGAACAGCATGGATACAATACGCCTTTTCTGTGGCAAAAAACATAGGGATCTTAATACTCCAAGAAAATAATAGTGTACAGGAGCCTTTAGAACTTTTTTTTTTTTCCCAATCAAATAGTTGTGTTGGAAAACAGCTGACTGTGTCCCGCACTAAAGGGTATATGTCCTCACAGTTAGACAGATTTTCAATCACTATTTCACTCTCATCTCAGAGCCTAGATGTCCTGCAATCAAATATATACTCACAAATATTTATATATTACAAGAAAAAAAAAGAGTTAAAGCTAACTGCAATAATAGATACAACTTTGTTTGTTTCAAAGTAACCCTTTGAACAAGTTGTTGCATGTCTATGAGAGCCCATTTTAATTTCTGTATTAGCATGGTACGAATCTGTTAAAACCAAATACTTAACCATACCAAAAGTC
The DNA here is from genome assembly GCA_013400375.1 of Thinocorus orbignyianus. Lineage (NCBI taxonomy): Eukaryota > Metazoa > Chordata > Aves > Ciconiiformes > Thinocoridae > Thinocorus > Thinocorus orbignyianus. Next base: position 2,615,403 of record VXBW01008256.1, on the reverse strand, counting down.
AGAACTTTTCTTTTTCAGACAGTGCATTTATTTTTTTCTGGATCAAGTCACTTTTCAGACTGCTAAATGGACACACAGAATACTACATGATAATCCTCTGATTCAGAGAAATTTGTATCTCATTTAACTTCTATGTTTGTACTTACTGACAGTTGCAGTCACACATGCAATTTTTCAGGAGAGACTGTAAGAATCTCTCATTGCTGCCTCCCTAACACTGTCCAAATTTCTTAGATATTCCAAGTCTGGTTATTAGCTCCTAATCTTTAAAAGCTGCCTTGTCAAAAGGCCAGCTCGAAAGACGACGGGTGTCTGGCTTACTGCAGAGCTTCCCAGAGGTGTAGCAGTATGACCTATCTAAAAGAAGAATGTAAAAGAGAAAAGCAAACAAACAGCATGATCTGGCAGGCTCAGATGCACCCACTTTTCCCCTGCTGCTTGTTCTTCCCCCTTCACATTGAAGAGCTGTTTGTCTTGCTTCCCTCCTGCTGGATGTGGGTGATTAACTCTTCAGCTTCTGGGCATGGTACTAACACATCCTACCTGATTTTCCCCAACAGGATGTTAGACCTTGGGCAATGGGACTGCAGATCACCTTTGTCATGCACTGCTCAAGAGTATACATCTGAAGAATCATAGGCTTCAACTGTCTTGCTGCTATACAATCTTTTTGGTTTAAATTTACCCATGGAAACTGAGATACCACATTCACAAACATTTTTATTCCTTTTGGAATGTCTTTGTTTAGGTTTGTCTGGTTTAGATCCGTCCTGAACTGTCTTCAGATGTACTGATCCTGCAGAGCAGCATATGGGATTTACACAGCCTCACTGATGGCTTCAGGAAAGTTGGAAAAAATAGAGTCTGAAATTCAGCTTGTCAGCTTCTCCAAAGCATTTCAAGGCCAGAGGTTCTTCTCCAGCTAATCCACCTTCTGCTACTGAGCGTCTCTCTTTCCATATACTTGCTGATAGTTTTGTTAATGTTGATCGTTTGAGAGAGGGATTTCTTTTTCTCTTCCAAGTTTCTTTTCCAACTCCACCTCTTCTACAGCTCTTTCCTTTAAGGCTAATTATGTAAAAGTCTGTTTCCCAGTCTTAATGTATTACTTCATGAATTTGCAGACATTTCAGGGACTAATTTATTGAGCTATGTTTCATTGTCTCCCTTCCTCCTATTTTCAGTTCATTTTCTTCATCTAGTGAGCAATCAGCTCCTAACAGACGGGAGAATTTTATTATGGACATACTCCATTCTTTGCAGCACTGATACTGTTTACATGACACCAGTTGTCTTAATCACTTTCTTATTTTTCCTGAATTTCGTGGGTCAACAAGGCTGGATTCAAATGGTAACAGTAACAATTTCCTGTGCTTTTGCCACAGCTCTCAAGGTGTCCTCAAAAATAGGAAACAAAGATTGTGAAATGGGACTTCAATCAAACAGAGCCACTTTGAAAAGGACACATCTTTTAGATCCCGTGGGAATCGAGGGACATGCACTGCTGCAATTTATATCAAAGATTTTAAGTTTTAGGTGGTGGCCTCCTGAATCCCGAAAGACTTTCACTGTCTTTCCCTTCTGAGGCTGGGGCCTGGGGACAATAGCCACGGCCCCATCAGGGAAATGTTATCCCTTTACGTCTTAAGTCAGCCTGCACCAGTCAGTACTGATCTCACGTGTAGCTTCTTGTAACAAAATCCAAGCTCCAAAAGACAGCTTTTCTCCATAGTCTCTGATCCGCTCTTGCTTACCAAAACCCAAAAGCCCTCTCATAGGATTGCCAGAAATACAAATTGAAGTTAAAAACACCTCATCCGCTTCTGTATTGCACCCGCCTTCCTTGCGACCTTTCCGATGGTTCCAGCTGGGTCTGCCTGCCTCCACCTTGCTTCCTTTCTGAACAAAGAGTAGTTTAAAAATGCTTTTCCCTTCTGGCCATCTGGACATTGACCTCAGCGTCAAGGACTTGATTTTGTTTCCATGTCTTTTCTACACTTAACCAAATTCATCCCATTTCATCACTGTATGTGACATGAAGAGTTTGAGAGTGTAATGGAAGAATCTCATTAAACAGTTCTTTTCAAGGATGCAACTGAATTATTTCAAAACAGAATTGAAATGAAAATACAAACAGCACAGCCTGACAAATTTAGCAGCACTTACTGCCTTTCTTCAGTTGCTCTTCCAGAAACATATTGTTTTGCTGTCTCTTCTAAGCTTTCTCAACTGACTGAGGAAGAGACTGAAGAAACTGATGCTTGGCCTTTGTTGTATTGCTAACATATCCTAGTTGCCAGACAGAATAACCTATTTGCAGTTTACCCTTGCACAAGTCATGTGCCTTCAAGAAATAACAAAGATATTCCCTATGCAATACACAGGAATTCTATTCCATCATGAGCTCTGGAGTCTCCCAATGAACCTCTTTTTGGGTATTGCTATTTCCCCCAGCCTTTCATTTCTATTCCTCTTTCCTTCCCCTTCCAGTTCCTGCAATAGTTCCTCATTCCTTCTCCTAGCAGCTGCTGGTCACAAGTATGTGAGCTAAGAAACTAACACCCCAGATCAAAACACATACTGCCTGAAAGTAAAGGTCCGAGATGGGTTCTATGCAGAATTTTGTGCTGTATTACCGGTTTAAGGATAGTAACAGGAAAGGGTAGATTAGCTGAATCAGAAAAACCCAGTTACCAAAGCCAAATGGATAGTTTTACAGGAAAAAAACGTGTCATTCATTAACTTTCTGATGCAATCAATAAATGCAACATAAACACAGGCCAAGTGGTTTTCTTCCCTGCTCTGAATATTACCACAAAAAAAGAAGATTATTTTTTTTATAAGATTTTATTATTTTTTTAAAAAAGAATGATAATGCCCGTTTGGACTAGTTGCATGAGATATACGCCATCAACTGGAATTCAATGACCATTTTTAACTTGCCAGCTGTTTTGAGACAATGAAAGGAAACTACAGTTACAGGATAAATGTATCTTTCCTCTCTGTGGTGTAATGCAATGGTTAAACTTCGTACAGTGGCCTAACTTGCATTCCAGTACTTGAATGAACATCCATCTAAATTGGCAAGCAGCGTATGTCAGTTGTGCTGAGCATCCTTAAACTCCAGAAAGAGACAACTGCACATGTAAAACTTGACCTCATGTATCAGGTTTCCTGTTTCTCCTCATGTTGACTGTTTTTCTTAGAAATTCATGATGGTTTTTTTGATAAAAAGCAGTACATTTTCTTACATTTGACTGTTAAATCTTTCTGACAGAACAGGTCGTTTCTGCAGTTTGTCTAGACCATATACACTCATAGAAATTTCTTAAAGATTCCTCAGATATGTCCTATCTGTTAACTTAAAAGAAAGTAAACCCAAAGCATACCTTTTTTCCTATCAGAACAGGTGTAAAACCAATTTGATCTTAGATACATTTTTCATTTGAATTTGCAGAGAGCTGACAGTGTAAATTAGTTGGATTAATTTAGAAAATGATTTATTTAGTTACCTTGTGTCAGGTTTTAGGTTTTCCACAGTAGAATGGGTTTGATTTGTAGTGATAACCGATTTCTCCTTTTCACCATCACTTGCTCCATTTTCAGTTGACACAACCTCATACTCTGGAAAATTACAGTAAAGAGACACTTGCTTAAATAACAGCTCTTACTTGAGCTTCCTCATTGCCCTCTCTTTTCTCATCTGATTTCCACTCCTATTGTCTACTGTAAATCTTGTATGATCTATCTTGTATGAACCAGTCTGGACATAAGTATGCTAAAATTGTTAGAAAAAAAAGATCTAATTCCAGACTGTCAAGTGCCTAGCCCCTCATCTTTCCTCCTAATTCAGTTATGGGATAGAGGATACACAACATCTCACCTCTGCCCAAAGATACACTAGTGACAATATTCCAAGGACAAAAAAAAGTATAAGCATTCTGCAGTTTGAATAAAAAATTGTCAAAGGTGAAAGTATAGTTTCTAAATGCTTAAACCTTGATTAACTTAAAATAAGACATATATTTTTAATATTTCCAAAGGAAACTACCCAACTAACTTGGATTGTGCACTTCGGGAATCTGCCAGTTTAGAATTAAATAATTTTGCCTAAATTTATTTTTGTATTTTATAGAGTCCCACCATTTTCTTTTCATCTCACTGGGATGCATCATCAAGCTCAAGCCATGCTTTGAACAGAGAATTAACAACAGATGTTTGGGAAGAAGCTACCCCTTCAGTCATAGCCCTGTCCAAGATATAGTCTCTCTGGCAGGCATCACAACAACATCTTCTAATCAAGGTACTGAATATATTGCAAACTTTCCTCCCCTTAGAAAGAAATTCACAACCTCCCCAATCCCCACCTTTTCTCTTCCTAAAACCTATCTATAATACCAAGTGTAGCTTTGCTGACTGTAAGCTTGCAAAGATGAGTATTTTCAAAGAACATTTGCAATGAGCGTTTAGCCCTACAGCACAAAGAATAAAGCTATACTATACTGTGAGGACAAAGACAGTGACCACCTATCAACAGCTACTAAACCTCTAGAAAATAACTTTCTTCCCTGTTTGCTAATTATACTATGAATTTTTGAGTTTTTCTTAAGAAAATGTTAGCAAGGCGTAGGGCTTTTTTTTTCCTCCTACATTTTCTAAAATAAGTTTTCAATACAAAGAGACTTGTTTGTTGTCAACACTGAAAGATAAAACACCAGCAACAGGATACAGTTTCAAAAAGGAAAAAACCTCTCTTAATCGTTGCTGGACTCTCAGTTCCTCACTCAGTGTAAACATAGGAGATGTGTATGTAAATGAGCATACATACACAAATTAACTTGATTTCGACCTCAGTTGTGCTTCCTTCGCACTCTTCTATGCAAAAGGCAGCCATCAAAACCACTGGGATAAATTGTGTAAGAAAAAGTAATTAAATGGAAGTGCAGTGCCACCCTTAAAAATTATGTTCTAAAATTCCAAGCTTCTAAGCCACAGTAATTCAAATTGAGCAATTATATACCTGTGTGCACATGTGAATTTCAGATTATTTACTGCAATAGTTCCAAATAGATCCATACACAGCATCTTTTATCTTTACCTTGTAATAGAATCAGTTATCTGGAGCATATTCAGAGCAATATAAAACTTAAAATAAGTTTAATAGTATGTCAAAAAGTCAGTATGAAGGAAGGAATTACTGCTGATATTTAAGATTTCAAAATTTCCATGTTCAGAATTCCTTCCCCACAGCAGTCATCCATGAACAGCAAAAGACAAGCCACTGCTTTTTAAAAACAAATTTATGAACCTGCAAGAATGGGGGTCTCAGATGGAGGGAGAGGGAGAGGGGGGGAATAATTATGTAGAAGACTTTTACTTTAGCTCATTTGTTCAAGTGGGACCCTGATGCAACAACCAAAGACATCAGCATTTACAGTTAGTATGTGTTTGTGTAAAACATATCTATATTTTCTCTTTATGCATTTTCTTTTTGGAAACAAACCCCTTTTCCTATATAGACACCAAGCACTGAGTGAACTGTGGAGAGAGAAAAAAATAAACAGAAAAACCCTTATTCACCCTAAGTAAGCCCCATTAAAGAAATTATGTTTATTTGGGAGCACAAGAGAGGGGAAGGATATCCACTGACTTAGGTAGGTTCATCCAGATAGAGAATGAATAGGTAACTTGACAGAAATTCAAATTTTCTGCCTTCTGCCAACCCCGAGTCAACACGATTTGAACTTTTTAATTCATTCAAGTTGGAAAACACAACACGTGAGAATGGGCACTCACACGTGTGCGTGCACACGCACACACACACAAAGAACTACTGAGTACATCCAGTACCTCCTTGTTACTCAGTGCACAAGACGACAAACTGCCCTACATTTCTGTGGCAACTCAACAGGAGTAGGAGAGCACCAGCAAAACGGTCTTGGTTCTTGACATTTGCAGCCTTTATGAAAACAAGGCGGTAAACTAGATCACTGTTTTGGTTATTATTTGTCAAATCTTTCCATTACTGAAGTACAGTTTTGTTTTTAGGACTATCCAATATGATGAAACCCCTCATGCACAGCTAAAAGTCAAGTAAAGTAACCTTTTTAAAAAAAGGGCACAAAAAATTACGTTTTCTGTTTCCACAGTTCTATCTGAAATAGTGCATTAAAAAAGAGACGTGATGCCTAAATCAGATGATTGAAAAAGCATGTATAAACTACAAAAATAAAAAGAGACGACAGAAAACTTGATTTAAGTCTGTCTAAACAAGTAATGTCATAGTGGTGCCAATATGAAGTAATCACTGTTTTCAAAAAAAGGGATTCAATGCCGTCTCTTGAATTCAGAAAATGTCCTTGGATAAATCATTAACTGAGTAATTTTTTGAAGAAGGAGACAAGCTCAATGAGAGTATTTGTAAACCCCAGAGTTCAATAATTTTTTATTACATTGAAGTTAAAAGGAATTAAGATAGTGCTTATGAACAAACTGTTACATCTGGATAGGAAAATAGCTAGATCAACAACTAAAGTTTCACTCAGTGAAGTCAAATGAGTATCAGTCACATACTCTGCAGAAGGATTTAATCTCTTTTTTTCTAGAATGGGGTAGGATATGCTAGGTGTCTCAATTATCACAGAATAGTCTTATAGAAGAGAAGAAACTTCATGGAAAGTTTACTTTCGCAAATGCTTAATTATTACAACTGAACAGAGCAAAGGTTTCCACCTGAAGTCCCGGAAGAAACAGTGAGCACTCCTTGCTCTATATTTCACAATACACATTGAAAAAGAAATTAAATAGTATCAGAAGGCAATTATGCCTTGCTGATGATGTGGGCTGACAGTTTTACCAGCTATAGTGGAAACAGTTTTATATTTTTGCAAGACAAATGGCTGTGCTGCAGCGGGTTCATTAACATAAGAAAAACAGTAGGTCTTCCAAGAAACCATGCAGACTAAATGACCTTATCTGATCTAATCAAGCTAAGGACTGATCTGTCCAAATGACAAGAACAACAAAAAGGTTTTTCCAAGAAAAAAAATAGAAGCATTGCAGAGCTGCCTAGAGTGGGGACTATTAACAGAGAGCCTATCCTCAACCTAATTCTACGATTAGCAGTAAGCTCACACTTCTTTTTCTTCCAGGATGAAGCACATTGTGGAAGGCAAGCCAGGTAATCATTGTTCTCTCTTGCTCATAATTTATATTAGCCTACACTCTCTTTTTATTCCCTTTTTAATCCAGCAGGAGGGATAACTTTCTTCCTCTTTCCCAGACGATAAAAGTGCAGGCTAATTTTTGAGTGACCCTTTGGTTTTGTATTTATTATTTTTCAAAAAGGAGGGGAGAGCAAGAAAGAATAGAGGCCTAGTAATTATTTCTAGAAAATTGAGGAAAAAGTAATCTGGGGAAGAGAGTTGCCTTGCTTGTGACAGTCACCTAATTATTCCCCTGTACTGAAGTCTCTCATAACATCCATATACAACATCTGAAAACATCTCACTTAAATGCTAAAGTCAATGGCTAATGATCAAGTCTTAGTCCTCACTAGTCTTACCTGTTCTATTAACTTGTAGTGCAACACAGCCAAATCCGGTTAGTCATGGCTGTGATGAGCCAGTGACTTTTCAAATCCAAGTTTTATGTTCATGATAAAAACAAAAGCCATTTTCCTGACAGTACAGAAGAACCGTAACTTTCAGTTGATAATTAATATAAATGTTCAATTTTGGTAAGTTTGTGTTGGTATACAGAAGATGACAGAAAAGTTATCAGTGATTGTTCTTGCAAGCTTGACTCACAAGGATTTATTCTCAATCAAAAACCTTCCTTTGGAAATGAAAAAAACCGAACAGATTCTTTTAACATTGAGAACTTGATGACCCTATGGTGGGTACAGCCAGTATTATGTTGGGAGAGTTCTACTGACTTGCTAGATGGTTGTAAGGTTTTATTTTGTCTGTCTCACTAATCGACAACATCCTCATATCAAGAAAGACGTCTACATCATGTATATGCATCAACATAATAAAGACCATCATCACATTTTTGGAACCCTTGACTGGATCTTATCGGATCCTGGACACAGAGAAGCCAGAAATTAAGAGAAGATATGGAGTCATACTTAAGAATCTTTTTGCATCATCACTGACACCAATTATGTAGTTCTATAGTTGTTGCTAACCTAGTAGCATTTTCTTATCCATGCTGGAGTTGAGAGTATCACAAAATAAAAGCACTCTAAAGGTGTAAGACTCCCTTGGGATTGAAGTATTTTTAAATGGCATAAAACCACTGTGAGAGTAAAAATAAGGCAGAAATACTGTATTCTGATACAATGGAGAAGAGAAATCAAACCAACCAGTAACGGTGTCATTATCTGGTTTTTCCCAGTCCAATATGACGAAAGTTGGACAGCCCTCAACAGTCACCACTGTGAGGTTGGTTGGAGGATTCTGTGGAGGATGAGTAGGTTCCTCCTTGCTGCCAGCTTCTTCTTGAGGAAAATGTTCAAGAGAGCTTGTGATAGAGCAGGGCACATCATCATCTTTCTTCATGTACTTGACATGAGGGGCTAAGAGCAATATGAGAGAGCTGTTATTCAATACAGAGTGTTTTTACAAAATGTCAGTGCCATTTCACTTACTGCACAACTTCCATCTTAGGGCACAAAGTAAAATCTGCACAACAAATCATAGTCGAGCATAAATATTTAAGAATAAAACTCATATATTCAATATTAAGCTGCTAGTTGGGTTTTTTGTTGTTGTCAGACCTGGAATCTAACACCTGCCTTCACCCCCTTCCCACTGGCACCACTGATGAAATATCGCTCTGAAGGTAATAGTGGGTGATATACATTGTTTGAAAGAATTAACTTCTGTCATATGACAATTAACTTTAGTCCTTCTATACTAAAATGACACTACAATTCAATTTGCAGCTTTTGAGCCCTGCGCTAATACAAAGATGTAAAACCTACCACCACTTTGTTTTACCAGAAAAAGTAACAAGTTTAGTCCAGAGTCTTTCCATTATTGAACTTGCAGTGTCTAAAGTGACTGTCAAAATCTTAACCATTTTCAGTGGTACAGGACCAAACATTGAAACATACCTTCTGAGGCAAACACCTTGACTCTGCATCAAAATTAGGAATAGATTACTGAACACAAATATACTAGTTCTAAAATGAAAACTTTTATTGAATGTAAACAGTAAGTAATCGCAAGAAAGACGGTGTCTTCAGAAATGTAACACCCTTACCAGAGCAAGAAAAGAGCCTGAAAAATCTTTCGATACAAAAGCACTTCATCCTGTCATCTCACCTTTCTAAACTCTCTACATTACTGCAACAGCAATAACTTGACTACTTTATTACCTAGTCTAGTGTATGTTACCATACTTCCAGACTATCTGAATGTGCACAGTCTGGAATGAGAGGTGAGGCACATATGATTGGCAGATATTCCTTCTGGTAAGGTGCACTGGTATTGAGGGCAATGCCTCTCCAGTTACGCTTGCAAACTCACAGGAAGATTTGAATTTGGTTTAGTAGAATGCAAACAGTGTGCAGTTGTACTACTGCTGACATATAGGAAGAGTCACCACATGTTTGAGGACAAGACTGTAATTTAGGAGGGAAGAAAGTAGAAGAGAAGTAAAACTTAGTCAACAATATGCTGATGGTCTGCACTACAGTCCTTTCATCTGGCATTAAAACTGAACAAAACCAAGTAAAGTCCTGGCCTTCAGATAATCAAAGAAGATGATTTTGATGCAATATAGGTCAGTCTTCATATATTTTGCCAAATAAAAATTCCATAGCTATTAAAATCCTACCTTGGTACCTCGGTTTGCCTGAAGAATCTGTTTCTGATGTAGGACTTGAGCTGAAGACAGTTGCATCAACTGGGGGAGACAGAGTTATAATTTAATTTGCAATAAATAGGAGGTTTCCATGTTAGAACTGCAGAATTTCACAGTTCATTTGGCATTTTAAGTCATGGTAAAGCTCTTCCATGGTAGATCTTTGCTGTCAGATCTGTCTTTCTCTTTTAAGGATTCCACTTTGGCTGTGATGCTAAGTAAACCCAATATATACCTGCTAGTATAAAGACAGACATAATCAAAATGGCAGAGTTCATGACTGATGCTGGATTCAGTTAATGCAACATATGCAAAATGCTCTTTAGGTCTTTTAAAAGGCATCTTTTTGCACTGTACTGGCTGTTTAGCTTGGAGCTTGTTACATATTCAGAGAATATAGAGCACTACTACATTGGCACATGAACTTCTCTAAAAATAGCAACAAGGAAATCACAAATTCTGCTTCCAGAGAGTGTACAAGTTCCAAAAAATCTGAAGGAAATTGAAGGCAAATATGCCAGTAAACAGAAATGTGCTAGAGCGGTCCGTGTTCATGACAATGGTGGTGTGTTAAATCATCCTACAGTAAACAAAACCTTCTTTCGGATGCAAATACTACAATGCACCTCAATAGACAAAACACAAGAACTTCATAACAGGCATTTTAAAATAAATTTAGCATCTGGCTTCCTTTACTGAGCACTAAAGGGTCACAGTGAGTTCATGATTATTATAAGGAGACAAGAATTTCAATGCTACTGGAAGTCCAGGAAAATTAGAAACAGCGTAATTCATGACAGTATACCTAGAGTTGCATATTTTGGCTCAAAAATTAATTCTAAGCACATCCTCCTCCAAAACCAGTCCTGTATGGCCACTTTGAGGAGCTTTAGGTATGAACTTGTAGTTAACTCCCAGCTTTATAAAAGGGCAAATTACCAGCTAACCACTATGATTACCCTATTACAACTTTTACTACCTAAATGCTTGCAGCTTGAAGAGGATATCACAACCATGTTGAGCACTATCAGTCACTGACAAGCAATAATTTGAATTTATATCCCATGCAAAAAGAAATGTTGAAGAAAAGAAGTGCCTTATCTGCTTCCTTCACAAATTTAAAGTAGCCCCTGAATAGTATTGACAGCCTAATATGCATGTATGGATTCCTAGGAAGATGGAAGGGCCAGCATGTTCTCATTTACCAAGGTGTGTATCAGAAGACAGCCAGAGGAACTCAGTCAAGTTAGAAAAGCTGCCAAGTGGCATAAAGGAAATCAGAATCACCTCAGATAGAACACTTTTTATGTTAAATATACAATGCATCAATTTAGTTTAGGGAAGGGAAGCAAAAGGAAAAAAGGAAACCTTTATATTCATGAAAGAAAAACCCCAACAAACCAAACCACACCAGTGCTGTCTGTAATATGCTTACCATAGTAGTCTGGAGTTGCAAAAGCTGTTGGTGTTTTATATGATGTTCCTGTCCTCACAGGCATTGTTGGTCCAGCAGGTTTAACTACAATGATAGAAAGAGGAACTTGTGGCTACAAGGGCATTTACTGTTAAAAAAACGAAACAGCTTTCTGATTTTCTAATAAAATTCAGATTTGTGACAACCACTTCATGAAACAAGTACATTCATTCAAACTATGATATTTCCTCAAAACTTACATAACACCTTCCATTTGCAATTAGAGAAGTTCTGATTTGTCATTATTGCCAATATAATCTGTTCCTGAAACCTAGTAAGAACATTTTTTGCTACTTGGAGATAGTCTTGAAGGACTTCAGTCAGCTAGAGTATGACCTGGTTTAATGCACAGAATCATCCTACGCAGACTTGTAAAAGGATGCAAAATGACTAGCATCAGCATTTCTGTTTCTCAAATAAAAGAGTGCATTTCCTCATGAGTTGTAAGATAGAACAGTCAAACCCAGCAATTGAACTTTGGATTCTTTCCTCAAATATAGCTAAAGTCCTTTCATTTCTACACTCAATACAGCATTTGTTAGCAAGGCTTGAGCCTTGTTAAAATGTGGAACACTGTATACATAACATATATCGCATATATATAATTTATAATGATAAACACAGAGTCCTTAACTATGGTCTGCATTAAGAATTTAACCACAGAACAGTACTAGAGCTACCACAAAATTAAATGAAGATGCACTTCAAATGAAGTCAAGAAAAAAACAACCACGTCCAACATTTCCAACATTTATAACACCACATGACCCAAGGAAAAAAAGCTTTCTTCCTGAACTGATCAATTCTGTACTAGGCACCATAAGTTTGGACAGAAACTGATGGAGGCATTATTATATTCCGTAATTAAATAGGTATATAAAAAATTATTTTAGACTATGTGATAGTGTCTTTACTCCTCAACCACCATCACCTAATAAAGAAAACAAGTTTCTAAGAGGCAAGCAATTCATAGTAAAGAATGTCTTGATTGTGTGCAAACTGTAAAAGAACTACATTCACAAAACATTCAGAAACAGAGAACATTACTCCCTGATAACCTGACTGTGAAATTTCAATCCAAAAGAAGTCAAGAACTACGTAACGTAGTTACATTCCCCGCATATATGTTACAGAAGAATATGGTGACTGAAGGCAGAACTCTGGTGAACCAAGTTCAAAGCAACAAAATTTCCCACCTTCCATTCATTTCCTTAATAAAGTAGAAATTAAGATGCTCATAATAAAGATCCTCTCTCTACTTGCCACTAAATTCCTTAATAAAGTGGAAATTTATTAAGATTTGCACTAGGGTCCAGTTTTACAAAGGTTCTGTAAATCTCTTGTTTTCTTTTTTTTCCATTCAGGAGACTTTTAATGTCTGCACAGAAACCTTCCCATAGTGGATGAGTAAGAAAGATATAAGCAAGGAATTAATCACAGTGTTAATAAGAAAGAGAAACAGGGCAGAATTATGAAAGGGAAAATCCAAGGAGAACATTGAGGCAAATTTTTCCTGTTAGTACTGTGGAACAGTCTCTCCAGGGAACCAGAAGAAACTCAATTATGAAATTTAAAACTAAGCTGGATAAAACACTACAAAACACAGAAAGAGGAAAAACTGCTGCTGGCCTCATAAGGAAGAACCTAATCATCTGTTTTATTCCATCTTGAATCCCCAGGAACGTATGGTAACTGCTGACTACCACATAACCTGGCCTCTAGTGTATGGAAAACTGCTGAAATTTCAAAACACTGGTAAATTAATTAGACACCTAATGGAGAAAATTAGCATAAGCCCCATTACAGGCAAAAGAAAATATAACAGGTCAACATTTTTTCATGGTAAAGCTGAAGACTGACAGTCTTAGGTTCTGTTGTACCTATTATGAAGGAAACACCACTGATCAACAGCAAGTACAGACACAACATTTCAATCTTGGCTCTGCAATTGAGTAAATATGTAGCTTGCTTCATCCAGCTTAGAAAATCTTGCTTCTAAACTGCTGTACAGAACCCTAAATAATTAATTATGTCTTTAATGCCTTTAATGCCTTAATGGCACACAAAGCTCCAAATGAACCACAAAGCTCCAAATGAACCACACAAACAATTAAAAAGCCAGTAGGAAATACAGCAGAGCCAAGACCTTTATATTTCCAGTGAACTACAGCTAATAATATGAAGAGAGAAGCATTTGAACATAATGAGATAATTTCTGACTACCTGTAATAACATCAGCCTAAAGTTTCTTTTATAGAATCCACCGACAAAACATATGTAAAGATACTGAATATCCACTTCAGGATAAAATGAAATAAGAAATGTGAAAGTTTCTGAGTGCTCTTACGCTGACACTGAGAAGCAGGAATACTGTAGCACAGGAACAAAGCTGAACTCTTTGCACATGAAATAACAGCATGCCCTGTCTCCCAGTGCAGTTAGTTTTCTAGGTGTCTAATAGCTCTTTACTTGCAGTGGTTGATGGATATGCTACATACATGGGACAGAATTTCTTTACCAGTAGCCAGTAGGGAGTATGCATTGAACCATGACGTTCCATCTCTCCTATCTGACATGTACATTAAGTAATTGCAAATGCTATTAGTAGACATGAAATATTCTTAAGGTTTATCTTAAAGGATGACTTGCATTATGCTATTTTGCTTTCAGCTTGCTTACTAGGGATGATTTTAACATAACTAGGTTAGGAAAACAAAAAGAAAACAGAGTTTATGTATGAAGACAAAAGATGTTTGTGTGTTCCAGAAGACTAGTTTCTAGACGTATCACACAAACACAAACAATCTGTGTTATAAAATTCTCCTATAGTACTGAACTGCCTAGCAGAGTATCTCACACATAATAAAATATTTATACTGAAAAGGCTGAGATACCTGGACTCCCTGGTTTACCAGTCACGGTGTTTGGAGGCAGGGGTTTTCTTCGCATTGGTGTAGGCTTGACAGGGAGCAGAGGAGGACGCTGAGGGCCAGGTGACGTAGTTACTGAATGACATTAAAAGAGTGTTAGCAATTCTGTAAAATCAGAAACCCATTGCAAGTTGTATTCTGACTTCTCAAACAATGGTTCGTGTCTGATTTAATATCAAAAGTGGAGAGGTGAGGTTAGAAAACTGATTATGTTCAGCCTTAAATTCTTTGGGAAGTGTGTGCCATGAAGTTTTAAACCATGCTTACACTGAAAAAAGGTAGCTAATTTTAGGATTTTGTATGTGTTTCAGTGACTCGTTTTCTGTGTAGTTATTCACTTCTGTCACTGATAATTTTTTGGCAGCCAACAGGATACTTCTTCCTACAATAAACACCACCTCAGTGTACTTGGAATCATCTTGAGTATTCTATTCACAGAATTTCTGATCTTTTGGTCTTTCTAACTGATAAAACTGGTCACACTCAGCTTGGAGCAAAAGATGTAGCAAAAGGGAAATTATCATTAAGGACACTTTATCCTATGCCTTTCAAAAGTGAAAAATGAAAAAAAGTCACTGTCACTTCATGCACTTCATGCATGGCTAGCTAAAAACAGTTATTATGTTATAAACCCTCCATGCAGCCAGCTACGTTATTTCAATGTGCAATTCTAGCCAGTATCTATTATATTTATCGGGTAATGTCCTTTGACAGTGAGGTCCAAAAGGAGAACCTAAGCCTCTTAATTCATAATTACAAAAAAATGTTACTGTATTTTCCAGGAAATAATAAAGGATTTATCATGCAAAGGAAAGGCAAAGGAAAAGAATTTTCTTCCACTATTCACCTTTGTAATTCTTTCATTAATAAAAAAACAGTAGATATGTGCAACACATTTATGCAACAAAAGACTTTTTGTACCTAACAGGGGAAAATCCTCAGGAGTAATACAATTCTTATAATGCTGCCAATGTCAACAAATATGCAAGATGCCTGATAACCGAGTTACTAGCTAAACAGAGTACCTCAGGTCCTACGTATCTGACCTTAGTTTACCCTATAAATAGAGTGACTGTGGGCGAGAAGGGAGCAGATCCAAAGACTCATTTGGAAGAGCTTTTTTAGAAATACTTTCACTATACAAAGGGGAACATTATAAAAGTCACTTATAAAAGACTTTTTTTTTTTTTCTTTTTTTTTTTTTTCCAATCGGTCACATCAAAACAAGAAATAATGCTCTGTCTAGTTTAGGAAGATGCAATTGTTTTGAAAATAGCATTTGCAGGTTTTATATTTATTCTTCGTCCCCAGATGGAGATGAAAAAAGTATGCCTAAAGACTTGTAAAAAGATAATAATTTTTTGTAGGTGAAGACAGGCCGAGAGAATTGGGGTTGTTCAGCCTAGACAAGAGAAGGTTCTGGGAAGACCTTACTGTGACCTTTCAGTACATGAAGGGGGCTTGTAAGAAAAATTAAGATTTTTTTTTCACTAGGACCTGCAGTGATAGGACAAGGGATAACAGTTTTAAACTAAAAGAGGGCAGATTTAGATTATATATAAGGAAAAAAATTTTTACCATTAGGATGGTGAGATAATGGAACATGTTGTCCAGAGAAGTTGTGGCTGCCCCATCCCTCGAAATGTTCAAGCTCCCATTGGATGGAGCTTTGAGCAACTTATAGAGTAAAAGATGTCCCTGGCTGTGGTTGGGGGAAAGGGTGGAACCAAATGATCTTTAAGGTTCCTTTTTACCTAAACCATTCTATGATTCTATTATTCTGATTTTCAAAATACACAGTAAGGCCTCATGAAGAGAGCTGACATCACATAAGCATACAAGAAAATTATGAAACAGTAGTAGCTAATTTCATAACCATACTCAACTGTCTCTCATGATTACAGTTCAAGGTATTAGCTTACTTCACAGTTCTAAAAGCTTAACTTTAAGCATTTATGTCATAAGATGACTAAAAGCAGACAAAGATGCTCCTTCAAATGTATGTGCATAAAAACCCTTCCAGCCTTTGCAAATTGCAGGCTGGATTTACTTAAACACACATGATTGCCTGACATTGAGTAATAAAAAAAGGCAGAGAGCATCCTTGCTTGCAGTTTACAGTCTGCATCCAGCTGTCACTAACGATATATCACACTGGACTTAATCTTCACAAAGGACAGTCTTCAGATTGAATAAACCTTAAAAAGATGAAACGTCAGAACTCAGCTATCAAGATAGGTTCTTGTCTTTCCATAGGTGAATTGGGTGCAAAGGAAACTCAGTAGGGATTAGAAGCAAACAGCAGTTTACAAATTAGTAAGAGGCCTATCCTTTGCATCTGTGTTTTTAAGTCTAATACGTTTTCAAAGGAAAATCTAACTAAAAAGAGCAGCTGCAGCTGAAGAGCCAATCAAAGGGAAAAACCAAAAGATCTTATTTTCAGTCAGTTTTACTAGTTAAAAAGCACAGCTAAAACAAGCTCTATTCATGGTTCTGCTAATAAAACAAATACATTTGTGTGGGTACATGTGGTATGCAAATACTCTACACAACTATGCAGTTGAAACAGAAAATTTCTCAGAAGCTGACAAGAAAAAAAAATATAAACACTCCTATTTTTGAAGGTCTATTTGGGGAAGCCATTTTTCAATAAAAATATTTTGATTGTCTTTAAAATATGATTTCAAGACTTGCAAGAAAAGCAAAACTTGTATAGCACATGTAAAAAATTGTAATCTTATTCACTACACCTTGCTATTTTGCTCCAAGCCTAACATTGTTGTTTTCCTAAAAATCCCAATATTTAATAACATTTTTTCATAAGTGGGAGGACAATTTAGTTATGCGTTATCCCTGTTTTCCTTTGCTATGTAGAAACTATTAGTATGAAAAAACCCAGAGCTTACAGTATTGTGCCTGTCTGACCATAAGGGTACAGAACTGGTAGTGGAAATTTTTAGTATATGGTAGATGATAGTGACTAAGAAGTGGCCATGAAATATTTTTTGTCTCTTGTAATAGTATCCTGAAACCAAGAGACCTGCACTGATGAGGATTACTGAGAATTGTTTTCTCTTATGCAGTGGAGGGTGGTTTTTGGTGTAGGAAAGGCAGTAGTTTTGTTCTTCATAACTGTTAAAAATTGCTACATTGTATTATTCTATTAACCTTACCAGAAAATGGCTTTTCCCAGGTATCACTGTATTCCCAAGATTTTTCCACGTCCATGCTAATTTGTCCAGCAATATCCTCAGGTGTATATACTTCCTCTGTGAAACAAAAGGTAATGAAAAAAGTACAGTGAAGTACGATGTCATGGAATATTGTGTATTTTCAAAAGATAGTTAACATTAAGTGTCAAACTGGCATATATTGCCTATCTATATTTTTACTGATAACATAGTGATATCCATTAGCTTCCTATTCAAATAAATAGAAAGTGGTCTTGGTCTAGAAGATTCTGTAATTTAATTGTCAACATTCTTTGAAAAAGTATATTTGGAAAGCGAGAATGAATAAGATTAGGAAATAACAGATGAGTTAAACCAAGATTATACGTGGAATGATGAATACAGAGAAAATTTTAGTGTTTCAATATACAGAATATGTCCATTGATTCTTGCAAAGGGCACTGCTCTCCTTCTCAAAAATAAGATTTTGGTTATCCTCCACCCTGAATGGCTCGAGCAATTCTGAACCAAATGTATACTGTATTTGGAGTACTGGAGGCAAAGTGTAGAGAAAAAAATCAGTTTGTATATAAAAGAAAGCCCTACTTCCAGGTTATATAAACACATTTTAAAAAACCTGAAGTAAATGGCATTAAAGAGATAAACATAACTACTCTTGGTACAGAACAACTATTTCACATGCTGATATTTATAGGGCAATCAGATTATTAAATTTATATGCTTTCCCTATACAAAATAAGTATATTTACTTAATAAAATCTCTATATACGGTAGAGTGAGAAAAATGTTTTGCAATTTCATTGTTTGTGAAACACTCTTTCGCAAGAGGTAAGAAAAAAACCCTGAAAGTTTATGTATTAAAAAAAATAAAAATCTTAAAATCAATTGAGGACAGGCTGAGGGAGCTGGGGCTATTCAGCCTGGAGAAGAGAAAGTTCCTGGGAGACGTTAGAGCAGCCTTCCAGGATCTGAAGGGAGCCTATAGGAGAGTTGGAGAGGGACTTTTAGTCAGGAAGTGCAGTGATAGGACAAGGGGGAACGGTATTAAACTAGACGAGAGGAGATTTAGATTGGATATTAGGAAGAAACTGTTTATTGTGAGGGTGGTGAGGCACTGGAACAGGCTGCCCGGAGGAGTTGTGGATGCCCCACCCCTGGAAGTGTTCAAGGCCAGGCTGGATGGGGCTTTGAGCAACCTGCTCTAGTGGGAGGTGTTCCTGCCCATGGCAGGGGGGTTGGAACTCAGTGATCTTTAAGGTCCCTTCCAACTCTAATCATTCTATGATTCTACGATTCTAATTTCATTATCAAATTTCAAGCCTATTCCAACATGATCTAAACATTTAAACCAGAGACTTTATCAGTTTATAATCTGGTGCTCAGCTTACTTTGAGAATAAACTAGTATTTCAACAGCATTAAGCAGTTTTCCAAGCATTTTACTATTGGGCCATTCTTGCTAGGCATACCTTAGGAATTCACAGTTGTGGCGCTACACTCAAGATGAGATTGAATAGAAACTCTACACTGTCTAAAAGTGTGACTGAGTCTCAGTACTCCTCACAGGGGAAAACAATAGTATGGAAGAATTAAATTGTTTACTCAAGATTAAAAAGATCAGAATTGTAGTAAACTGGGAACAGGATGCAGGTCACCAGGTCCCTCCAATCAAAATTTCTAAACACGTCATGTGGTATTATATAGGTGTAATTTGTCCTTAGGTAACTAAATTAGTTAATTGGATCTTCACGTAAACAAACCATCAGTGTCCTAATCAATGTCTCGTGTGAATGGTGTTCAAGGAAGAAGAGACATAAGAAGACCAGCACCAGTTTTAAAAACAAACAAACAAAAAGTCTTATACACCACAGGTCATGGAGTGTATTTAGTTTCTTAGCTTCATCTCACAATAAACACATCAACAAAATGGAGCAGCAAATTGACTAAATCATATTAAATCATCCAAGAACCTAATTTAGAATCACAGTCTTTTCAGAGTTATATCAGCCTGGAATGAACAAAATATTGTATACATTCTAGGTGGAAGAAGTAATTTATATATATTTTTTTAAGACACTTGCATTGCTGCTCTTCCATTAGTAAAGCAGTAACGAAAAATACGTCAAATTTTCAGGGAAAAAGCTGATCAAACCACAACACTTCACTGCTGACAAAAATCTCTTTTTTGAATGTTTCAGTGCCCTTTAAAGTTGCATAAAAGTTCGTTTATGTTTTCATGCAAGGTACCTGCATTATCAAACAGTTTGCCGTATTTTCCAGAGCATTTGCCTTACGCCAGCTAACATAAGCTGCTTATTATAAGCACTTTAACTTAACACATTCATCCAAAATTTTAATAAAACTGAGAATAGACGTTTTACTTGCACATGTTTTTGTGTATTCTTTTACTTCTATCTCTTTTTCCTGGAAATATTCATGGGGTCTGGAACACCTCAAATCTAACCACTGCATCATTAACAGCAGGGATACCTTTAGAAGGGTAGATCATTTTCAGTGAAGAGCTGGAAAAAGTGCCCTTGAAAAAACAAACTCCAATACCTTAATACTTGAGTTTCTTTAGAACTTGGCTATACACCCACAGTTTCAAAAATAAAAGGAAAATAGAACACAAAGTTAACAGCAGTTATAATGAAAACCAACTCTCTCTCTCTTTCATAAGGAAAAAGGAAATGCTGTTCAAGATTTGTCTGCTGAAGGCTCTGTGGAAGGCTAATAGATCAGGAACATTTCTTAAATGATTAGGATTAAAGGAAAAGAATAAATGAGTAAGATAAGTCACATATAATAAGACAAATACGAAAATCCAGCTCGATAAAACAAAATTCTAGCGAAAATGCCTAAAACATGGTAGAAAACTAAAAGGAATGTTAATCACAAGGAGGCAATCCCTGCCTCTTTCCCACAGCTGAGTTTACCACCTGGCACAAGAACTAGCCAGGAGACTGAAAAGCCTGCCAGGAAACCAGCCACAGTCCTATGTGCTACCACTGGAAAAAACAAATTCCACTGCCTATCATCTGGGCCCTGCAGCTGCCAAGTGCGCTGCATGGGACGAAACATCTTTGCATGATGCTAATGAGTACAATCAGGAAGAAGAACTGGAGTGCATTCAACAGCAGTGCCAGCCCAGCAAGGAATTAAAAGATTCAAACCGGTCTTCACACATCCCCGCGGCTCTTCAGTAAATGCGCTCTTCTCCAGGGAAAGAAAAAATGACATAATGTCCAAAGGTAAGCCTGAAAACATATTGTTCCTTACAGTCCAACTAAAGATTCTCATCAGCTTAGATCAGAAGTTAAGGATTCTGATAAGCTAACCACAGAAACCATTATATCATTTTCATCATAGAAGAAATTAACTTTTACACCCTCAAAAATCATCTGGGTATCTTAAAATGTTATAATTACTCTAAGATATCACCCACTGAAAAAGAAACTTTTGTCTTTGCTCAGCTGATAAGACTTTGGGTTCCAGATTAGTAGAGTTCTTTTTTTATTGTGGTTAGGGATACATATTAACTGTGCGTATAAAGATGTTTAAATTGAAGTGACAATTCTCACTCTCCTCTATCATCCGTCAAATTGGAACTTCCTTGGTGCTGAAGTATTCAAGCCTGAGTATCACTTAGTCTGACTACTGCATAGTCTGAATACGAGCAGGTCTGATGTGAACCCACCATGTGCATAGCTAGTACCTAGCAGGATAACCGGCTCTGAGGCTTTCATACCAAGCCTTCTGACTTGGACTTAACTGGGTAACCCTTTCTAACAAAGTGTTTTCCATTTTTCATTCTGGACTCATCATCTAACATAAATTAACAGTAGCCTTACACATAATAATCTACCTGTAAGTTTATACTGACTGTGCGTCAGTATTGTTTCACGACACTCAGGAATTATATACCATGACCAGCAGCAGCAATTGCATGCAGTACTCTGAGGAATTAACTTCTATAACCAAACACGATTAAATATTTTGCAAGACTCCAGGTGATTTGAGAAAGTCACATTCCTATCTTTTACTGATAAGTTTAAAACCCCCCAAAACTGCAGCTCTACCTGTTGTTGGCACAATCCACTTTGGCAGTCCAGGCGCTTTTGTTCTAGGTGGTGCTGGTGTGGTTTTACTAAGAGCTGTGAGAAAGTTTAAATAAAAAAGAAAAATAAGAAAAAAGAAAAGAAGTTTGATGAGAAGAAAACACAAAAGACTTTTATGCGCTGCCAATAATTTCACATCAGAAAAAATAGTAACACTTGCTGTGATGATACACACAGTTGGTTGTTTTTTTTTTTTTCTGATTTGGAAAGGCTCTACCTCTAGATTGCTGAATTGAAAAAAAAAATACCCCTTTTCCCAGCAACATGTAAAATTCTACTGAGAATAAGTGAAATCATTTGATTAATTAATTAATCTTCTCCCCATCCCAAACTGAATAAACAATTATTACCAGGTCTAATCTGTGATTTATCAGATGGCCTTGGTCTTGCAGAAGTGAGACGTGTTTTATGAGGTGCTAAAAGAAATAAGGTTCAGTTTAAATGTTATGTATAAAAGGAACACCAATGTAATTGCAGTGTAATTTGCCAGAAAAAAAAGGTCCATGCACCAATGCCATACAGCAAAATGGACTTATGAGAATTCTATGAGTTCCAATCCAAAATGCACGCTGAAAATGCTAGTTTCTTAGTGGTCAGATGACTCCATCATGCAGTCTGACCAGTTACATTCATGTTTAGGTTTAAGAAAAGATATAAAATATTTACAGCCAGTTACCCAACTGTATATGGATACAGAGTTAGCTCTGCAAGGTATCCATGGCCTTAAGACATTTAATTAGGTTCTGTAAAAAACAAACAAACAAAAAACCTCAAAATAAAACACCAAACTGAACTCCTCCCCCCCCCAACCAAATATTCAGATATAAACATATAAAATATTGCTGAGAAAACAACTGGAAGCATTCAATGCCATGACTGTATAGGGCTGATGATGCATAGTGCTTCATAAAAGTTTAAATCAGAAGATTTCAACCTTTTCTTATTGGCACTTTTCACTTGCCAAATAATTTTGATATATTAGTTGTTAGAATCTGTGTGAATCACACTGAAAGCTGAAAGTTTAAGCAGTAGCCACTGTCATCTGTGCCAAATTATCAGCCTCCATAACTCAAATTTTTAAATAAATGAGTTAGTTATTTGATAATCAAATCTAATAACCATTCTATCCACAACACTTCATTAATCTGACATGTCAGGAAAAATATTTATGTGGGAAAGAATATAATATTAATTTTTGACATTTACATCTGGGCAAAGTTTTATAGATTTAGATTTAATATGTTACAAGGAAAAAGGTGCAAGCCAGTTACATCTATGTTTGCAACACTATACATCTGAAGATCAAATACACAGCACTAATATTGTTTTAAAAGCTTCATATCATCTGCAAGGCAATATTGATTAAACCTTGATATTCAGGGCAATGAAAAAAGCCATTTGATAAGGGGAAAAGTAAATTTTCAAGTTATATATTTGAAATGGTTTTAAGGGTAGTAACTAACAAAACCTTAAACCGTACTTATTTTACTTAAGAAGTACAGATTCTCAATGTAACAACTTAGGAAAATCCTAAAAATTACCTGTATGAAATTGTAGAATTTCAGTTGCTATATCAGTTTTGGGCTTGGGTGAAATCTGGTCCGTTTCATTGGGAACTGAAAGTAGAAATATTCTTGTTTATCAAATGCAAATGATTAATTTTAAACACAAGACCACAGTTGGAAGGGAAATTCAAACTATCTTTGTAGACTATAAACAAAAAGAGTTAGTGCTAGAAACCTGGCTGAAAATCATGCTTTTGTACAGATAAAAGACTTTTTAAGGCTGGGAAGATATATATCACTAGTAAGTCAGACAAAAGAAGATGATCAGGTAGTGTTTTTTTATATGACTCCTCAGCCTTGCACATGAAGTACTTACTTCTAGGAAGAACTGCATGAAAAAAAAAATGGCTGGAAAATTAAAACCAGCATTTTGTACATGCACTGGAATGTGACTAACAAATGAACACAACATAAAAATCTATTAAGGCATTTCTCTTTGTTAAAGTGCAAGTTTATCGATATAGCAAAAGCAGAGAAAGTAAAGTTTTATGAAAAATAAACTATCATAATATTCTCATTACCCAAAGTCATTTTGGACCCATCAACAACATGAACTGTTATAAGGTTAATTGATCCCAGGTGTGTTGGCCTTGGAGCTACAAGAAATAAAACATTGTTCTGTGAGAAGTGAAATTAAAGACGTTGGATTTCACTACGGATCTGTGTCGTTTGTTTCCTAAAAACCTATCTACACATCTGCTAAGACAATTTTAACAGACATGAGGCAGACACGTGTTCTGATTAGTCTGGATGTATTTTCATGCTGACAGCCAGACAGCACAACTATTCTGCTGGGCCCCAACTAACTTCAGAACAAATGCCCTTAAGGTGGAATTCTGACAGTCTTTGGTCTTATTAATTTGCATTTCCCTAAAAAAATTCTAAAAGCTTGTAGAAACCTATTTATCTTTCAGATATTCTTCTGAATATTTGACTGAATTTAGCAAAAAACATCTCAGTTAAGAGACAAGAAGGAGATTGACAGACACACACTACAGGTTTCTTTGTCTTTCACAAATAAGGTTAAAACATGGAAGCTAGAAAGTAACCTACTTACTAGCATAAAGGGTAGTGGCTAAATAGTACCATTTGTTTTTAACAAATTTCCTAACAGTAGTTAATTTTGTACATACATCATAATGATTTAAAATTTAAAAGGAAAAGAAAAAACCTATAAATTCCGTTTTCTAGAATTCTTCACCTAAAACTAACTTCGTAGTGGTACCAAAACATAGCACATTATTAGAAATAGTTCTTTTCAACTGACACTTAGAATCTAACTTGGGTGCTTAATAGAAAGCATTTCAAAATAAGGTCTTTAGAAAATATTTTTTTTTTTCTGGACTGTTCAGTTCGATTTTCATAGTAACTTGTACTTGAATGTTCTTGAATGAATCGGGTCTCTGCTTAAACCCTTTTAGGCTATACAAAAAGGGCTAGAAGTCTAAGGGTAAAAAAGAGGAGAAATGATAAAACTATTCATTAAACTATTTGACTAACACTGAAATATTATCAGTTTGCAGGTTAGATCAAAGACTAAGAAAGATAAGGAGCTGATCTTTCTTATAACCATGTTGTTACATCCTCTAATAATATTTTCCTCCTGCAACCCTCCTACCTAGTAATTTTTATGAAAGGTATCATCATCCTTTATTATAACTATGCATCCCTATATCTACCGCAATTACTGCAAAAATCACTGATATGAAGAAGGTACTTATACTTGTAGCATCTAACTGTCTTGAACTAAGATTCTGTAAGCAGTCTTTCAAAAACACTCGAGAAATTGAAGGAAATGCAGAGTAATAAAATCCCCCCATAGAAAAGAATTTAGGGAAGTTTTTCTTAACATTAAACAAATTTCTCATCTTTTTAATGGCTACTACCCACCAATTCAACAAACAAATGTTAAAAAGCCTAAACATCTTAACTTCTGCTCTCCATGGAAATTGATTAAATTCTTGGGCATTGTCTTTGATATAATTTACTACCATATTCTGAGCTGAACAATAATGCTAATTTTTGCCTACATATAACGCATGTCACGTGATAGTAGTACTGAACAATAGAAGAAAGTGTAACTTAGTGCCACAATAACACTGCCAAAGTGAAAAACTTCAAATTACCAGGTTTAGTCTGTGGTACTTCTGGCCCGACAGATGTTTTGGTTTTGGAAGGAATGAGCAGCGTTTCTTTTGGAGCTGAAAGAAAAGGAAAAAGATTATTATTGTATTCTTCAGGAGTCATGATCCAATGCCATATTTAGCCCACAGAAAAAGCATGCCTCAGATGCCTGAAAAAAAAGACAACAATAATTCCATGGCTTTCTGGAACCTGAAACAAAACGACTATCCAAAACCCAGAAAAGTCCTAGGACTGTGCTGTAGGATGAGCTGAGTTTAGTTGCTAAAATTTTTGCTCTAGAAGAAAAATTAGACCACTGAATTTGGTTGGAGGCCTGATGCATACAAGCTTCTGACCAGACATGAGCTGTAGGCTATTTGTACTTTACTTTTACAATAAAACTGAGACTCATCTGTATTAAGAAACATGCATGTGTGTAAGCATATGTACGAATGAAGAACAATGGAATGATGTTACACAAAATACCACACCAGAGCATGTTTTCTAGAAATTTCTCCATTGAAAAGTTAAAAATACCCACATCTGAACTTTAAGGAAACTTATTTACCCATTGTTGCCCAATGCTCAGTGACAGTAGAAGATTTTGTAATAATTGGCTGTGGAGTTGTCTGATGTATTGCTGTTAAGGAGAAAATGTGAAATATCTTAGAATATGAAACTGTAAAAGAAACAAAGTAGCATTTGCATTATTTCTAAAACTTCCAAAATGCCCCAAACTAAAGAGTAACAGACCATGTTAAAAATCAACTACTGACAGATATAATTATCTTTCTGTTAACTTCTCCTATACACTCCATCTATAACAAAAATGGGAAGCGACACAGGCCCCCATAACTATTTTTAAGACTACTTTTGGTTCAGCACATGATGTCAGTTGCTAACTGTACAAGCACATTGTAAAGTTCTGTTACATTTTACAGTTAAAAGAAATAAAATAAAGTGTTCACAGAGAAGCACCTTGGATTACCAGGCAGCAATCAGAGAGAACTCAGTCTATCCAGCCACTGAAATTTGTCAACACCCACATTACCGTATTTTAGTCATCATTTGCTATACATAATAGAAAGGAGGAAAAGCATAATAGAAAGGAGGAAAAACATTTTTGATGCTATACTACAAATCTTACTATTATTTACAGTGTATTTTTGCCATATCTTGGATTGACTGACTTAAGTGCAATGCACTTGTTTCAGCACCAAACCCGCTACGAATAATTTCCACTAAAGAGCACAAAACCTTAGGCTAAGGGAAAGAATGATTAAACACAAAATCTAAAGAATGACTCCATTACCAGGCTTGGTGTGTGGCACTCTTGGTCTTTCAGCTGTTTTTGATTTGGTATGAATGAACTGTTTTTCAGTTGGAGCTGAAATAAAAACAAACAGCACCCAAAACAATAATTGAAAATAACACTGCTTTCATAGCACGCAGGGAACATAAGTACATGATCTGTAATAAGGCAAATTATGTAAGGGTAACGCTGAAAATCAATCAGTTGAAATTCCTGCAAAGAAAGGAAGACAAATTAAATAACCGCTAACACAAACTGTCTTCTCCAAAATAATAGATAAAAATTTGCAGCTTTGGATGAAGTAGTGAAGAATATAGTCACAGACAGCATAGTAATGGGACAAAAATAGAAAGTAGTAGCCTGTATCTTCCACATCTGCCACACATGAGTATCTGAGGACAGGATCTCTTTTCTAGTGGACCCCATTGTATTAGCCTTGATTTATAAACTAACTTCTTTGTTCTTATGTGGGAACTATTCAATCTTGCTATCTTCATACTCTTCAGTTAAAAATTCTTACCATGTAGGAATCATTTACTGGAGAAAGTTATCTTAGCACCTGCTAGTCTGTGATTCATACCAATGTGAGAGGTCTTCAAAATACATGCCCTGGCCTGTGCATTCTTCATCCCTTTTGCTCTGAAGAGCTATTTTCTGCATGTGAATGTTAGATCAGGTAGCCCCAGACTCGTACAACAGGCACATAAACTTGATAAAGCTATATAAAGAGATATCAAATGAATCCTAACTTAAGTATCAATACATACAGGGAATGTATATTAAAACATGATGAAAAGCATTTTTCATTTCGTATTTCTGAAAAAGAAAAAACTCTGAAGATTATTAAATGGCTATTAATACTTCATTAATGATATAATTTCATTCTCAGAAAATCATGGTCGATGTCTGTTTCTGAAACTGAGGACAGAGAACCAGTTATTAACAAAGATTGTTCAAGCAATACTCCTGCTACCCAACACTGCTTGGATTCATTGACCCTTATTTGGTCCATATCTGACATTTAAGCTATGATGAAAGAGTTCTCAGCTAATGTTTCATGTATTTATGCAAGTTTTCCCAACATGGATGACTAAAAATTAGGAGAGAAGTTGGCTTTAACAGCTAGTATTTGATTTGGAGGGTCACACAGCTGGTCCG
Source organism: Thinocorus orbignyianus (assembly GCA_013400375.1). Classification (NCBI taxonomy): domain Eukaryota; kingdom Metazoa; phylum Chordata; class Aves; order Ciconiiformes; family Thinocoridae; genus Thinocorus; species Thinocorus orbignyianus. The sequence continues at coordinate 2,587,659 of VXBW01008256.1, read as the reverse complement.
CTTCGATATAGGTTATGTTATTGTTGATACCTTATCATTTTCCTGTGATTTTCTTCTGGAAAATTATGCCGTAAGGAGTGGAGAAGAATATTTAAGGATGACACTATCCGTACCTCAGATGCAGAAATTACAGGAATCACTACCTGCTCTTTAAATAAAGTTCCCTTTTACTGGAAATTACATGACATCTGAAGAATTACAGCATCCTGACAGGAAAGGCTAGAAGACAAGGAAAAGAACCTTCAAAAGTAAATAAGCTCATGCGTTATTACTCTTATCAATACCAAAGGGTAAGCAAGTATCTAGAAGCGGAGCAAAACTTCATTATTGATTTTAATATTATGTAATGACCTTTGTCTAAGAACATCTTCTCTAACAAGAATGAAAAACAGAGTAATTGTTTATGAAATACACATGATTACCCAATGTTGCCTTTGTTCTTTCAGGAATATGAGGAATCATAGTAGTATCTGGTTCATGGAAGGATGGAATGATATCTGTTGGAGAAAATGTCAATAAATGCTCAGAATAATAAAGAGAACCTCTCTTCCCTCCCCAACCCCTTAAAAACAGCCTTCAGCCCCTACTATATACACCAGAAAGGTGTATTTTAAAGAGGCAACGGGCATTTTCTCTCAGAGATTTATGTTTACAGGGAGTTCAATTTTTTGTTTGTTTGTTTTTAACACCTAAATACTTAAAACCCAACAATAATAACCCTTCAGTGAAATCACTGACTATCTTATACAGGTTGGTCAGATTTATGATGGGGAGTCTCCCAGTCAAAATACAACCAGAGGGAATCTCAAGACTAACCTGGATGAAAATGTGTACGTAAAGGAAAGAACTGCAACAGCTTTTAGAGGCTTGTCTTCTAAGAGCTTCAAAAATATGGAGCAAGAAATTGAAGTGTGTTGCACAGACAGGAGCTGTGAATAACTTTTTATCATTGATTTAAACATACCAGTCACTACTATTTCTTCTTCTGGTAACATGTATGTAGTATAAAATAAAATCTCAAACTGTAGCAGTTTCCATCAATGGTATGACTTAACTGCAGCATTGCAGAAGCTTCTTAAGCTACGATGACACCCAGGTAACAGCAAATGTACTGTTGACAACTCCCCCCCACTGCCCACCCTGAAAGCAGTTGCTCAGTTATCAACCACAGCTTGACAAAAGACTAATTTACCAGGTTTCCTGGGTGGAACATCTGGGATGCGAGGTGCTTTAGGTTTAAAGGGAATATGTTGTGGTTCTTTAGGAGCTGAAAGAAAAGATCTGTTTTAAGGGTTTATGCTCTTCAGAAATTAGACAGGTTTATTGCACAGGCACTGCATGCCTTGTGCTTACAAAGAAGATCCTTAGATGAGAGACTGAAAAATTGAGTGTCAGAATTTGAAGAGGAAAGAAAATAATGAATGAAAACAAGGATGGAAAATTGATCAAGGAAGCAAAATCTGGAGTCAAGCAACAAAAGCTATTGTGGAGATGCTTCCTTCTGCATCTAAGAACTCATTGCTGCAATATCCATGGCATATTTGTCTCCTAGAAGTGTCAAAGGAACTACAATGTATGTGAGAGTGAAAGAAAATTTCTGTGGTGACAACAAAACAGCTAGTAATTTTTCAATACCTGGAACAGAGTGGAATTAAGCTCACTAAGTAGCAAATAATACAATTCAAAACCACATACTGATGATAAATGAAAAACAGAATAAACATGTATAATCTTCAGTCCATGGAGCAGCAGGAAAAAAATAATGATGACCAGTCCAAGGTATCATCTTGACCTGTTGCTGTCTTTGGTTGTTCAACTGCAAATGTAGCATGTGCCAAAACTTCACAGAAACAAGAATGTACATAGAATTAGTGATAATTACAAGCAAAAGGGTAAAAATACTCTTTATGTGACTAATTTCTTTTCAAATTGGAACACATACTTAAATTTGTTCTTTTTTTTTTTTTTTTAAAGTATTAATTAGTCTAATTAGTGCATATACACTCAAAAAAAAAAGGTTCAGTTTATGCTTTCAGAACCACCAGGAGTTACAGAGGTTTGGCAGTTCACTAGTATGTAAATCCCTATTAAGTATATTTTGAAGGATCAAATTCCACTGCCAGGACACACAAACATGAGTGGTTTGAGTTACAGTAGTTATTACATGAAGGCCCTCAAATCTGTTTTTCTCTGAACATTTTTGATAGACTCAGAAGACATGCAATTTATTCCAAGAACATTCTTATGATGTTTGTATGTTTTCTATCCTGCTATTCAGATCATTCATCAGTGATAGCTGTCATATGACTTAAAAGCATACACAATTCATCAAACTCAATCATTAAAAATACAAATCAGCTTTATCTTCCTTTAAGCACATATTTAATGATCGTTAGAAAATCTATTTATTTGTAATATGAAGAGATGTTAATCAATACTTGATTTGTTGAGGAAAGATAACCCAAAAGAAACCCTGAATATTCAACAAAACAACAATGTATTTACCAGTTTTTGTGTGTGATACATCTGGACTTGGTGATGCTCTGGGCTTGGAAGAGACTCGTCGACTTTCTTTTGGAGCTGTGAAGATAAGCAAAATTTTGAACATGTTATTGAGGATGATGATTCAACATAAGTCTTTTGAGACTCCTGACAAGAGACTCATTTTCTACAAAAAAATATTTTTAGGAAGCATTTATTCCACTTGAAAATAATCACAGAGATCTTCTGTCAATGCAATCAATATTATGTTAGTGAAGAGATAAAGACAAAGTGACAGTTAAAGTACAGTGTTGGACTAACTCTCCACTCCTCTCAGTTCTATCAAATTGAGCTTTCTACAGTGTAAACTGCTGTAGTTCTAACGGTTTCCCTAGCTGTACTTCTCAAGTGTTTCATATTCAAAAAATCTGATGCTCATTTAAATCAACTTTGCAGTAAGAAAAAAAATAATCTCTAGCAAAGCAGTCAAAGCAGAAGAAATGTGGAAATTTACCACTAACTTTCAAATGGACAGAACTATTTCCAAAGTTCTTCGAACAGGGAAGTACTATAATTCTACACTTGTAAATGAGTAACTAGGAAATACAAATACCTCTGTCACATTCTGTGGAAAATAAGACACAAATTTTCCTACGTGCAAGGGCTCAAGATGAGTGTTAACCTACACATCCCTAGCATTATACAACTTATTGACAATTATAAATATCTAGCTAATTATCTTGTTCCATGGCAGCTATGTAGCAAAATTTGATTATGACAGTAAAACAGCCTAGGCAAGAAGAATCTGTGTACCTTCAGAGAACTTACCAATTTTGAAAATTTTCAAACTGATAAAACTTTCATGCAGTAAAGGGCAGCATATTGATAAGCTTACTTGCTCTAGTTGGAGGAACACGTGGACTGGGTGATGTTTTAGGTTTGGAAGGTCTGTGATATGTATCTTTAGGAGCTGAAAGAAAGAAACTAGGTTACACCATACTAAAATTTTCTGAGGTATCTGTGATCACTACCACCCGCAAAAGTCAACTAAAACAGAACATGGATTGTGATGCAAGAGAGAAGGTTTATTTTGGAACAAATTCAGACTACAGAGAGAAGAAATTAGCTTCTGTGATATATTGTCAACTAAGCATGCAACAGAATTACTGGTTCTATTTCAGCGGATGACTTAAAAATAAAAGAAGAAAACAAAGTAAGTAGCTTCAAATACAAACACACCATTTCTCTGTAATGGAGGTTTGTACTGGAATGGTTCACAGTACCAGAGTCAAATGATAAAAATGAGTTAGTCAAACAGATAGGCCTTCATGGAATCATACAACACTAAAATCACTGGAGTACTGCTGTTCTGATGGTGGAATTGAGGTTGGAGTGAAATAGAATTATTTTTCAGATTTCTATTAAGGACTAAATTTCATTTAGTAAAACCAGAGGTGCAAGGGAAGCAGAGAAAAAAAACTTGCAGCAAGCAGCTCTGCTCACCCAAGCCATATGACTGACTAGAACAGTGCAACCTCTACATTAAGACTGAGAACACGTAAATTCTGATCTGCCCTCTGCCTCTTATCATTAAAAATTGAAGGAAATTGCCCTATGTTATATGCATAAAAACTTGAAAGAATCCTCCTCCATTATTTTGTAGAAAATGAGAAGAGAAACAGAGAATCTTGACTTAAATTATTAAGGCACATACCAAGAAAGGTGACAGCCTTTTGCAGGTCTACTTTAATGATTTGTATTGAAGAGGAAAGACAACATGACTAATCAAGTCAGAAAGTATCATTACCTGCTGTTGACTTTGGTTTCTCAGTTCTAAAAGTACTTGGTTCCAGAACTGCATTAGCACGATAAAAAACAGAAACAAGTATTACCAAGAATAATCAAAACATTACAGTCACTGCCTCCACAATGATCACAACATCTTCACTTCAGCCAACAACAGATGGTGACTCCTTGAAACTCAATACACGTTGGAGCATTATGTTGCTCAGAACTGCCTACGGCTCAGGGAAATAGCTCTAATACAGAGTAGAGCCCAAATATAAATCTGAAGCTTTTTTAATAACCCACAAAGAAATTGTGTCTGGTTTTTCACCTTGAACTTTGTACGCTTTCCTGACTTTCAAGGTTTTCATTCAAACAATAGGTGCAGACTTACTGGGGGGAAAAGGAGCCTTGGTTGTGATCTTTCTGCCCATTTCTCCAGCAGCAGCATCTAATACCTTGGATACCCATACTGGGTCTGGCTTGGATGGAGTTTATTTTCCTCACAGTAGTCCCTGTGGTACTCTGTTTTAGGTTTGTGACCAAGACAGTGTTGATAATACACCAGTGTTTTAACTATTGCTGCATAGTGCTTGTTACAGCATTAAGGACTTCTTTGTTTTTCACTCTGCCCTCAAGTAAGTAGGCTGGGGGTGGGTAAGATGCTAGGAGAGCAAAATAGCTGGTACAGCTGAACCAAACTGATCAAAGGGATATTCCATCTCACATAATGTCATGCTTTGTAATAAAACTGGGGGGTAGTCTTTCCAAAGGACCCATTGCTCTTAGACTGGCACTGGTCTGCTAGTGGGATGTGGTGAGTTGTTCCCTTCATATCACTTGTTTTTTCCCCCCTCTTTTTATCCTGCACTTGTTAAACTGTCTTCACCTTGAACTATGATTTTTTCCCTCTCTTTTACTCTTCTGATTCTTTTTCCCACTCCATTGCAGGGTGGAATGAGCAAGTGGCTAGTGGGTGTTTAGTTGCTGGCCAGGGTCAACTCACCACAGTAGCTCATGCAATTGCTACTATGAACTGCATAACTTTCTTCCTCTGTTCTTGATTAGCTCAGGGTAGCATATTGCTCTATATCAACTTGTATAAACTACATTATAGAAGGTAACACACATTGTTAAATCTCTGAAAAACATTAGGGCTGTGTAAAAGTGAACTGAAAAGTATCAATGAATCATTGTGCCTGGGAAAGAAAAAAACAGATACACAATTTGAGAAACAGATTAAAAACCCCACCCTTCCTCTCTGCAGTGAAACCCCTCCGTTTCACTTGCACAAAACCCAAGTAAATTCACACAGAAAAGACCTATTTCCACTGACACTGCACAGAAAATACCAACTGTTGCAGTAACCTAAAACATAAAAAAAGAACTGACGATAGAGGTTTTACCTTACTTGCTTCTAAATTCATAAATGTCATGACACGTGACACTGGATTTTATCCTCCAAGGACTGCTCCAACATATGTGCCCAAAGGATACATACAAATCTGCAACCTCTCTGATCACAGTAGAATTCATAAAACACACATATCAGCATTATAAGATAAAGAAACAATGTACTTACCAGGTTTGGTTTGTGGCACCTCTGAGCTTGGTGATGTTCTAGGTTTGAAGGGAACACGTTGTGTTTCTTTTGGAACTGAAATTAGAAAAAGGCGACTATTAAAACCTTTCAAGAACTGACAGAAGACACACTACTTCAAAAGAATACGTGCTTTTGGACCCTGTAGAAACACAAGAAGCTTTTATGAGTAATGGAGGAATATGAATGTCTGGTACACAAATAGTGCTGATGGAGAACTGCTGTAAAAGGATAACATAAAGAAAGATCAGTATGGATGGACTAGTGCGAAAGATGAAGCAGCAAATGACGGAAACTGAGTACAGAGACATGTAGTCAAAGGTAGATTGTGCTGCTTCCATCGACTTTACAGAACATATTTATGTGAGAAAAAACAAATGAGGATTATGAGTTGTTAGTGTAAAATCACAAAAAAAAATTACAGAAGTATGAAATTTAATAGTAAAAAATTATGACAGTGGAGTACAATGAAGATGTGCTTGTGATGCTCGGTGCGTACTGAGAAGAAAGCTAAATGTGATGGTCCCCGTAGGTAAAACTGTTACCTATTGTTGGTTTTAGTTGATCAGTTCTAAGAGTTATAGATTCCAGGACTGTATCAGAAACAAAACACAAAAACTATAATGAAATACTGTATAAACAGTATGTGTATGTATTATGAGAAGTTGGATTTTAGGTTATAGTTTAGAAACAACATTTTACAGTCAGCTGCCATTGTTAAAAAATTATGAAAGAACAAGGATCTTGACTGTTTTCTACATGAGAAAATCATATTTAATAGATAACATCAGCTTTAAAAAGTATTGTCCCATGTCTACAATTTAAAGATGTTCTGTAGTTATTACCATGAAATACACTTACTGAAATGTATCTGATACCCTTGTAATTTTCTGGTGACATTACAAACTGCATAGCAGAGGACAGAGAGTAATTTTTTTCTGCTTGTCACTGAATTCAACTTCACTCACATTTAATGACATAGTATAAAAATCCAGTATTTTGGAATATGCATGACAGATCATTAATGCTAATAAATATTAATATTTATAAAATTAACAACTATGCACTGTGTAGGTTGCTCATTTATGCAGAAAAAAAGAATGTAATGACATTAAGTAATTACGATTCAAAAGGGAAACATATTTATTCTAGTAATGCAAGGCAATGTTGGAAAGAATTCTACCACCCAAGTAGCCCTAACAGATTAATTGTTAGCTATTTGCTTCAGTTAACACTGTAATTTGGATTTAACAACAATATTCTCATCCTGCTGCCATGAAGTAGCAGAGATTTACTCTGTTGCATGATGAAAAATACCTAGGAAATGTTACTACTCATGAAAACAGCGAATAATATACTGAACACACAGGAGAACAGAACCCCATTATGTTTTAATTGGCTAAACAGCTGCTCAGAAATGCATTTCAATCCAATACAACCTGTATTAGAAATAATAAAGCAGTTTACCATCTTTGGTTTGTGGGATATGAGGTTTGGGTGAAGTTTTAGGTTTAGAAGGAATACGCTGAGTCTCCTTTGGAGCTGGAAGAGAAAATGTGGGTAAGAAGTTGGTAAATTGCACAGGAATTAGTGTCTGATACCAAGTCGAACACAGAAACACAGAAATCTCACACCTGCAAGAGAGAATAAAAGTCTCATTATAGGAAGTAGGAATGAAACTTAGGTAATAGTGTCTGTGTGTTTACAACAATCTCAGCAATAGAGTGGAATTTCAGTAATTTTTGAAGGTTTTATTTTTTTAAATAAAAAGCTGGGAGAAGCGCAGACAAGCATAATCATGAGAAAGGAAAGCTGCCAGCATCGTTCTCTTAAATGAAAAAGAGACATTCCAACTGTGAAGAGAGCAATACGCACAACTGTCATGAATACCTAGCGAAAGAATTGCCTAGAAGAAAAATGAAGGTTAATGAAACAATCCTAAGGCATAGGGTGATTGACTTCAGTGATGCTTTCTGTGATGAAAAAAGCAAACACGACAACTTGCCAAGGAAATATCATTACCTATCGTTGACCTTGTTGGTTCAATTCTAAGTGTAATAGGTTCCAAGACTGCAACAGAAACAGTGTGACAAGGTAAGTATGAAATGCCCTCCCAAACACTTAAGATTATTCGATTGCTAAGTATAAAAGCAGATGCTAACACTACACCAGAGTAATGTGTATCTTCAAATTAACTTTTTGTTTTTAAAACCACGGACAATTAAACCTTCTACTACTACAGGTCCAATAAGAAAAATATAATTGCACAAACTTGATGGCAATGGAACAAATATATGTTAATAGAAATCAGTAAATCCTAAAACAAGCACGGGGAGACAGCAAGGGATTCTTGATATATAGAAATGTCAGGTAACTCCAAACTGAAATCTGCTACTACTTGAAAGTGAAATCTTGACCATGACAAAACAGCTGGTTTTCTTCTCTGAAGTGAAGAGTCAAGCAGAGGACTAAAAGGCTGCTATTGATACAGCTATGTAATTACCTGAAAATACATATTTTGATAAAGTCTCTTAGGTTTTTTCGTTATATCCTCTTATAATTTGGATCACAAAACCAGTACATTATGTCCTTTTCTTCCTCACAAGCTATGT